>CM038146.1:382695871-383067241 GCA_021437245.1 Aegilops speltoides
CGGTTAATGTAAGCCAGAGAAATATAGTGATGGCAGCTTACGAAAGTAATAAGCACCATAAACATGCGCGAGGGCATGACAAACATTAAGAGGTTTTTTCTATCCTATTACAAGACTCCCTGAGTCTGAATAAGTGAAGCATTGTTTTGGCAAAGTTATAAAACGCGTGGCGGTTCAGTCCTTCGGCGGGCTTGAAGACTCTGGGTTATCCTTCTCCGCCTCTCCGTCGGTTGCTTTGTCCTGGAAGGTGGACGAGGCCCAGTCAATGCCACTCAAGGCTTCAAATTCAGCCTCATCATCTATTAAACCGGCCGGGTCCACTTCAGGGGCAAAGGTATGCTTACGCGTTGGAGGGATCAGGCTGACTTGGTCATATGGAATGTTTGGAATTCTCCGGTTCTCGCTATCATAGCCCGGCGAATACTTAGTAAGATCAGTATCATTCCCAATAAGGGTAGCCAAGGGACGTCTGACTTTGACACAGCGGTGAAATCTTGATCATCAAATGCAGATGCCGTCCTCCTTGAGCTTGGATATCCAAGAGAGAGGTCACCAAGTCAAGCTCGGCATCCATGCCTTTGCCCGGCTTAATGCGGCCATGGCTCCGGCTCCGGCTCTTGAAGATGCCCGCCTTAAATCCTGAATTCGTTGAGGCAGCACTGCGAGATGCTTCAACACATCTTGTAGGAGGTGGGGAGTGGTATTTGATAAGGCCACAACGGCCAAGGCACGTTGTGACCCGGAGTATAGCTGTTCCACTAAGGTGTAAACCGCCTTAAGCTTGATCAGCATGTTTTGCTTCAGGTTGGTACTCCTGGGGCCTGTATGTTCACAAGCATAACAATGAGCCGGAGGTAACTATTACAATAGTCATTGGAAGATTACAAGGCGTGAGGTTTTGCACAGTAACTTATCGAAGATGGCTGAGACCATTTGGGATATCTGCTGTTTCAAGTCAGATAACTCAGCTGTTGCCTCTGCAAGAGCTGTTTCTGTCGTCTCGGCACGAGTCACCAGTGAAGTCTTCTCATCAGCCCAGATTTTCTTCTCTGACTCAAAATTTTGCTTCAACTTCTCTTGTTCAGAGACGCTGAATTCAAACTTGGAGTTGGCTTTCTGAGTTTCAAGCTCTTGAATTTTCAGCTGGCTCTTCAGGTCAGCAAGCTCCGACTCAAATTGACTTATGGTGGCTCAGACGATGCAGTTATGGTAAGAATCATAGTAAGGTAACATTCAAGTCCCAAATATTTTACAAGTCAAGATATTTGGCACTTGGGGGCTAATGTATGCTTAAAGAATTTTTAACCTACCCTGCCGAGTCATACATATTAAGTCTCAAGCACTTTACAAGTAAAGATACTTGACACTTGGGGGCTAATGTGTAATACAAGTTCAAAGTATCATGCTATCACCGGGTTAAATATATTCTCTTTAAACCGGATAAACCAATAGTAAGTAGATTTCTAAGTCTACAGCATATTCATTCATAAGCAATAGACTAGGGGGCTGGTACAGTAAGTAAGATTCAGGAAAATAGCATAAGTTATACCTCAGATTTGTGCTGTATTTGTTTCACCATGTCAATTTCCAGGTCACGACTATTATGCACTTGGTTCAGATAGCCCGAGACTATATCACAAATGCTTAAGTGAGTATAGTCAGTGATGTCTTGTTTGGCTTTTCGACGTTGGGAAAATTCTTCCTTGGCAGTGCATTGGGCAAGAACAGTAGGCTGGCCCGGTTCAACAAATTGACTCTTCAGATATTCAACTTCCGGGACAGTCGTCTTGGCCGGACTAGGAGCTTTCGGGTTATCAGAGTTGTGGATAACATCTTCATTGAAAGCGGTCAAGTCGGCACCAGAATTTCGAAGCCGTTCAAAGCGGCGGTTGATGGGTGGAGCTATCAGGAGCGGACAAGTCAAGCGCCGGTTCAGTGACAACCGGGTCTTGGGAGGGCTTATGTTTCCTTGCCCTCTTGCTGGGCTTCACTTGCAGGCTGTCAATAAAGGTAGAAGGATGAGTATTAAAGCATAACTATGGAAAAACTTAAAGTAAGAAAGGTTACATTTCCCGGGAGCCGTTTTGAAAGCCGGCATGTTTTATTGCATAGACTCGTCAGAAGAAGGAGAGGTATCCTAATAATTAGAGTCAGATGAATTGAGAGGTTGGCGAATCAAACCCGCCAAAGGTAAAGCAGAACATAAATCGGAGATAACCTCGGTCCGACGCTTCCTAATTACATCGGGTAAGCCGAAGGAGAGTTCTGCGTCTTGATTGGCCCGAGTCTGCCTCCGATTTTCAAGCTGTTGTTGCTTCAAAAGAAATTGAGGATCTTGGTAAGCTAGAGGATGTGAAAATCTTACTTTCCGGGTCACCCTTCGGATTTTTTACTTTGGCAAAGGCTCTGAGTCAGAGGAGATTATAGTTACCTCTTTGTCAATTGCTTGACTGTTCCCTGTATCCTCCTGAAAGGATAGAATGTCAGTACAATAATGACAAAGGAGTTAAAGAAAATCAAAGGATTACCTCTTCATCATCCGAAGAAGAGTCATCCAATTTAAACATACCGGAGGCGCTGGGTTTCTTCTTTTTTGAGGTTCCCGTCTTGGCGGCTTTCCTTTCGTTTTTCTTGGCTGCCCTGGCTTGTTTGGCAGCCTCATGGTCATACTTGACCTTCCAGAAATTATTACCGGCCTGTGGAAAAAGACAAGGAATTATAAGTACAAATAAGGTATAACATGTTAGAAAGTATTTATTAAGATTGATAACTCACTACAGGGGCCGGGTTCTTCTTGCAGAAGGGAAGTAAGCCGAAGGCATTGCTAGTTACAGTGCCCTCCTTCAGCAGTGACTGGGTTGTAGCATCTACCACATCATCTGGTAAGTCGTTAGGACTATGACGCATTGGATCATCCTTCTCGCCTGTGTAAGTACACATTAAGTCGGAGCGGCGGCTTAATGGTAGTATTCGCCAGGTGACCCAGACTCGGACCAGATCGATGCCGTTTAACTCATTTCCTAAAAGAGCTTTGATCTTCTTGATGGTGGGATTGAGAGGCAGGCGCTCAACAGCGGTCAACTTATCCGCCAGCTGATGGTTGGATTCAAGGCGCAGGGCGCAGAAGCCGGGCAGAGGCCTCTCATCAGCCGGAGAAGTGTCTTGACAGTAGAACCACGTCTGGTTCCAATCTTTTGGGTGACTCGGCAGCTCAGCATAAGGAAAAAGACAATCTCTCCGCCGCTGGATTGAGATGCCGCCAAGTTCAAGACTAGGCCCGTTGGCACGTTCATTCTGCCGGTTCAAGTAAAAAAGTCCTCTAAACAAAAGCAGACTTAGCTCCTCTCCCAGGTACACCTCGCAGAAGACTTGGAAATTGCAAAGATTTGACACGCAATTGGGTCCAATGTCTTGAGATCTAAGATCAAAGAAATTCAAAACTTCCCTGAAGAATTTTGAGCCGGGAGGGGCAAATCCCCGGTTCATGTGATCCGTGAAAACTATCACCTCCCCTTCTTCGGGTTGAGGCCTCTCTTCAGACGGGTCAGGGGCACGATAAGACATGACCTCCTTTTTTGGCAGGTGACCAGACTTCATGAACTCAGCAAGTTTACTCTTAGTAACTATGGATGGGACCCAATTGCAGGTTACAGGGGCCTTGGCCGCCTTAGGTGCCATGATAACAGTTGGCCTATTACAAAATAAGAAGATCCGGTTCAATTTTAACCCGTGAGAAATATCCTAATTACTCAATGTGGCGTCTTAATGAGGGGCCTAATGATATAAGGATAACTGTGCAACAGTATCTAAGCCGCCACATGTATCAAAAGCAGTTCAAACTTCTTAAGGTCATGAGAAGCAAGTAAGGTTAACAGATCAATGTTATCTATTTAAGCCGGCTACATAGATGGTTGAGTTTAAGCGTATTTGACAGAAGCAGTTTTCCGGGTGATACAAACAGGTTTCATAAACTGCTACTATTATTTTAGATCAGAAGGCAGTTCTGACAAGAAAATTTTCTAGACCTAAAGCTGATGCAGATGTGTTCATAGGTTCGAATAAGGCTCTTATGCAGAGAAAGGGATCTGTGTTCTATCCAAAACAAGTGCGAAAACAACTACTGCGGCCATTTTATATCATTCTCAGATCAGAAGAGGCGTCTAAGAGGAAAACTAACAAGGGTTTGGCTCTAATGGTGATGAACTCCGACGAACTCAAGGAAGCTCTAATGCAGATCTAAGCAAGGAAGGGAAGGGAACTTACGGATCTGGATGAGCTGCGGAGGTTCGTCGCGTTTCTCTGGTCCAACCAGGTCGATGCAGCGGCCTGGGACGGTGAAGACAGGAAGCTCGACAGCGGCGACGGTGGAGCTCGAGAGGAGGCAGGAGGAAGAAGACGATTGAAAGAGGGAAGAATGGAAGATCTAGGTCGCGCCTATTTATAAGGAGAGGATAACTGAGACAGCGCGGGAAACAAGGAGATAAGAGTTATTATCCAGCGGCCCTGACACCTCAATTTTCGGAACAGTCAATAAAAGCAGAGATCCGTTGAAGGATACGGTGGAATAGAAAAGGAATTTAAGAAAGGATGACGTCACACCGGGTTAACACGGATCCAGAAGATGACGTCATGGCGGGTTAAAGAAAACCTTTGGCACAGTCAGAAAACTGGAGATTTATTCTTTAAAGGTATTTTAAAGATTGACATGAACAGGTTCAAATCAATTTGGGGCCTAATGTTGGGGATATAACTATTTGTGTAAGCCGCACAGGAGGGGCCGAGTTACGCAAAGAGGATTCACCAGAGAGAAGCCCAAGACCAAGCATGAAGATGGCGGTTCAATTAAGGGCTTAAGGCCCGCAGGCGACTTAAGGCCCGTTGTAGTAAACCTCCGTAATGGCATGACTTGTATCATAAGGTAGATTTAACTAGTCACCGAGCCGGACACTGTTATAAGCCGGCCGGGACTCTGTAAGCCACAGGGCGTCAACCTATGTATATAAGGGGACGACCTGCTGGCGGCTTAGGGCAAGAAACAACTCATCGAAAGCCGGGCATAGCATATCTCGCTCCCTGGTCATCGAAACATCAATACCAACCCAACTAGACGTAGGCCTTACCTTCACCGTAAGGGGCCGAACTAGTATAAACCCTCTCGTGTCCTTTGTCCCGATTTAACCCCTTCAAGCTTCCTAGCTGCGATGGCTCCACAACTAAGTCCTTTCACGAGGACATCTGCGTGACAATTCCACGACAATTAGTGTACCAAGGGAGTGTACAAACTTGTTATTATTTTGAAGTTGCAGCTATGAGTAGGTGGAACAGCCACTACCAGTCCTCGGGAAACTTCGTGGCCTATGACGAAGTTGAGAAAGGCGAAACGAGCACCAACAAGGTGAGATTACAAAAACATCCATGAGCATTGCAAACACATGCATATATACATATATCTAACCATTCATTATTGATGATTTCGAATATTTAACTTGCCAAGCGTATGTACGAAACCCATCTCCAGCACCGGTCCAGCATCAGCTATGTGACGTGGACATGCTCAGCCGCGAGCTTGTCGCGTCAAAGGAGAGTACAGTGAAGGCTCTCAGGGAGTTGAATAACTCTCATGAATGAGAGGGATCAGATCATCGATGAGAACTCGGATTACCACGATAAGAAACTGAAGCTCATCGACCAGAAGGACAAACTGGTCGCCGAGATTGATTCTCTAAAGAAGGAGATACGGCTCCTAAAGGTCAAGAGGGTGCAACTGAAGACCCTAAAAGTACATTACAGAAAGGAGGGAGAGAGCAACAGGAAAAAGTTGCGTGAGATGAAGATCATTCTTCATAGAGAGATGCAATGTGTGCATATATGTAGGTAGTTTGGAAATATTGTCGAACTTGATCACTTTTGCTTGTAGCTAGCTAGTGGATCACCTTTGCTTGTAGCTAGCTAGCTAGTTGATCACTACTGCTTGTGGATTTGAAGCTATCACTAGAACTTTATATGGTTGCATATATAATAATTGATGGGTTTTTTTATTAGCAAAAAATTCAAATTGCTGGCGTTGGCGGTGGCGCACACTAAACGCCATAGCAACACGAATATATTGCTGGCGTTAGCCATGTGGCATGACATCAGTACTCATAATGTTGCTGACGTGTTTTTCAGCGCCACCACTAAATATTTTCACTGCGCCATATTGATGGTGTTGGGCTTCCACGCTAGCATGGTTGTTTTTGGCACGTCATAGCTAGCCTTTTCTGCACCAGTGATCGATTGTCTTCGCAGATAACAGAAAAAAGACCATAGCAAGTTCACAATCCTGCTGCGATATTGACGGATGAAAATACGCACCCAAGGAAAGATAAATAAATAATATCTATGTAGCAACACAAGGAACAGAAGAGGAAGAGCGGAGAAGCGACCTTGTTGCTGCGGCGACCATCGTGGCTAGTCAAATCAGGAGTCGTGGAGGGAGTAGGCCCTAATTAGGCATGCTCTAAATTTTGGTGTGGCCTCTAACATGCGATGCGACCTACTTCCTCCGTTTCTAAATATAAGTCTTTGGAGAGATTCCACTACAGACCATATACGGAGCAAAATGAGTGAATCTATACTCTAAAATACATCTAGATACATCCGTATGTGGTCCATAGTGAAATATCTACAAAGACTTATATTTAGGAATGGAGGGAGTACACAACTTCACTAATACTTTAGCCCAAGCCTGACACAGGACACATCCTAGGGCCCCTTCGGTTTAAGGCGCCGGGGCGGCAACCACCTTGCCCCCTCCCCACCCCAAAACACACACACAGGGTCGGGCCTGCTGCTAGTATCCAAATTGTATGATGGTCTTCTCTGTATCAATCATAGGACTAATCAGTGGTTAGATGGTTAAGAGAGCAATGATACCCCCAACCTATGAAGGATCAAATTTCGGATTTGACGCTTTGATGTCTCATTAATGTGGATTATTCTTTCAGTGGGAAGCGAAAGTTCTGTTGATAAAGCGGTGTCCCCGGTGACTTAGTCAATCTTGAAGCCCCTCAACTCTGACATAGTCTTCAGTAGGTGTTGTGTGAATGTCTGTGTGTACGTCAACATTGTAATAGATGTTGCTAAAAAATAGTAATTAAAGAGTGTTTTTTTGTTTTAAAAAGCATAAGTTGTTTCCAACTCTGTGTATTTACAAATGTTTTTCAAATATTTTTGAACACTGGTTAGTTGTTACCTGTTGTTTGGGTAGCTGAAAAGAGATGCTCACATAGGATGCGTTGTAGTTTAAAACAAGCTGGCATCATTTATGCAAACAAAGCATTGGCCCAGTTTTGTAAAAAAAAAAAACATTGTCTCGGTTGTGTGGTATGCAATTGTGCAACTTGTCCACCTGTTTCGCTTTTCAGAATTGACCCTTGATGCATGTTTTTTTCGTGGATCGCAATATCTGGTGAATGTTCCTCAGGAAAGGATGGCATTTGCGGTCGTTTTCCTGGCAGTTTTAGTTATAGAGGATGGTATTTTCTTCAAAAGAGTAATAACAGGTTTTCTTATAGAAGGCATTTTTTCCTGAAAACTGCCTCCGCGTGATTTTGATAAATAGAGCAGTTACTTCGTTGATGACAAGAACCCCATTTCCACTAGCCAAAGAGCAATTCATTTCTTCGACTCGACGGTTGTTGGCAGTTTTAGTTATATAGGATGGTATTTTCTTCAAAAGAAGAATGACGTTTTTTGTTATAGAAGACATTTTTTTTCTCCTGAAAACTGCTCCCCCGTGATTTTGATCAGACGGTTGTGGAAGCGTTCCCTGGGACCTCCTCCCCAGGGAATGTTCCCCAGGTAGCATTACCTTTTTTTTCATGTGTTTGCATGAACCTACGTAGATGTGCTTTTGTAATTTAGAACAACCTATCATCTCCTATACGATTTACTGGACCTCCACTACGGCAGATTATTGAAAATAAAGCATTTGTTATAGAGAATATAGGAATACCGAGCTCTGTGTCAGTAACATGTAAGGACTTCTCTAGCAAAACGTCAATTGGTTAATCAAGATTTCACCCCCTTTTTTACTAGTATCTACTACATAGAATTTAATCGAGTTAATGTTTCTTTACCGGAAAAAATAAGTTCATGTTTGCATTGAATAACAAATATTTATTGATTCATGCACGAGCCAGTTGCTCCAAAAGTCCGAACCGATGAAGAGAGGCGGACAATATATTTCAACACTCCTCCTTATGTCTAGACTTATTTAGTCCTTAGATGCGGGATTGATGTAGGCCGTGGAATTTTCTTAATACTGCTTTGGCAGGGCCTTGAACTGAAGACCTCTTGACTCTAATACCATATTGAATTCATGCATAAGCCAGTTACTCCAAACGTATCAAACTGATGGAGAGAGGCGGACAATATTTTCAACAATATTGAGTCAGTCGAACAATGAAATATAATCAATGTTCTAGTACCACTCTGAGTGCACAAGCCAAAATTTACCTAAATGCTATAGTGTTGACATCGGATTTTTTGGAGATCGCGAGCAAACACTGCCTGCGCTGTTGGATGAGACACATGAATTATTACTTTCTCTTCCGCACTGGGCGTGGATGCTATCTTGTAGCAACCCTATGTGCCTAAACATCTCCATTAGCTTGTCCAAAGGTGCTCTTCGCATTCGAAGCATGTCACAACCTCTACATTGTCGTTGTTGTTGTAGATTAATATAGTTCAGATTCGTCATCCTATCCATATCTCGGGCTAACAACGGGCCATAATGGATCACATGCTTGTCATTAGGACGATCTGCTCTCTTGTGGACCAACATGACACATGCCTTAGTCACAACTATCAATCTTGATGCTTGAACAATCAACATCATCTGTTAGTCCTAGTAAACTGATGTTGTGGTAAGAACTCATGAAATTGACCCTACCCCTGCCCAACGACCAAATAGTGGAGGGTGGTTGTATGGTGCTTACTGCCGATGGAGCCGACAACCCTCTTAGACCGAAGACGAGACGGACGAGATGAAGATGAAGGGAACAAGCAGATTCTGCCATCGGAGATTTAACTCGTTGTCACCGCCTAAGCCGTCGTCGCTATCGTAGATCTGAGAAGCAGCCACCGTCGGTGCCAAGAACTAACGTCGGATTTGTCCTATCGCTAGGGTGAGCTAGTAAAAGGGGCGAGACTAGATTTCGCGTAATCCCGTGCCGGCAGATTTCGGTCTCCCGACATCTCCTTGCTGAATCCACCATGTTTTTTTTATCTAGCGGGTCTGTTTGGATTTTTTAAACACATTACAGACGCAAGCGCTCATATATACGCGCATACACTCACCTCTATGAACGCACGCACGCACACCCTGCCCCTATGAGCACCTTCGAAAGACCGAAGTCACCGTAGGCACGTCGTCATCGACGGGAACATGGATTGGGGATACCACAGTCCCTCTAACCATCCAACCACAGGTTGATCCACAGGTCTATTTGGATTGGATGCATGCAACCAAACATGTCCTTCGAAGCTATTGGTTCGTGCCTTCGTGCTATGCATCGTTTGTAGCCTCTGAGTTGCGTAGAAATGGTGCACTCTTCCCAATATGCGAAATTCAGTGTTCATATAGATTGCTTAAACAATTTCTACAGTGCTGAGTTGGCGACTAGCCCGTATCATCGTATCTACAGGTTGAACCATAAAACCTTGGCAAAAAAACCTGCATTTGCGAAAAGGAAAAAAAGAAATTGCAGACGGGACAGATCAAATGCAGCAAAAGTCGCATTAAGTAGCTTATGATTACATTCAGAAGAAGCTGCAAGCACCAAACCCCCTTTCGGCAACAAAGCATTCGCCACCGGCCCTCTTGAAAAGTCAGTACAGCCGTATAGTCCAAAACATGATTTGCACTCAAAACGAACGAAAAATCTGCCCAAATGCAGGGATGACAAAGCACCTGATCTAACCCGATTTTGTTTCTCCTGATACGCAAGCACGAATACACTATTATTCCCTCTATAAAGAAATATACTTTAGTAATCTAAATGCTCTTACATTTCTGTACAGATGGAGTACAAAGTTTGATCGAAGGAATATCTTCAAAATAATAAAAAACTGTTCTCCCTCAGAAATAATAACCGTTGATCTAGCTACACCGTCGACCTAACACCCAACTGCAATTTGACATATGAGACGCACATGTTATTCGCAGGCCGGCACTCAACAGCAGGACGCCGAGCTGCCCACCCACATTGTCCTATGCAACAGATCAAACATCAAAGCCTTTCGAATGGCAAACATTATAAGCAAGAAGGCACCGGCCACCTAACTCTTCCAAACAAGTTTCGAGCTCAGCTTGATTGGAGATGATCAGTTTGCATCTCCACGCACATCCCCAAATGATCATCTCTACTTTGACAACTTGAAATGTACTGTAGTACTGTAATTCCAAAGGCACACACGTGAGAATGCGACAAAAGGTGAAGCGGCCACACTCCCCGTTGCAAACAAAGTACTTTGCCTAATGAGATATAGTTAACTCACTAATCCAGAGAGAATGCCCTGGAGCAGAATCCAATCGTGTAGAGGGAGAGGAGAGGCAACACGGAAGAAGAGAAAGAAATCATTTCCTATACAATTTATCTAGCAGAGTTGCACAATCACCAACCAGGTGCAGGATCTCTCACCAGTCAGCAGGTGCAGCCGTTGCAGTTGCACAGAGGATTTGTGCAGCGTGCTGGCGATTCGCAAGTAACGAAGAAGAAATCTCCAGATTTTCGTTCGGCTGGCGCCGTGATCTCCACCGGAAGCACACGACGGAAAAGTATCATCACGGTCAAGTGTTCTACTGGACTGGTAGTTAACAGAAGAAGAAGAATGCCTGAGAAATCATCGCCGCAATGAAATCACACTGGAGGGCCTGGATCCTTCCCTCTGCCGCCACCCTTGCCGCTGAAGCACGACCTGCCAGCCGGCGGCAGCTTCTTCGTCGGTGCATCCGGCGGTTCCTTGCTGTGCTCCCCGTGGCACCGCCTCGAGGAGCCTGCCTGCAGGAGGCCGCCCTCCCTGCCCACCGTACGCTCGTCTTCTGGGCTGGCCTGCAGCACGTCGGCAATGGACATGCGGGCTTCACGCTGCGTGTCCGGCATCGGCGGCGGCGCCCTGGCCGGGACCGGCGGGACGGCGCCGTCCTCTCTGATCTCGACGACTACGCCATTGGCCGCCTCGGATCTCCCCGGACGATCCTTTGCCTCCTGATTGCCGCCGCCGTTGCTGCTCGGCACGGTCTGTGGCTCTTCGCGCACTTGCCCGGAGGGGTAGTCGTCGATCGTCAGAGCGAATTCTTGGCTACCTCTCCGGTCCTCCCGTGGCGCAGCACCGTCCTCCGGCTCCGGCGAAACCATGCCGACGGCGACGAATGCGATGTTGCAGCGGCAGAGCGGGCAATTAGAGTGCGATTTGAGCCAGGTGTCGATGCACGGCAAGTGGAAGGCGTGGCTGCACTTGGGCAGCAGCCGCAGGCTCTCGCCGTCCCGGAACTCGCCCAGGCAGACGGAGCAGTCGGTGGAGTCGACGAACCCGTCGCCGCGCTTGTACTTGCACACGGTGATCTTGCTGATCAGCGTCTCGTCCATCCCGTCCGACGGCGCGATCTCCCACTCCTCCTGGCCCCTGGAATCGCCCCGGCCGTCGCCACCGCCCCCGCCCCCGCCGCGGCCGGCGCCGGGACCAAAGAGCCTGTTCCGCAGGGAGCTGAAGGTGCCGCAGTACTTGGAGATGATGGTGTAGTAGCTGACGAGGAGGAAGGCGCTGGCGAGCACCCCGATGATGGCGATGACGAGGGGCGAGAAGGCGGGGCCGGAGGAGTCGTCGCCGTCGCCGTCGCCGCTGGGCCCGGCGATGTCGAAGACCGGCGGCGGGGGCGGGAAGATGAAGTAGCACCACTGCGGGCAGTACATGCTGCACAGGCCCTGGGAGCAATCCCTGGTCGGCTCGTAAGGCATCCACGTCGGCTGCGGCCCAAGAGCCGTTGGAGCCGGAGGAGGATTGAACATTGCGGCCATGGAAGACACAAGCTCAGTAGATGACCGGAGGACCAAGAATCACAGGGAACAGAGACGGGACGAGGAAATCTCTACGCCATGCTGAGCCTGCCAAGTTCTAGAACCGGCAGAGCAGAGGGAGGATCTGCATGAGTTTCTGGTCCGACGAATTGTGGCGAGGGAGATGAGTGGCTATCCTGTCTGTGACAGTCTCTGCTTGCAGCTTGGTGCTCTGCTGCTTTACAGGTGTTGGGGAATGTGAAAGGGGGGGGAGGGAGGGGGGAGAAGGGATCGATCGACCATGAGATGAGATGAGATGCTTCCACCAACTGCTATGCTATTGCTACCTTGCCCGCTGCTGAGAGTGAGAGGGGGTACTCGATCTGATGCTGCTGAAAGTCTGAAATTCTCGAAGAAATTGACCTGTGCGTGCTTGTCTGGAAAGCAACGAATTTTTGGGATTGGGGGAGGTGGTGGCGGTGGTTGGGACTGAGGCCTTCGGTGCCGTCCTACAGGTCACATAGGCTGCTCTTATTTCGTTTTGCTTTTTCCTTTTCATCGGCTGGTTGATGCTGCTCCTCTCATCTTTCCTTCGTTTTGTCTCCTTTGGAGTGCAAGGGAAATGAGGTGTTTGGATCATCAGATGATAAAGTAGGAATAACTCGGAGTCCGGAATAACCACTTCAGTAGTTAAACGAAGCTGTGAACGGAGAAAGTGGACGAGTGATATTCCTTTAAAAAGAAGAAAAATGAGTGATACACTTGCAGCAACGCACGGCACAAAATACCATCGAAAATGTGACTAATGTGTAACGTGGAGCACTGATAGTAGGATAACCTCGCGAAAACAACGAACCTGACCGGTTGGGCCCAAGATGAGGCGAAGACCAAAAACTTTGACAGACCGATGCGGCAAATGAGACGCGGACCTCACCTGTCAGTGACTAGACGGTCATCTTCTTCACAACATTTTTTCTACAAGGCATTCCATCCAACACCGTCAGTGCGTTCTTCCTCTGGTCGCTGCAGAAGGTGAATCACGCCATGGGCAAGCCGGAGCAGTGACCAGAGGAACGGCGGGACAGACGTCTCCATCCCAGCCGCGAGCTCGCGCAGCTCTTCCTGTCCTCCATCCAAGACGGTGACCACCTTGCCGGAGCTAGCATACGCAACGACACAGACAAGGTACTGGTCGAGCCAAGCTTTGGCCATGTGAGCAAGGGGCGAGGGGCTCACCTTGAGTACGTAAGCGTGCTAGGACGCAATGAGGTGGACTGTAGCGGCATCTTGGCGGCGGCGGCAGAGGACAGAGCATGCCGAGGCAGGAAAGACGGCTCGGGGATCCGCTGCTTGTCAACGTTGGGGGCGGAGGCATCAGGAGGACACGTTGAAGCCCAGGGACAAGATGCGAGGTGCAGAGGTTCGCCGGAGCAGGAGATTGAGGCGTGGAGATGTGTTGTCGGAGGTGGAGAAGATGACCATAGTGCGGCCGATTCTGGACGCCCTGATCCAATTACTCCGGTAGGATTACTCAGAGAGGCATTCCGGAGCTCCCAGACAAGGTAGGGGGCTCAGGGTGGTCTATGGCCACGCGAATGATGGCCGACAGTGACCGTGGATGGGGAAGGAGCTGCTCCTGGTGGACGCGACGGAGCTGGGTGGCTGCTATGTTGTATGGGACCCCTCCACGACCAGCGTTTAAGGAGGACGCGAGCAGGGAAGGGAGAGAGGCGAGTAGGAAAAGGGAGCGCACATGGCCAGCGGTAGCAAGCTGTGCACGAGCCCATGTGCGGGTACAAGAAAACGCGGGCGGAGGAAGATAAAAAAGGCCCAGTTCTTTTGCCAGAATCTGGGAATTCTCCCAGAATCCGACCCCTACCCAGCTTCTCCCACAATCTTTGAGCGCCATTTGTTTTACAATCCTATCTAATTAGACCCTAACTAGATAGAATTGTAAAACAAATGGGGCTCAAAGATTCTGGGAGAAGCTGGGTAGGGGTCGGATTCTGGGAGAATCCCCAGATTCTGGCAAAAGAACTGGGCCAAAAACTGGTTCATTAACATGGGGGGCCCACGCTTCCTCTGCCACCTCATTTGCCACATCAGTCGGTCAAAGTCTTTGGTCTTCGCCATGTCAGACCAACAGGTGGGGCCTACCTGTCAGGTTCGTTGTTTTCTCGAGCGAACTCGATGATCAGTGCTCCACGTTACAGATTAGGCGCAGATTTGGTGGTTTTTTGTGCCCTACCTTCAATGTGGTACCAGGTTGTTACCCTAGCCCCAAGTATGGTTGCTTTGCATAAATAAGTCTTCCTACAATGGCGTCCCCTATTTCCCTCTTTCTAAGTCCATGAAACCTCATGCACATAGGTAGCTCATTTGATAAAAATATAGCACACATCAATTCAACAATTCAAACAAGCAGACATAATCCATGACAAATAATTCAATAATTTATACATCGATGATATCAAATGAATCAAGTTTCTTTCGCGCGCGCGCATTGATGTCTTTGCACATGGTGGTGATACACTCCTTGGCATCATCAACCATTAGGCTTGTGTCGACCAACATGATTCTTGACTCCTTGGTGAATCTCGCGAGCCTCACCTTCTCTCTCTCAATCTCAATGTTTTCCATCACATTCGTCTTCTCAAGCTCCATATGATCCATGTCTTCATCTTCTCCATTTTTATCCTCTCCCCCTCAATTACCAACCTCCCTCTCGCAATCTCTTTGTCGGACTTCATCATAACCCTTTGCACATCCAAGTAGAGTTTTTATCTCTCATGCTTCTCCTTGATGTCGTTTTCCCCTTCAAATTCATGTCTTTGTTGGAAAGGAGCTTCGCTGCCGTGGACGACATTGAGTTATTCACATGTCAGGATGCTATGATTTAACTCGCGATAGGGGCTCGGAGAGGGTGCAACTTGAGATTGATTGTAAGAGGTTCAATGACTTTGGGAATCAAAGTGAAACAATTCGTGGCATACCATATCCTTTGTGAAATGGGAGAGATAGTGAGTTCTTCCCAAGGATTTAAGCTTCAACATGTTTGTAGGCAGGTGAATGAGGTAGCTCATAAAATTGTGAAGGAAGCATTAAACACCGAGAACCTTGTAATAAATTGTGATGTAATCACTGACTTGCTATTTTGCACTTTGCAAACAGATATGTCTTTGCCAGTTGAATAAGAGCCTTCGGTAGAGAGTGTTAAAAAAATATGAGTATTAACTTTAGTTTCATGACATAAGAGTACTAAAGATTCAATTCGGTAATATATCAGACCCACTGTATTTTCTTGTAAAGGGGGTAGCCTTGGCCTCTACATAATTATGATGCACACAACCATAATTTACTAAAGTGTAAAAGTTTTACTAAGAAGTCTCAATAGCAATAAAAATAAAAAAGATAGGACCGCAATCACATGATCTATTAATTAGATGCCATCCAAACTTAGTGTCTTACTAAATTAATTACACAATCTTCTCTCATTCTTGTTTAAAAACATTTATGTTCTGTGAGTCAACTTTGCAAGAAAACATTATTGATTTAGAGATAGCATATAAGATATAATCATTACAAAGTATCGTACGAAATAAGACAACTAATAATTCAATGAACTTTTTTTACTAATGGGTCACAATATTATTTTAACTTACATTCAAGCAAAGGTTTCAAAGCTGATGGTGTGTCTAGTATTTTATACGAAAAGGACTAAAATCTATTATAAAAGTTCAACCTGAGTACAAAGTATACCAAAAATAATAATAATTACATTGAGGTTTCCTGGATCACCGAACAATCACTACCGCTACTAGACAAGATGCCGATACGTTGTTGTTGCTGATCCCATATCAGAGCTGACCTGGCCCGTCATTTACAACCAGGAAGTCTTCGTGTGCGCGCCCCTAAGGATTAACGCTCAGAGCCGCGGTCGTCGTCATTAGACCCTTGAATCGATTCGAAGAACCTGATACCAAATCTCAACATCCCATACGCATAATGAGAAACCTTAACCTTGTTGCTCTAAAAAAGCTGACATGAATCTAAATCAGATTTTCATCTAATCCGTCCCGAGGGATGAACTTGAGGAGGATTGGAACCCGGACAAGAGATCCTAACCTAACTACAAACTGAAGTAGAGGCACCAGTATTCCCGTGAGACAGAAGGGAGGCAAATCAACATACTTACTCACGAAGATTAATGGAATGAAGGTTTTACCCTACTCACCTTGTGTGAGAGGAGAAAGAAAGACGTGTCCACTATCTATTGAACGCCGAGTGCAGAAAGTGGTGTGTCTAAGTCCTTGTCCGGAAGTACTGACTGAAGTTAGTCTCATGTCGCCATTATCAAGGATGTTAAGACTAAGGGCATTTTCAAGATGGACCCGCAAATTGCCCGCATCTGTCTGGACCGCGCTGTCCGGACCATGAAAGTCATTCAACGCAGCACGCAGCTCTATATCGGGCGGTTCAGATTTTCCCGCAAACCGGAGACAAAGGTAGGGGGCTTTGCGGGAGTCCACACCGACCCCAAGCCCGCTTCCGACTGTCCTGGCCCACCAAAACCCTTCCTACGTCGTCCGTGCGCGTTGCTGACAGGCGCCAGCTGCCCGCATTCATGAGCCTGTAGAGCGCGCCGCTCAACATTGAAGATAGCTCAAGGCGGACATGACATCTCACAGCCTCCACCATTGAAGCGGTGCGACAACCGACGGCGCCGCCCATCACGCGTCTCCGATGCCCGCTCTTGTTCAATTTCGGAGACGCGTGACTGGACGGGACATGACATATATCTACCATGCCCGTTCAATGTCGTTGTCCGTCCGTGTGTCAGCATTAACCAGGATTGCCGGCCGAGAAACCCACTCCGGCGCCGCGCATTGACGCACCTGGACGCCTCGCCTCATCGGAATCAACTATATAATGGCGGCCACACCCGGCTATCTCCGCACCACAACACAAGCCCCCCTCCCCCATCCTCCTCCCTTGCACTGCATTCGCCATGACTGCAGGCGGCGAAGCTCTGTGGTAGAGCCTTTCCACGGAGATGAAGCATGCCGTGGCCACCCTTGCCGCCCTTGCCACCATGCCAGGTTGATCGAGGCCGGCTTACTGGCCAGCTCGCTCGAGGTTTTCGACGACGAGGACGAGACCACGATGGAGACGGGCTCTGACAACACCGCCCTGTCTCCCTGCGCCTTTGTGCACACCGGCTTCACCATGGAGCAGGCGTGGATGCACTACAACACCACCATAGCAGAGGTGAAGCTTGTGCCAACACCTTTGTCGGTGTTCCGGCAGGCGCATGAGGAACATCAGTACAACTTGTTCCTCCTGTAGCAACACCGGCTAGTGGATGGCCAGATCTATGACAAGCGGGCGAGCGAGGAGGCCGTGGCGGCCATGGCCGCGACGAACCCCAACTTCGTCATGTAGCAGCATGCCATATACGATGCTATCCGCACTTAAGCCGTTGCTCGCCAGGAAGTGATAGATGCGGAGGCACGGCTATAGGAGATCGAGGAGGAGAACAACTCCAGCTGCGCCTCCTACGCGCTGCCGATGAACCATCAGGTGGCCCAGTGGGACGACGACAACGCCCGTGCCACCATCTCCATCATGGACCTCACGTCCACTGGCGACGGACAGGTCGTGGACTCCTCTGAGGATGAGTAGGCCATGGCCCACGGGAGGAGGTGGTGCCTTATGTGCCATGTGGGCCGGTCCATCTCCTATGTTCTACTCTTACTCGCCGGAGATCGCACCTTCACTTCATCGGTCTTATCACCGGTGGTTGTAGGATCGAAAGTATGTCTAGAGGGGGGGTGATTAGACTACTTGACAATATAAAAATTCAGCCTTTTGATAAAGACAAGTTTTTGGCAGATTCACGATTATGATCAAGTCAAGTATCACCCTACACATGCAATTCTAGAGTATAGGCAGCGGAAAGTAAATTGCATATGTAGTAAAGAGAGGTGGAGAAGAGCAAACGCAATTTGGAGACACGGAGATTTTTTCTCGTGGTTCCGATAGGTGGTGCTATCGTCAATCCACATTGATGGAGACTTCAACCCACGGAGGGTAACGGCTGCGAGAGTCCACGGAGGGCTCCACCCACGAAGGGTCCACGAAGAAGCAACCTTGTCTATGCCATCATGGCATACGCCCACGGAGGGCTAGCCTTACTCGGGGTAGATCTTCACGTAGGCGATCTCCTTGCCCTTACAAACTTCTTGGTTCAACTCCACATCTTGACGGAGGCTCCCAAGCGACACCTAACCAATCTAGGAGGCACCACCCTCCAAAAGGTAATAGATGGTGTTGATGATGATGAACTCCTTGCTCTTGTGCTTCAAATGATAATCTCCCCAACACTCAACTCTCCTCACTGATTTGGCTGTGGTGGAAGAAGGGATTGAGTGGAAAGCAACTTGGGAAGGCTAGAGATCAAGCTTCATATGGTGGGAGTGGAGCAACTTGATCTCAACACAAGGGTAGGTAGTTTTCTTCTCGTAAATGTAAGGTAGGAGTGGTAGTTCTTTCGATGGCTCTCTCCACGAATGAAGAGGGGGTGGAGGGGTATTTATAGCCTCCACACAAAATCCAACCGTTACACACATTTGACCAATCTCGGTCAGACCGAAGTTGACAACTCGGTGAGACCGAAAGTTCAAATCATGTGAACGTTGGGATTTTCGGTGGGACCGAAAATACAATCTCGGTTAGTCCGATTCGTCCAAAGACAAGAGCTTGCCAATCTCGGTGGGACCGACTTCATCATCTCGGTGACACCGATATGATGACAGAAGGTTACAGAAGCTTGGTAACTCAAGTTTCGGTGAGACCGAGTTCAGAATCGGAAAATCCGAAATTTCTAGGGTTTGGCTTTGTGGCTGAGGTGGTTCATCTCGGTGTGACTGAGTTTAGGAAATCGGTGGGACCGAGATTACTTATGAGTGTATATTGCAGTGAGAGTTGCTGATAGTTTAGGAGATGTATCACTAAGCACTTTGAGCAACCAGATCATCAACATAACCTCATCCCCTTTTAATAGTATTAGCTTTCCTATGGACTCAATGTGATCTTGGATCACTAAACCAAAAATGGAGTCTTGAGCTTTTGCCAATGCTTGTCTTAGCATTTTGAGGGGTCCACTTCTTCAGTCATTGCCATACCCATATCACTGAACTTTCTGAAATGATTCTCAAGAAGCTATTAGTTCAATGATATATATGTTGTTATTAATTACCAAAACCACCCGGGGATTAGTTGCACTTTCAATCTCCCCCTTTTTGGTAATTGATGACAACATATAGATCAAAGCTTCGACAAAGGATATAATCAATGAATAATATCGTCGCTTTGAGAAGTATGTGATAAGCAAGAGCTCCCCCTAAATTTGTGCATTATTTAAGATTTGCGTTTGAATGCAAATGCACAATCGATTAGGATCATGGGTCACTCTTCCATGTCACATACATCTTGGTGGAGCGCACAAAATGATAAGAATGAATAGCATGCACCCAATCACCAAGACATGAGTAAATGGTCATACAAGATATGAATAGCATATGATAAGCATTAAGCACACATTAAGGCATAGTACGACCAAGCACTCATTAAGGTAGAATGAAACGTAGTATCAAACACACGGAATGTCTCGAAAAATCAAAAGTATCTCAAAGAAACCGCAAATGAACGAAAGAGCAAAAGCGCAAAACAACAGCACTCTCTCTCTCGAAGTCCTATGATCTATACAATTTCTCCCCCTTTGGCAAAGTTACCAAAAAGTTCGAAAAGTATAGAGCTAAGCGTCCACCGGGGACTCTGTGGCGGCTCTGTGCAGGTTGATGGAGGAGTTGAGATGGCAGCATCGGCGAAGACTTCACTGATGTCTGTGGAGCTGGAGGAGTGGTCACTTTGAGCTGGAGCTGGAGCAACCGATGGAGCTGTGGGAGGTCTTGAGGTCTGTAGTCCCGTGTCATCCTTTGGAATAGCGGCTGATCGGGTCTTGTGGGAACCGGAGCAGCTGTTGATAATCATCTGGACTAGGTCATCCTGCATCTCACGCATGAGCTCTTCCTTCTCCCTCTTTGCTTCCTTAATATCTGCCTCAAGCTTGTTGACAAGATTACTTGCACTTGATCGACTTCACATCCAGAGCATGGATCTTGTCTTCAACAATCCTCTCAAGACTCTCCCGAGGCTGCATAATGCTGGCAGGCGTTGTTCAATCCTCTGGTAGCTTCAAGGAGCTGCTCTCCAACACTCTTGGGTTTAGCTGCTGCTGCTTTCTTCCTTCTCGCTTTTGGCTTTCTTGGCAGCTTCAATCTTAGCTTGACCTTCAACCGACGTTGGATCCTCCTTATCCATCACAACAACATTGTCCTCATGCTCGAGGCTGCGTGGCAAGTGTGGTCTATCCAACAAGTATATGCCCGTGCCAAACTTGGCATTGATAAGCATCTGAATATGCGGGGCAAATCCACACGACCTCTTCTGGTCAGCTGCAGTCCTCTTGATGGTCTCAACTATTAAGTCCATCACCTTGAAAGGTGCCTTCTCATCAAGTATATGCAGCATGTTGATAGAATATCCTCTGATCATGCGATGATCTCCAGACTTGGGCATCAAGGTATGCCTCAGAATAGTGTTTGTGGTAGGTAGACCTGCCTGGAGATGATACACTGAGCCGAGCTTCCAGATTTCTACATCCTTAACCGGAACCTCGTTGTACATATTCTTCATAGATTCATGGTTCTTCTTGGGAATTCCATAGACATCAACATCATCCTCTCTCTGCACTGGAGCATTCAGCAGTGCTGCCCATTCTTCAACAGTTGAAGAGAATCTTTGGCCTTCAGTCATCCATGTGATCTTTCCATCTGGATAGAAATGAGCTGTGGCATAGAATTGCATAATCATCTCATCATTCCAATTGGTCAACTTCTGACCTACAAAGTCTGCAACACCACATGCAGTAAAGCTCTCATGCACATGTGGAAAGAAGTCTCTGTGCTCTTCACTGTCAATGTATGCCCAGTCAACATAGCGAGTGTCTACAACTATGGGCTTCTTGTCCATCAAGCCAGATCTCATAGAAGTCCCGCTTGCTCTCGGTGTGGAATCTTGGATCAACAGCAGTTCTTCTCCTCACAATATGGATCAGCTTGTCTCCATAGCCCGAGACCTCTATCCTTCCTTTCCTTCATGTTCTCAGCTTGAGGATGAGCATCATTGTGAAGTGGCAGTTTACATCGAAGTTTCACAAAAACAGTGCCTCATCATCGACACACACTGGTGGCACATCATCTTTCTTCTTCTCAGAAGCTGGAATGTTCCTGACAGTCTTCTTGGGCTTGGCAGCAGGCTTTGCTGGAGCTGCCTTGACTGGAGCAGATGGCTTGGACTTTGAAGTGGCTCCTGCCCTGATGGCATCACCCATGAACTTAGACTTCTGAGGAGGAGGCTGGGGTGCTTCCTAATCCTCATCTTCCTCTGCTGCATCATCATGCACAATCCTCTTCCTCTTGGAAGTTTTCTTTACCTTGCTTGTAGTTTCCTCTTCCAAATTCAGCTTCTTGGCAACAGTGGACTTCTTCACTTTTCTGGTGCCTTTCTTGGTTTGCTGCCCTTGATGCTCTTTGGCAACAACTTTTCTCTTTGGCTTGGAGGAGACCTCTTCCTCAACAATGAAATCAGAATCTTCTTCATCGAGTTTCTCTTCTTTACGCCCTGTGGCTGCAGGAGGCAAACCACTTGGTGTGCTCCTCTCACCATCATCTGAAGAGCTGCTGGGCTCGGGACTAGTGCCCGCTGGAATATCAGCAATAGGTGACTCGGACTTGTTCTCGCTGTCACCGGCATCGACATGGTGACAACCCGTGAATAGATAAGGTGTAGGCGAGTAGAAGAGTTATCACAAACTGCGAGAAGATTTTGCAAACAAAATGAGTTCAAATTCTAGTATTAGGTTTTCACGAAGACATTTCGTTCAGACCGAGTTTAAAATTCGGTGAATCCAAAGTGTTCAAACAGAAGCATTCACACCACTTTCGGTTAGACCGAAGTGGGTTTCGGTCCTGCCAAAAACACTAGGGTTTCACTAAATCCTCATTTCGGTCGCACCGATTTGCACAACTCGGTTGGACCGAAAGGTGCAGTGCAATGGCCAGAGGCCAAATCGGTCATACCGAGAATGTAAAATCGGTCTCACCGAGATGTGTTCGGCGGAAACCTAACCCTAAAACTTTTACTTGAATCTCGTTCTAACGAACTAATCTGGTGTTAAGGAAGATTTCAAACGTGGCAAGATTATAGGCAAACCAAACGTGCATTGAATCGGAGATGGGAGCACGAGTGGGATCGAAACTCACCCTAACTTGGTGGAGTTCCTCTATGGCGGCAACGGCGCGGAGAAGATGTCCGTTGACGGCGACGGAGACTGCGCGCGGCGCCTGACAAAGGCATTTACGAGACGATCCGGAGACCACGGCGACGGCAAAGAAGGGGTTTGGGGCGAAGCGTTTGAAGTAGAAATCAGCAGCGCCCTGAGTATATATACCCCTTTGCTGTCGGTGGGACCGAGTTGTAAAACTCGGTGGCACCGAGATGAATAACTGCCTGCAGGGCAGTTATACACTTCGGTCACGCCGAAAAGTACAACTCGGTTTCACCGAGGTGAAAACCTAGATCAATCCAAATGCTTTCGGTCTGACCGAGTTTGAGTGGGTTGGTCTGACCGAAATCACTTAGAAGGTTTTGGAAGTTAGCCCTTGATGGATCGGTGGCTTCGAGTGCTCCTCACTCGGAGGGTCCGAAATTGACTTGTTCAAAGTTTGTGATGTAAGCATGAATAGAATTTGAGACAAGAAAGCATAGATAGCTAGGGGAGGTACTTAGGCATTCTTGTCCATCCATTTGGTCAGAAAAATCAAAACGACCAAAGCAACAAATGGATGTCCTCGAATGGATAAAATCATGCATCCAACATGCTCACACAATAAGATAGCAAATGAAATATGTGTCAAACATGCACAATCAAAACTCTAGCTACAATCACACAATTTGTCGATGACTAGGTCATCTTTATATGAGTATATTGACTTAGGAGTCAAATGAGAACATTTGATCATAGGTCATACTCATCGTTTAAGCACAAGTGGGGTTACCACTTTTACATAAAGCATTAATATGTTCACATCATTTGAAGATGCTTTAGCTCAATTCTTTAGAGCAAAGCTCCCCCTAGATGTGAGAACCCCTTTTAAAGGGTCAAACTAACCTTGGTTGTCGTAGAAGACTTCATGTAGATGTTGAAGATGTGGATGCTCAATGTTGATGAAGATCATCAAGAGTTGGGAGCAATCCTTTGGATTCGGGCACTTTCAATACCTACATGGGTTAGTCCCACAAGGAACAAACAAGGATATCCATGGACATAGATTGAAGTTCACAATAGATGATGTCCATGAAAGCAATGATTACCTTGTCCCTTGACTTACCAACAAGAGGGTTTGTGACTCCATGAACTAGTGCATAATGTGGAAGTTGGTTGCACAAGTTCTTGCCAAGATGAATGTGAGTGAAGTATGTTGGCGGAGTCACCCTCAAGAACTCTCTAGTTCTTCTTCTTCGGGATCCACATCATCTTGATGGGAATCCTTGGAGTTGTAGTTGAGCTTGACGAAGTAGAACTTGACGTTTCCTTGGGAACCCACTTGACCATGGCTTTAGGTGCTTCAATAAATGCATCAATCTCCTCTTGAAGCTTGTCCTTGCCTTTTAGCTTGTGGTCTTGTGGTGGAAGGTCATCTTGAGCTTGTTCCACATTGGAAGAAGTAGGATTGTACTTCTCCTTTTGAGAAACAAACTTTGGAGTGGGATATTGACCTTCTTCCCATTCAACACCTTCGGCGTTGAACTTTCGCTCAAAACCAATTCCTTGATTCTTCCGGTGCCTTCCTTGCTTGCGAACAATTTCCTCAAAGTTCTTGCTTCCGCAAGGCTCTTGTAGACACCTTTCTCTATAATCCCTTTCAATAAACTATTTTCTTGCTCAAGTGTAACTTGGCTTGAAACATTGTTAGTGGAATCAAGAGAACTACTAGAAGCAACAATATTGGATTTAGCATGGTTATTGTTACTACTAGATGAAGAATTTTTCTTATGCTTGTCATGCTTAGTTTTAATAGGTGGCAAGAAATTAGACAAGAGAAGTCGTTTGACAAGATATGAAGAACTCTTCTTTCGAAGATCGTCATTGATTGCTTTTAGAAACTCATGTTCTTGCTCTAGAGTGAGCTTCTCGAAGCGTAGCTTCTCATGAGATCTTAGGAGCTCTCTATGATCTTCTTGAGTTGTTTCATGAGCTAACTTAAGAGTGTTTAGTTCTTTAGTTAAATGCTCAATCTCCTTCATAGCATTGTCATTCGACTCTTCTCGACTATAAAGACTACTAGCATGTTCATCATTACTAGGCTCACTAGATTTGTCATGTAAAAGCTCATCTTCACCAAGCAAGTCATCCTCATCACTATCAAAGTCAATGAATTCAGGGTGTGATACCTTGGGGCCTTTAGCCATGAAGCATCTTCCAATTCCCTCATTTGGTGAATCAAATAAGTCATAGGAGTTGGAGTTGGAGGACACGAGAGCAAGACCGCAACACCTTCATCTTGATCAGTAGTCGGAGTTGGAGTGATAGCTTCTTTCGGAATGATTGTCTGAGTCGGGCCGGAGACCCATTCACCTACATGAGCTTGATGTTTTCTTCTTGTGTAGCTCCTTGATGACTTGTCTTTCCTCTCTGAATCCTTGCTTCTCCGAGAGGGTCTTCGTTCATAACGATCATCTCTACTCCTTCTCTCTTTCCGAGGTGACTCTTCTCTTGAGCTTCTTCTTCTTGGAGATTCTTCTCTTCTCTTGTGGGGAGACGAACACTCATTTGAGTAGTGTCCGGGTCTTCCACAATTGTAGCAGTTTCGATCACGACTAGAAGATCTCTTTTCATCATATGATCTAGACTTTGAGCTTCTCTCTTTGCTTCTACTCTTGTAGAATTTGTTGAAGTTCTTCACCATTAGGCTTATCTCTTCATTGGAAACTAGCTTGTCACTTGAGGTTGTGGGAGCATCATTTGTAGCTTTGTAAGCACCACTTGACTTGTTGTGAAGCTCTTACTTATCTTTAAGTGTCATCTCATGAGCAACAATTCTTCCAATGACTTCGGTAGGCTTGAGATTCTTGTAGTTTGGCATCATTTGGATCAAAGTGCACACGGTGTCATACTTTCCATCCAAATCTCTGAGAATCTTCTTGATGATGAATCGGTCGGTCATTTCTTCGCTCCCTAAGCCGGCAATCTCATTTGTGATGAGAGCTAGCCTAGAGTACATTTCAGCGACTCCTTCACCTTCCTTCATCTTGAACTTGTCAAGTTGACCTTGAAGAACATCTAGCTTTGATTCCTTCACGGACTCGGTACCTTTGTGCATTTCGACCAAAGTATCCCAAATCTCTTTTGCATTCTCAAGACGGCTGATTTTGTTGAACTCCTTGGGACACAAAGCATTGAAGAGAATGTCACAAGCTTGAGCATTGTTTTGCAACATCCGCAATTCATCCGTTGTAGCTTCACGATCCGGAACTTTTCCTTCCTCGAAGAATTCACCTTGCAAACCAACACAAATAATGCCCCATGCGGCTGGGTTATGGCCAAGAATATGCATTTTCATTTTATGCTTCCAACTAGCAAAGTTTGAACCATCAAAGTAAGGACCTCTATGAAAATTACCCTCACTAGACGCCATACTCTCCTAGGTTGTGAAACCAAGCTTATGGAGTCCAATGCAATGGAAACCAATACAATGGAGACCAAAGCTCTGATACCACTTGTAGGATCGAAAGTATGTCTAGAGGGGGGGTGATTAGACTACTTGACAATATAAAAATTCAGCCTTTTGATAAAGACAAGTTTTTGGCAGATTCACGATTATGATCAAGTCAAGTATCACCCTACACATGCAATTCTAGAGTATAGGCAGCGGAAAGTAAATTGCATATGTAGTAAAGAGAGGTGGAGAAGAGCAAACGCAATTTGGAGACATGGAGATTTTTTCTCGTGGTTCCGATAGGTGGTGCTATCGTCAATCCACGTTGATGGAGACTTCAACCCACGGAGGGTAACGGCTGCGAGAGTCCACGGAGGGCTCCACCCACGAAGGGTCCACGAAGAAGCAACCTTGTCTATGCCATCATGGCATACGCCCACGGAGGGCTAGCCTTACTCGGGGTAGATCTTCACGAAGTAGGCGATCTCCTTGCCCTTACAAACTTCTTGGTTCAACTCCACATCTTGACGGAGGCTCCCAAGCGACACCTAACCAATCTAGGAGGCACCACCCTCCAAAAGGTAATAGATGGTGTTGATGATGATGAACTCCTTGCTCTTGTGCTTCAAATGATAATCTCCCCAACACTCAACTCTCCTCACTGATTTGGCTGTGGTGGAAGAAGGGATTGAGTGGAAAGCAACTTGGGAAGGCTAGAGATCAAGCTTCATATGGTGGGAGTGGAGCAACTTGATCTCAACACAAGGGTAGGTAGTTTTCTTCTCAGAAATGTAAGGTAGGAGTGGTAGTTCTTTCTGATGGCTCTCTCCACGAATGAAGAGGGGGTGGAGGGGTATTTATAGCCGCCACACAAAATCCAACCTTTACACACATTTGACCTATCTCGGTCAGACCGAAGTTGACAACTCGGTGAGACCGAAAGTTCAAATCATGTGAACGTTGGGATTTTCGGTGGGACCAAAAATACAATCTCGGTTAGTCCGATTCGTCCAAAGACAAGAGCTTGCCAATCTCGGTGGGACCGACTTCATCATCTCGGTGACACCGATATGATGATGAATGTTCTGAAGCTTGGCAACTCAAGTTTCGGTGAGACCGAGTTCGAATCGGAAAATCCGAAATTTCTAGGGTTTGGCTTTGTGGTGAGGTGGTTCATCTCGGTGTGGTGAGTTTAGGAAATCGGTGGGACCGAGATTACTTATGAGTGTATATTGCAGTGAGAGTTGCTGATAGTTTAGGAGATGTATCACTAAGCACTTTGAGCAACCAGATCATCAACATAACCTCATCCCCTTTTAATAGTATTGGCTTTCCTATGGACTCAATGTGATCTTGGATCACTAAACCAAAATGGAGTCTTGAGCTTTTGCCAATGCTTGTCTTAGCATTTTGAGGGTCCACTTCTTGATCATTGCCATACCCATATCACGAACTTTCTGAAATGATTCTCAAGAAGCTATTAGTTCAATGATATATATGTTGTTATTAATTACCAAAACCACCCGGGGATTAGTTGCACTTTCAGTGGTCATGAAGATGGCTGATGGAGGACGACATGGGTTTGGACGTCGGGCACCGCTGCCGTAGGATAGGTTTAGTGTCAGATCTTCTTCTTTTTTGTTCTAGATGTTCAAAATATAATGAAAATCCGTTGTGTTTGTATGAAATCCGTCATGTTTGCATGAAATTTGCCCGTGTTTGCATGACTTCCATCCGGTTTGTTGAAAAACAGTTTGAAATGTATGCAGCTAGTGTTGGATGACGTCCTCCCGCATCCATGTCCGCGTACCGATCCTCTGGAAATAAGTTTGTGGCTTGCCGTTGAAGATGCCATACCTGCGTCCACTCTATACGACCTCTTTCTGGGGAAATACACTTTGGTTTCTGGGATGGACACGTCTCCGTCACGTCTCCCGTGTGTGTTCATGCCGGATTTTTGCACGGCGCTGCCGGTGCCCCACCATGGCCACGTTCACCGGCGAGGGCAGCGGGTGGAGCTCCTCGATGACGAGGGGGTGGTGGTGGATGCATGCAGTTGGGCGGACGGTGCGGCATGGCAGGTAGGCCAGGAGGTGGTGTTCCCGTGCCACGTTGCAGAAATTGCGGCGGCTGGCCGGTGGGATGATGCGGGGGTGGAGTTCGAGGTGAGTAATGGCGAGCGGGGGGCCGGGAGCGGGGTTATTAGACCGACGCCTCGGCTCTCTCCCTCCCCACACCACACAAATCTCGCCCGTGAGAACCACCTCCTGGCGCCGCTGCGACAGTTAGGGTTCGATAACGACGAGGAAGCAGCAGATGTGGGCGCTGTCCGATGGCGACGAGACCCTGATGGGGAGTGAGGGAGTCCTGGACTAGGGGGTGTCTGGATAGCCGAACTATCATCATTAGCCGGACTCCAAGACTATGAAGATACAAGATTGAAGACTTCGTCCCATGTCCGGATGGGACTTTCCTTGGCGTGGAAGGCAAGCTTGGCAATATGGATATGTAGATCTCCTACCATTGTAACTGACTCTGTGTAACCCTAGCCCTCTCCGGTGTCTATATAAACCGGAGGGTTTTAGTCCATAGGACGAACGACAATCATACCATAGGCTAGCTTCTAGGGTTTAGCCTCCTTGATCTAGTGGTAGATCCACTCTTGTACTACCCATATCATCAATATCAATCAAGCAGGAGTAGGGTTTTACCTCCATCGAGAGGGCCCGAACCTGGGTAAAAACATCGTGTCCCTTGCCTCCTGTTACCATCCGCCTAGACGCACAGTTCGGGACCCCCCCTACCCGAGATCCGCCGGTTTTGACACCGACATTGGTGCTTTCATTGAGAGTTCCTCTGTGTCGTCACCTATAGGCCCGATGGCTCCTTCGATCATCGACAACAATGCGGTCCAGGGTGAGACTTTTGTCCCCGGACAGATCTTCGTATTCAGCGGCTTTGCACTGCGGGTCAATTCGCTTGGCCATCTGGAGCAGATTGAAAGCTATGCCCCTGGCCATCAGGTTAGATTTGGAAGTTTGAACTTCACGACTGACATCCTCGGAGACTTGATCTTCAATGGATTCGAGCCACAGCCAAGCGCGCCGCACTGTCATGATGGGCATGATTTAGCTCTGCTGCCGGACAGTGCCCTGGAGGCCGCACACGAGTCCGCTCCGACCCTTAATTCAGAGCCTATTGCGCCGATCGAGCATCGGTGGCTAGACACCGCCTCGGGGGCTGCTACCTCTACAGCGATGGAGCCGAATACCGACCCTGTCCCTTGTGAAGCTCGTGACTCCGAGGTGCCGGACTCCTCGTCGGACTTCGAACCTCCCGCGCCCCTACCAATCGAATCCGATTGGGCGCCGATCATGGAGTTCACTGCTGTGGACATCTTTCAGCACTCGCCTTTTGGCGACATTCTGAATTCGCTAAAGTATCTCTCGCTATCAGGAGAGCCCTGGCCGGATCACGGTCAGGACGGTTGGGATGCGGACGACGAAGAAATTCAATGCCCACCCACCACCCACTTTGTAGCCACTGTCGATGACCTAACCGACATGCTAGATTTCAACTCCGAAGACATCGACGGTATGGACGACGATGCCGGAGACGACCAAGAACCAGCGCCTACTGGGCACTGGAAAGCCACCTCGTCATACGACATATACATGGTGGATACCCCAAAGGATGGGAATGGCGAGGGAACAGCGGAGGAAGACCCCTCCAAGAAACAGCCTAAGCGCCGGCGTCAGCTGCGCCGCTCAAAATCCTGCCACAGCAAGAATGGAGATTCCGGCACCGGAGATAATAACACCCCAGACAGTGCCGACGGCACCGGAGATAATAACACCCCAGACAGTGCCGAAGACAACCCCCTCTAGCAGGATTCAGCACAGGAGGATGGAGAAGCCAGCCCTCATGAGAGAGCGGCAGATGAAGAGGCAGAGGATGATAATTACATGCCTCCCTCCGGAGACGAGGCAAGCCTCGACGAAGACGAATTCGTCGTGCCTGAGGATCCCGCCGAACAAGAGCATTTTAAACGTAGGCTTATGGCCATGGCAAGCAGCCTCAAGAAAAAGCAGCAACAACTTAGAGCTGATCAAGATATGCTAGCAGACAGATGGGCTGAAGTCCTTGCGGTCGAAGAGTACGAACTCAAACGCCCCTCCAAAAGCTACCCCAAGCGTAAGCTGCTCCCCCGATTAGAGGAGGAAGCATATAAACCTACATCACCAGCGCACAATACGGCTGACCGGCCACCTCGTGGCCATGACAGAGAGGCCTCTAGGCCTTCCGCTAAAGCCGTACCCCGGCATCACTCGAAAAGCACAAAGCCACGGGGGAATGTGTCGGACTTGCAAGACATACTGGAGGATAAGGCAAGACAATCAAGATCGATCTACAGATTGCGTGGGCGCCCCACGATACACGACGACAACCGTCGCGCCGGATACAGCAAGTCCGGCCGGGCCGAACACAGTAGACAAAACTCGTTTGAGCAACGTCGTGATATAGCCCAATATAGAGGCGCCGCACACCCACTATGCTTCACAGACGAAGTAATGGATCATCAAATCCCTGAAGGGTTTAAACCCGTGAATATTGAATCCTATGATGGCACAACAGACCTTGCGGTTTGGATCGAAGACTATCTCCTTCATATCCACATGGCCCGCGGTGATGATCTTCACGCCATCAAATACCTCCCACTCAAGCTTAAAGGACCAGCTCGGCATTGGCTTAACAGCTAGCCAGCAGAATCAATTGGGTGTTGGGAGGACCTGGAAGCCGCATTCCTTGATAACTTCCAGGGCACATATGTGCGACCACCAGACGCTCATGACCTAAGCCACATAATTCAGCAGCCAGACGAATCGGCCAGAGAATTTTGGACACGATTCTTAACCAAGAAAAATCAAATCATTGACTGTCCGAATGCGGAGGCCCTCACAGCCTTCAAACATAACATCCGAGACGAGGGGCTTGCCCGGCACCTAGGACAGGAAAAGCCGAAATCCATGGCAGCCCTCACATCACTCATGACCCGCTTCTGTGCGGGAGAGGACAGCTGGCTAGCCCACAACAACAACCTCAGCAAAATTTTTGGCAATCCGTATATCAAGGACCGCAACGGCAGGTCGCGTCGCAACAAGCACAAACGCCGCATTAACGGTGACAATACTGAGGATACAGCAGTCAATGTCGGATTCAGAGGCTCCAAACCCGGTTAGCGGAAAAAGCCATTTAAAAGAACTACTCCGGGTCTGTCCAATTTGGACCGAATACTCGACCGCTCGTGCCAGATACACGGCACCCCCGAAAAGCCAGCTAATCACACCAACAGGGACTGTTGGGTATTTAAGCAGGCAGGCAAGTTAATCGCCGAAAACAATCACAAGGGGCTGCATAGCGATGACGAGGAAGAGACCCGGCCGCCGAACAATAGAGGACAGAAGGGTTTCCCCCCACAAGTGCGGACGGTGAACATGATATACGCAACCCACATACCCAAAAGGGAGCGAAAGTGCACTCGAGGACGATACGCGATGGAGCCGCCGCCCCAAAGTTCAACCCATGGTCCTCCTGCCCGATCACCTTTGATCAAAGGGACCACCCCACCAAAGATCCGCCATGGTGGGTTCGCCGCGTGGTTCTAGACCCAATCGTCCATGGATTTCACCTCACCGAGTCCTAATGGACGGCGGCAAAGCTGAACCTGCTCTATCAGATACAAAGGCGCAAGATGGGCATAGACCCTCAAGGATTAAACCCACAAAGACGACCTTCAAAGGCGCCATACCGTGTAGAGGCCAATTGTACAGGCTCGCCACAATCGAAGTGGTCTTGGACCCCGGATAACTTCCGAAGTGAGGAGTTAATCTTGACATAGTTCCGTTCTGCGGCGGCTATCATGCTCTGCTTTCGGACGGACCGCGTTCACAAAGTTCAACGCGTGCCGCACTCGCATACCTCAAGCTCAAGATGCCAGCCCTCGAGGAGTCATCACGGTCAACGGAAACATCGAACGCCTCTCCGAACGGAGGATCATACAAGTGGCTCTCGCGCGTAAATCTGAGCAGCCTCTTAAGGCAATTCTCGAGTCCGGCCGTTAAGCGGACACACGCTAAACGCGCCGGAGTAACCTACAACAAGACCACCGCACGTTCCAAGCACGCGTAGCAATGCGGCCCCAACCCCAGCCCTTGCAAAATTGCAAGACCAGTGCTTCGCGTACATCATTATGCTCTGGAGGTACCATGGGCATAGGGGGAGGGGCACGACCACAGCAGGCCCAGAGTGCGGCTCAACCACACCAGGGGCTCCCAAGTGCGTCATCCTTTTCCTTTCCTTTTTTCATTTTTATCCTCAGGACTCCATTTGCCAGAGGCCCTGTCCGGCAGTAGACCTGCCGAACTCACGATGCAACAGCCAGGGAAGGAGAAGAGCTACGACGAGTATCCAGGTGGTCTCCATTAAGAGCATTAAATCTGTTTTATAAACCATTCCGCAGCCTACCCCTGGAGGGGGACAGTTTAATAGTCCTACCCCTTGCTTATCGCACTATTTGTATCATTCTGCATTCATGGCAGTATTTCTTAAATAAACAATGCATCGCTTTTTTCCTATAATTGCATTCCTTTCTTATACATATGTTCATTTATGACATGTTGCATCCGTACACTTTGGTACGGCTAAATACACCAGGGGCTTAAGTTCCCCACATTATGGTGTGATAAGTCCGAACACTTTCACAAGTGCGGCACCCCGAACTTATAGCATTATATGCATCGCTCCGAATCATGTCTTGGGTCAATAGTTGGGTTTGCCTGGCTCCCATGTTTTGGTACCTTACATTCCATTGTATCAGCTAAGGTAGCGCTGGGAGAACCACTGCGATTGTGCCCCAGTTGAGTTGGGCGAGCACCTCAGTGGAGAAAGCTAAAACTGACCGTCATGATGAGGCGAGAGCCGGTCGCTGTTCGAGAGGTTTTTTCGAGTCCCTAAAGACTTATGCCGCTTAGAGCGAGGAACCGGCTTTGTCCGGCCCAGGCGTGGATAGCGCCCCGAATTCGGCCTTCCGAACACTAGTGGCTTCGCCGAAATTTAAAATTATAGAATTCTATGGCTAAGTGAGAGTGTTCAAGCATTATAAGTTCGGTTGCCTCGTTCGTTGTGTTGAGCGCCTCCCTAGATGGACCCAAAATGGGAACAAGAGCACTCAAGTTTATCCCGAACACCCCAAAGACTTCGTGGCATGGGGGCTGAAGCCGACGACTTGCCATCTCTCGATTTGATAAACGGCCACACAGAAGGTAATATTTTAAATTAACAAGTGTTGCTTAGCGATATGAACAAAGTTTTCAGCGCGGGATAACAAAATGCTAGTCTACTCAAATATTACATCTTTGGAGCACTCACCATAATCTGCGGGCACCCTTCAGACACCCTTATAATACATCTCGGCGTGCGATACTCCTTGCCCGGCGGTGGCGCCGTCCGTCACAAGCTTCTCAACGTCCATCTTGCCCCAAAGCACCTTAGCACGGGCAAGGCCCGACGGGCACCTTCAATGCAAAGCGGAGTGCTTGATGACCTCAACCCATGGACAAGCGCCGACCAGCCGCCACACCAGCCAAGTAGCTCCAAGGCATGGCCTCTTTGGGCCACACCAAACTATGAGGCCCTTCATGGCCTGTTCGCCACCTTGTGGAGCTCGACCACTGCTTCACTGGTCGCTATAAGCACTGGATGTTCGGCCTCAAAGATATCGAGACCGAGAACACCTTCTCCGTCGAGCTCCCATCCTCGGCTCTATAGAAAGCGGCAGCATCGGAAACGCTGTGAGGCAGATCTGTGAACGCTCCTGGAGAGCTCCGAATTCGGGTAAGTTATAGGTAATTCACATTTACATGCTTGCTTTGCATGAAGAATGCCTTACCCGCCGCTATCTTCTTCAATGCCTCGATTTCCTGAAGGGCCTTGTGGGCTTCGGCCTTAGCGGCTTTGGCACTCTCAAGAGCCGACGCAAGCTCGGACTCCCGAGTCTTCGAGTCACGCTCCAAACTCTCGTGTTTTTCCACGAGAGCCAGGAGCTCTTGCTGTACCTCCGCCACCCGCGCCTCCTGTTTCTCTCGCCCGGACGCTCACGCGGCAGATTATGCTCGGCGCGAACACCGCCTCCTTCGTGGTCGCCACCTCGCTCGTGGCCCCCGAGTACCCACGCTATCCTTGTCATTCCTCTTGCAACCAAATCCTTTTCTATAAGGTACAACTTTAATAAGGTGTTACTCACCTTCCTTGTCCTCGAGCTGCTTCTTGGCACGGCCGAGCTCGCTCGAGGCTCTGCTTCAAAGCATTGACCTCCGTGGTCGGTCTGGGCAGAGGTCAAGCAATGCAGCCTGCATTCCCATATTGACATATTTTTAAGACTTGCGTATATCTTTTAGATCCTCAGTCCGGCATTTCTTTCCGAACACCGAACCGAGCATCAGGGGCTACTGTCTATGCGGTACTATTTTACATATATTACAATTCTTACCTCAAAGCCTGTTAAAAGGCTGCTGCAGGCTTCAGTCAGCCTGCTTTTGGCGAGGTGAACCTTCTGAATCACCGCACTCATGACAGCGTGGTGTTCCTCTTTGATGGAAGCGCTGTTGAGTGCCTCCAGCAAGTTATCCGGCGCCTCCGGTTGGACGAAGGGCGCTGGCGTCACAGTCTTGCCCTTCTTACGAAGGGGCCGCCCGCCGGACTCCGGGACCACTGCAGGTTCCGGTGCAGAGTCCGGTACGAAGTCCAGGAGGTTGCCCTGCGGCACCTCTGGGGCCTCCTCCTCTTGGTGGGTCCCTCTCTGGGATCCCACCTCGGCGTCGTCGGCGCCACGGGGGTTGGAGGCGGTCGGAAGTGAAGTACTATCCACATCCGACGTACCCAAGGACCCGCTCGACGAAGCGGGAAGATCGTCCTTGGGCGGACTACAGGGTTGTATGCGGCATTAGAAAGACACCATGTGACAAAAAGAAAAATTATGAAGATATTCGGGATACCGGATATGTACGATCTCCCCAGGGGCTTGGCCCTTGAGGGCCACTCCTCGTCGCCGTCGCCGATGTTGGCGGAACAGTCCGAGGGAAGGGTCCTTCCCTTCTTGGACCCTTCGGCCTCCCTTGTTGGGGAGGCCTTCCTCTTCCTCTCTTACCCCGCTGGGGGAGAGGCCTCTTTCTTCTCCTCCTCGTCCTCGTGGGAGGAGTCCGCCTTGGAGTCATCGGACGATGAATCCGATACCACCTGACGCCGGGAACTCCTTCGGGTTCCCATGGCCTTCTTCTTGGCCTTCTTCTCCGGCACTACGTAAAGTGCCGGGACCAGCAGCCCTGTTAGATGGGCATCCGTTGGGTCTTCTAGAAGGGGAGCCGGACAGTTAACCTGTCCGGACGTCTCTTGCCAGGCCTGTTAAAGGTGTTGGGAGTTTAGATCCCGCATAAAGTCAAACTATGAAAAGCAAGTATCCCATAAAGGATAACATGGCTTACCTCGCCAGCCGGACGCTGCGAGCTGAATCCATGATCTTGAGAGCGGATGCGGAGCTTCAGCGCCCTGAATAGCACCCTCCGGCATCTTCGTGACGTAGTGTCAAGAGCCCGCTCAAGGTCCGGTCTTGTCCGGATCAAACTCCCACAAATTGAAGTCCCGCTGTTGGCAGGGGAGAATCCGGCGGACGAGCATGACCTGGATCACGTTGACAAGCTTGAGCTTCTTGTTCACCAGGGTCTGGAGACAGGATTGGAGTCCGGTCAACTCTTCCGAACTACCCCACAGCAGGCCCTTCTCTTTCCAGAAAGTGAGCCGCATGGGGATGCCAGATCTGAATTCGGGGGTCGCTGCCCATTTAGGGTCGCATGGCTCGGTGATGTAGAACCACCCCGATTGCCACCCTTTGATGGTTTCCATGAAGGCGCCCTCGAGCCAAGTGATGTTGGGCATTTTGCCCACCATGGCGCCTCCGCACTCTGCTTGGCTGCCCTTCACAACCTTAGGCTTGACATTGAAGGTATTTAGCCACAAGCCGAAATGGGGCTGGATGCAGAGGAAGGCCTCGCACACGACGATAAACGCCGAGATGTTGAGGATGAAATTCGGGGCCAGATCGTGGAAATCCAGGTCGTAGTAGAACATGAGCCCCCGGACAAAAGGGTGGAGTAGGAAGCCCAGTCCGTGGAGGAAATGGGGAAGGAATACCACCCTCTCATGGGGCCCGGGGGTGGGGATGAGCTGCCCCTCGTCAGGGAGCTGATGCGTGATATTGCTGGACAAATATCCGGCGATGTGCAGCTTCTTGATGTGCCCCTCCGTGACGGAGGAGGCCATCCACTTGCCTCCCGCTCCAGACATGGCTGGAGAAGGTTGAGGTGAGATGTGCGGACTTGGGCGCTGGAGCTCGAGTGCGCGGAGATGGATAAGCAAAGGAGGAAGAAGGCGTAGGTAAAAAGGTGGATCCTTATCCCTTATATATGGGCGCACGAAACTATGCGTCCCCACCAGCCTGGCAAAACTCGCTTATCACCCAAGCGCCGCAATCAATGGCGCGGTTGGGTTTCCCACGTCCGTATTGATGGGAATCCCGGAATAAGGGGAACACGATCTCTGCTTCGACAAGACGTGCCAAGGGAACTGCTTCGCTAAACGCGCTGAGGTGGTATAATAAAAACAATTCGAGTAAAGGCTTGGTTGTGGTGTGACGTCACGCCGCAAGATACGTCAGCAGATTGAACTTGTGTAAATATTATTCTCTCTACGGTGGTATGTGGAATTTATTTTACAGAGTCGGACACTATCCTGGTGTTCACAATCTTCTATGAATTATTCGGAGGAGGAACTCGCCTTGCAATGCCGAAGACAATATGCGCGCCGGGCTACTGAGGGAGTCCTGGACTAGGGGGTGTCTGTTTAGCCGAACTATCATCATTGGCCGGACTCCAAGACTATGAAGATACAAGATTGAAGACTTCGTCCAGTGTCCGGATGGGACTTTCCTTGGCGTGGAAGGCAAGCTTGGAAATACGGATATGTAGATCTCCTACCATTGTAACCGACTCTGTGTAACCCTAGCCCTCTCCGGTGTCTATATAAACCGGAGGGTTTTAGTCCATAGGACGAACGACAATCATACCATAGGCTAGCTTCTAGGGTTTAGCCTCCTTGATCTCGTGGTAGATCCACTCTTGTACTACCCATATCATCAATATCAATCAAGCAGGAGTAGGGTTTTACCTCCATTGAGAGGGCCCGAACCTGGGTAAAAACATCGTGTCCCTTGTCTCCTGTTACCATCCGCCTAGACGCACAGTTCGGGACCCCCAACCCGAGATCCGCCGGTTTTGACACCGACAGGGAGGTTGAAGGAGAGCGATCGATGGTTTCCGACGGCAAAATCGCTCAACGACGCGTCGGAGGTTGTGAGAGACAAGCTGCGCGGAGAGGAGATCCTCAGGTGCTTCCCCAACTACGACCGCTAGCCGACGATGGGGGTGCTCTTGTGGGCGATGCTCTAGGCGGAGTCGCTGGTCCCGGAGCAGAGGGAGAAGTGGAAGGTGTTCTGCTCCCTCCGCTACCGCCTGATCCAGCCGAGGGCGCCGCCTCCGGCGCAGCAGGTGCCGCTGCAGGAGGTGGTGATGGGGATCCCTGCCCCCGGATCCAGGTGGTTGCCAATCGAGATCGAGGAGGACGCGGAGCTCGAGGAGATGGTGGAGGAGGCGGCGGTGCCGCCGCGGCGGAGGGCCAGGATGCCTCCAACCCCGATGAGGGAGTCCTGGACTAGGGGGTGTCCAGATAGCCAAACTATCTTCATTGGCCGGACTCCAAGACTATGAAGATACAAGATTGAAGACTTCGTCCTGTGTCCGGATGGGACTTTCCTTGGCGTGGAAGGCAAGCTTGGCAACACGGATATGTAGATCTCCTACCATTGTAATCGACTGTAACCCTAGCCCTCTCCGGTGTCTATATAAACCGGAGGGTTTTAGTCCATAGGATGATAACAATCATACCATAGGCTAGCTTCTAGGGTTTAGCCTCCTTGATCTCGTGGTAGATCTACTCTTGTACTACCCATATCATCAATATCAATCAAGCAGGAGTAGGTTTTTACCTCCGTCGAGAGGGCCCGAACCTGGGTAAAAACATCGTGTCCCTTGCCTCTTGTTACCATCCGCCTAGACGCACAGTTCGGGACCCCCCTACCCGAGATCCGCCGGTTTTGACACCGACATTGGTGCTTTCATTGAGAGTTCCTCTGTGTTGTCACCTATAGGCCCGATGGCTCCTTCGATCATCAACAACAACGCGGTCCAGGGTGAGATTTTTCTCCCTGGACCAGTCTTCGTATTCAGTGGCTTCGCGCTGCGGGCCAATTCACTTGGCCACCTGGAACAGATCGAAAGCTACGCCCCTGGCCATGAGGTCAGATTTGGAAGTTAGAACTATACGGCCAACATCCGCGGAGACTTGATCTTCGACGGATTTGAGCCACAACCAGGCGTGCCACAATGTCTCGATGGGCATGATTTAGCTCTACTGCCGGACAGTGCCCTGTAGGCCGCACAAGAGTCCGCTCCGACCCTTGGTTCGGAGCAGATGGCGCCAATCAAGGATGGGTGGTTGGACACCACCTCGGGGGCTGCTACCTCTACGGCGATGGAGCCGAATACCGACCCTGTCCCTCATGAAGCTCGTGACTCCAAGGTGCCGGACTCCTCTCCGGACCCCGAACCTCCCGCGCCCCTGCCAATTGAATCCGATTGGGCGCCGATCATGGAGTTCACCGCTACGGACATCTTTCAGCACTCGCCTTTCGTCGACATCCTGAATTCGCTAAAGTGTCTCTCTTTGTCAGGAGAGCCTTGGCCGAATTATGGCCAGGACGGTTGGGATGCGGACGACGAAGAAATTCAAAGCCCACCCACCACCCACTTCGTAGCCACTGTCGATGATATAACCGACATGCTAGACTTCGACTCCGAAGACATCGACGGTATGGACGACGATGCCGGAGACGACCAAGAACCAGCGCCTACTAGGCACTGGAAAGCCACCTCTTCATACGAAATATACATGGTGGACATCCCAAAGGATGGGAATGGCGATGGAACATCGGAGGATGACCCTCCAAAAAGCAGCCTAAGCGCCGGCGTCAGCGGCGCCGCTCCAATTCCCGCCATAGCAAGAATGGAGATTCCGGCACCGAAGATAATAACACCCTGGATAGTGCCGAAGACAACCCCCTCCAGCAAGATTCAGCATAGGAGGACGGAGAAGCCAGCCCTCACGTGAGAGCGGCAGACGAAGAGGTAGAGGACGATAATTACATGCCTCCCTCCGGAGACGAGGCAAGCCTCGACGACGACGAATTTGTCGTGCCTGAGGATCTCGTCGAGCAAGAGCGTTTCAAACGCAGGCTTATGGCCACGGCAAGCAGCCTCAAGAAAAGCAGCAACAGCTTAGAGCTGATCAAGATTTGCTAGCCGACAGATGGACTGAAGTCCTCGCAGCCGAAGAGTACGAACTCGAACGCCCCTCCAAAAGCTTCCCCAAACGCAAGCTGCTGCCCCGATTAGAGGAGGAAGCATATAAACCTACATCACCAGCGCACAATACGGCCGACCGGCCACCTCGTTGCCGCGACAGAGAGGCCTCTAGGCACTCCACTAAAGCCACACCCCGGCATCGCTCGAAAAGTACAAAGCCACGGGAGAATGCGTCGGACTTGCGAGAAATATTGGAGGATAAGGCAAGACAATCAAGATCGATCTACGGATCGCATGGGCGCCCCACAATAAGCGACGACAACCGTCGCGCGGATACAACAATTCGGCGGGCACACACGATGAGACAAAGCTCGCTTGAGCTACGCCGTGATATAGCCCAATCTGAGGCGCCAAGACACCCACTATGCTTCATAGATGAAGTAATGGATCATCAAATCCTCAAGGGTTCAAACCCATGAACATTGAATCCTCACGATGGCACAACAGACCCAGCGATCCGGATCAAATACTATCTCCTTCATATCCACGTGGCTGCGGTGATGATCTTCACGCCATCAAATACCTCCCACTCAAGCTTAAAGGACCAGCTCGGCATTAGCTCAACAGCTTGCCAGCAGAATCAATTGGGTGTTGGGAGGACCTGGAAGCCGCATTCCTTGATAACTTCCAGGGCACATATGTGCGACCACCGACGCCGATGACCTAAGCCACATAATTCAGCAGCCGATTTAATCGGCGATACAATTCGGACTCGGTTCTTAACCAAGAAAAATCAAATCGTCGACTGTCCGAATGCAGAGGCCCTTGCAGCCTTCAAACACAATATCCATGACGAATGGCTGGCCCGGCACCTAGGATAGGAAAAGCCGAAATCAATGGCAGCCCTCACATCCCTCATGACCCGCTTCTGTGCGGGAGTAGACAGCTGGCTAGCCCGCAGTAACAACCTAACCAAAAACTCTGGTAGTTCGGATACCAAAGACAGCGATGGCGGTCGTCGTCACAATAAGCACAAATGCCGATTCTGGCGATATCATCAAGATACGGCAGTCAACGCCGGATTCAGAGGCTCTAAACCCGGTCAGTGGAAAAATCCATTCAAAAGAACTACTCCAGGCCCGTCCAATTTGGACCGGATACTCGATCGCTCGTGCCAGATACACGGCACCCCCGAAAAGCCAGCTAATCACACCAACAGAGATTGTTGGGTGTTCAAACAGGCAGGCAAGTTAATCGTCGAAGGCAATGACAAGGGGCTGCATAGCGACGACGAGGAGGAGACACGGCCGCCGAACAATAGAGGACAGAAGGGATTCCCCCCACAGGTGCGGACGGTGAACATGATATACGCAACCCACATACCCAAAAAGGAGCGGAAGCGTGCGCTCACGGACGTATACGCGATGGAGCCAGTCGCCCCAAAGTTCAATCCGTGGTCCTCTTACCCAATCATTTTTGAACGAAGGGACCACCCCACCAGTATCCGCCACAACGAATTTGCCGCATTGGTTTTAGACCCAATCGTTGATGGATTTCACCTCACTAGAGTCCTGATGGACGGCGGCAGCAGCTGAACCTGCTTTATCAGTATACAGTGCGCAAGATGGGCATAGACCCCTCAAGGATAAAACCCACAAAAACGACCTTCAAAGGCGTCATACCAGGTGTAGAGGCCAATTGTACCGGCTCAGTCACACTTGAAGTGGTCTTCGGATCCCCGGATAACTTCCGAAGCGAGGAGTTAATCTTCAACATAGTCCCGTTCCGCAGCGGCTATCACGCACTACTCGGACGAACCGCATTTGCAAAGTTCAATGCGGTGCCGCACTACGCATACCTCAAGCTCAAGATGCCAGGCCCTCGAGGAGTTATCACGGTCAACAGAAACACTGAACGATCTCTCCAAACGGAGGAGCATACAGCGGCTCTCGCGGCGGAAGTACAGAGCAGCCTCTTAAGGAAATTCTCGAGTCTGGCCATTAAGCGACCAGACACCGTCAGGCGCGCCCGGAGTAACCTACAACAAGACCACCTGGCAAGTTCCGAGCACGCGTAGCAATGCGGCCCCAACACCAGCCCTCGCGACATCGCGAGATCAGTGCCATGCGTACATCATTACGCTCTGGAGATACCATGGCATAGGGGGGGGCACGACCACGGCAGGCCCAGAGTGCGGATCAACCACACCAGGGGCTCCCGAATTGGTCATTCCTTTTTTTTCTTCTTATTCTCAGGACTCCGTCTTTCAGAAGCCCTATCTGGCAGTGGATCTGCTGAACTAACAATGCAACAGCCAGGGAAGCAGAAAAGCTACGACGAGTATCCAGGTGGTCTCCATTACGAGCATTATACCTGTTTTACATACCATTCTGCAGCCTACCCCTGGAGGGGGACATGTTAAATAGTCCCACCCCTTTCTTATCTCACTATTTGTATCGTCCTGCACTCATTGCAGTATTTTTTTTAATAAACAATGCAACTTTTTTATCATGGCATTCCTTTTTTATACATATGTTCACTTATGACATGTTGCATCCGTACGCTTTGGTACGGCTAAATACACCAGGGGCCTAAGTTCCCCAAATTATGGTGTGATAAGTCCGAACACTTTCACAAGTGCGGCACCCCGAACTTATAGCATTATATGCATCGGCTCCGAATCATGTCTTGGGTCAATAGTTGGGTTTGCCCGGCTCCCATGTTTTGGTACCTTACGTTCCGTTATATCAGCTAAGGTAGCACCGGGAGAACCACTGCGATTGTGCCCTAGTTGAGCTGGGTGAGCACCTCAGTGGAGAAAGCTAAAACTGACCGTCATGATGGGGCGAGAGCCGGTCGCTGTTCGAGAGGTTTTTTTGAGTCCCTAAAGACTTATGCCGCTTAGAGCGAGGAACCGGCTTTGTCCGGCCCAGGCATGGATAGCGCCCCAAATTCGGCCTTCCGAACACTAGGGGCTTCGCCAAAATTTAAAATTATAGAATTCTATGGCTAACTGAGAGTGTTCAAGCATTATAAGTCCGGTTGCCTTGTTCGTTGTGTTGAGCGCCTCCCTAGAAGGATCCAAAAATGGGAACAAGAGCGCTCAAGTTTATCCCGAACACCCCAAAGACTGTGGCATGGGGGCCAAGCCAACAACTTGCCATCTCTCGATTTTATAAACGGCCGCATGTAAGGTAATATTTAAAATTAACAAAAGTTGCCGAGCGATATGAACAAAGTTTCCAGCCATGACAGATAACAAAACGCGAGTCTAATCAAAGATTACATCTTTGGAGCACTCACCCGCAATAATGCGGGCACCCTTCAGGACACCCTTGTAATACATCTCGGGCATGCGATACTCCTTGCCCGGCGGTGGCGCGTCCGTCACAAGCTTCTCGGCGTCCATCCTGCCCCAGTGCACCTTAGCGCGGGCAAGGGCCCGACGGGCACCTTCAATACAAAGCGGAGTGCTTGATGACATCAACCCATGGACAAAGGCCCACCACCGCCGCACTGCATCAAGTAGCTCCTGTGCATGGCTTCCTTGGGCCATAGCGTAACTATGAGGCCCTTCATGGCCTGTTCGCCACCTTGTGGAGCTCGACCAGCTGCTTCACCGGTCGCCAGGCACCGGATGTCCGCCTCAAAGATAATGAGACCAGAACACCTTCGCCGTCGAGCTCCCCTCCTCGGCTCTGTAGAATGCAGCGGCATTGGACACGCTGCGGGGCAGATCTGCGAACGCTCCTGGAGAGCTCCGAATTCGGGTAAGTAATAGATAATTCACTTTTACATGCTTGCTTTGCATGAAGAATGCCTTACCCGCCGCTATCTTCTTCACCGCCTCAATTTCCTGGAGGGCCTTTTGGGCTTCGGCCTTAACGGCTTCGGCACTCTCAAGAGCGGACGCTAGCTCGGACTCTCGAGTTTTCGAGTCACGCTCCAAATTCTCGTGGTTTTCCACGAGAGCCTGGAGCTCTTGCCGCACTTCCGCCACCCGCGCCTCCTGCTTCTCTCGCTCGATGCGCCTCAGAGCAGATTATGCTCGACATGACACCGCCTCCTTCAGGGTCGCCACCTCGTTCGTGGCCCCTGCAATACCCATGTTATTCCTGTCATTTTTTGCAACCAAATCCTGTTTTATAAGGTACAACCTTAATAAGGTATTGCTTACCTTCCTTGTCCTCGAGCTGCTTCTTGGCAGAGCCGAGCTTGCTCTCGGACCGCTCGAGGCTCTTCTTTAAGGCATTAACCTCCGCAGTAAGTGCGGCAGAGGTCAGCAGCGCAGCCTGCATTCCCATATTGACATATTTGTGTTAGACTCACAGATATCTTTTAGATCCTCACTCGGCTTTTCTTTCCTAACACCGAACTAAGCATCGTGGGCTACCGCCTATGCGGTACTACTTTACATATCTTAAAAAAATCCTTACCTCAAAGCCTGTTAGAAGGCTGCTGCAGGCTTCGGTCAGCCCGCTCTTGGCGGACTGAACTTTCTGAATCACCGCACTCATGACGGTGCGGTGTTCCTCGTCGATGGAAGCGCCGTTGAGCGCTTCTAGCAAGTTATCCCGCGCCTCCGGTTGGACGGAGGTCACCGGCGTCGCCGTCTCGCCCTTCTTACGAAGGGGCCGCCCGCCGGACTCCGGAACCACCAAAGGTTCCGGCACGGAGGCCGGCCCAAGGTCCGGAAGGTTGCCCTGCGGCACCTCCGGGGTCTCCTCCTCCTGGCCGGTCCCCTTTTGAGACCCCACCTCGGCGTCTTCAGCGTCACGAGGGGAGGAGGCAGTCGGAAGTGAAGCACTATTCACATCCGATGAACCCAGGGACCCGCTCGACGAAGCGGGGAGATCGTCCTTGGGTGGGCTGTATGGTCGTGTTCGGCATTAGTGGATACTATGCGGCGAAAGGAAAAACATAAGTTATTCTGGGATCCGGACACTTACGATCTCGCCAGGGGATTGGCCCTCAAAGGCCACTCCTCCTCGCCGTCGCCGGCGTTGGTGGAACAGTCCGGAGGAAGGGTCCTTCCCTTCTTGGACCCTTCGGCCTCCCCCACTGGGGAAGCCTTCCTTTTCTTCTCTCCCCCCGCTGGGGGAGAGGCCTCTTGCTTCTCCTCCCCGTCCTCGTCGGAGGAGTCTGCCTCGGAGTCATCAGACGATGAGTCCGATAACACCTGGCGCCGGGTACTCCTCCGAGTTCCCGTGGCCTTCTTCTTGGCCTTCTTCTCCAGCACCATGTAGGGCGCCGGGACCAGCAGCCCTGTCAAACGGGTGTCTGCTGGGTCTTCTGGAAGGGGCGCCGGACAGTTAACCTGTCTGGACGTCTTCTGCCAGGCCTGTCAAAGGTATTGGGAGTTTAGATCCCACATAGAGTCAAACTATCAAAAGCAGGTGTCCCGTAAAGGATAATATAGCTTACCTCGCCAGCCGGACGCTGCGAGCTGAACCCGCGATCTTCGGTAGCGGATGCGGGCACCTCGGCGCCCTTGAACAGCATCCTCCAGGCCTCTTCGTACGTAGTGTCGAAGAGCCTACTCAAGGTCTAGTGCTGTGCTAGATCGAACTCCCACAGGTTGAAATCCCGTTGTTGGTACGGGAGAATCCGGCGGATGAGCATGACCTGGACTACGTTGACAAGCTTCAGCTTCTTGTTCACCAGGGTTTGGAGACAAGATTGGAGTCCGGTCAGCTCCTCCGAATCACCCCACAACAGGCCCTTCTCTTTCTAGGAGGTGAGCCGCGTGGGGATGCAGATCTGAATTCGGGGGCCGCTGCCCATTCAGGGTCACGCGGCTCGGTGATGTAGAACCACCCCAATTGCCACCCTTTGATGGTTTCCACGAAGGCGCCCTCGAGCCATGTGACGTTGGGCATTTTGCCCACCATGGCGCCTCCGCACTCCGCTTGGCTGCCGCCCACTACCTTCGGCTTGACATTGAAGGTCTTTAGCCATAAGCCGAAGTGGGGCTGGATGCAGAGGAAGGCCTCGCACACGACGATGAACGCCGAGATGTTGAGGATAAAATTCGGGGCTAGATCATGGAAATCCAGACCGTAATAGAACATGAGCCCCCGGACAAAGGGGTGAAGTGGGAAGCCCAGCCCGCGGAGGAAATGGGGAAGGAATACCACCCTCTCATGGGGCCCGGGGGTAGGGACGAGCTGCCCCTCGTCGGGGAGCCGGTGCGCGATATCGCTGGACAAGTATCCGGCCTTGCGCAGCTTCTTCATGTGCCCCTCCGTGACGGAGGAGGCCATCCACTTGCCTCCCGCTCCGGACATGGTTGGAGAAGGTTGAGGTGAGATGTGCGGACTTGGGCGTTGGAGCTCCAGTGCGCGAAGATGGATAAGCAAAGGAGATCCGCCGGTTTTGACACGGACACCCGACCTCACTCCCTCGTCGTTCCCTGCGTTTCCAGAGGCGCTCGCCTCGCCTCCTCGCTCTCTCCCACCGTCAGTAGGGTGCTCGCCGGCTGGCAATCGCTTCTGGTTGTTGGCCGGTGAGGGCTCCGAGGAGGAGGGGGAGGGGGAGGCTCTCATCTCCGATCCAGGTATGATTGTAGCTGCAAAATACTTGGTATCTACTACTGCAATTGAGGTAGATGATGCCAATAATGGTAGTTTACTTGGGGGATTTAGGCCTGATAACAGAAATAGGGTTAGGAGAGGACCAAAATCTCAGAAGGATAAGGGTCTGGGTTTGATTTCTTATGCTGCTACTATCTCAGAACATGGGGGATTGGGGAATAAAAATAACGATGGAAGGTTGAGCAATAATAATCATTGTATTGGTGTAGATTCTAGAATTGTTCAAAAACATATGAAAAAAAACAATGTTCATCCCATAACCCCTCTATTTGGGGAGGAGGATTTGGATTTTGGGGAAATTGATATGCAAAGAACCCCAATTGCAACATATTTCGGTGCAAAAGAGGGAAAGTGTGAGGGATTTGGTACTGAGGAAAAAGTGAGACCCCTGATTATTTTTGGGGTTCGGTTGGGAGGGATTTAAACATGGATGTGGATGTGGGCCTGCAGTGGTGGAGGCCTGGTGAGTTGGAGCCCAGCCCAACCCAAAAATGGGACAGAGCCTTGGTTGGTATAAAAGAGGGGGTGGAGAGGATTGGGAAGCAATCCCATTCTTTAGGGTTTCCACCTCCCCTCCCCTCGCCGCCATAAGAAGAAATTATGCCAGGGAATTTTGGTAGAGGGTTTGGAGCTCATAGATTCAACCGAGGGGGAGGGAATGGGCACATAGGAGGAAGATTTAACAATGCTGAGAGGGGGGATGGACTGGAGGTAGGCATGCCTTTCCAGGGGGATCTGGTGGTTTTGGGAGAGGGGTTGGTTGTTTTGGTGCTGCGAATGGAATGGGCAGAGATTCAGAGGATGAAGACCCTAGATCTGAGAGGAACGGAGAGAATTTGGTGTGGCAAGCTAAGGCAGGGAAGAAGGATGAAGGGGGAGAGATCGCAAGGATGGCATGTGGTGAGGGATAAGGTGTTATGCTGGAAAAAGACAAGAGCAAGAATCAGATATCTCAGTCTGATCAGCATCAACAACAATTGCTTTTGACTTCATTACTATCTCAGCTGGTGCAGGGGATGAAGAACAATGAGAAGAACCAGATGGAAGGGATGGTTGGAAATCAAATTGGAAATTTTCTTGGGAAAGAGAACCAAAGGAAAGAGGAAGGAGGACCTAATGGATAACAAAGAGTTGACATGGGAGCTGAACAGGGAGCTGGACTGGAAATGAAGAAGCAGGAAGGCAGAAGCAGTTGGCATCAAGGTTATGAGGAGAGCAAGAAAAACTTTGATAGGTTTAGCAAACAGGTGTGTGGTAAATGTAAAGATCCTAGACATACCACCAAGGACTGCAGGGTGGGACATTGCTTGATCTGTGGCAGAGAGAACCATATTACTTGGGAGTGTAACTTATTGAAACAAGTTCAAAATATGTAGGATATGCAGCTAAAGGATTAGGAATTCTTCTGGTGCAGAGTTATAAGGATGTCATGATTGCTGAGCACACCAATCCTCTGAGGGTGGTGATCATAAGAGAAGGGAGTATCAATGAGACTGAGCTTGTGAAAGCTTTGGGAGAAATGTTTGATTGGGGATGGCAATGGAGAGTGAGGGAATTTGGAAAGAATGGATACATGATGAGATTTCTCAATAAGGCAAAATTGGTGGAGTTGGCCAAGTTCAATGACTTAAACCTGTTGGGAACAGGGGTGGTGATCAAAGTTCAACCCTGGTCTCTTAACCATCAGGCTGTTGGGAAAATGCATACAATTTGGATCAAGCTGGCCAAGGTGCCTGATTGTTTTAGGCATTTCTTAGTTGTGTGTGAGGTTGCTGCTGCAGTTGGACCTGTCTTGAAGATTGATATGGATACTATAAATGAGGAGAAAATTAGAGCAAAGTGTGGGATCAGTGATGTGGATAAAATACCATCTCAAGTGGAGATCACTTCCCCTGATCTCCTTATGTTCAGAATTGGGGTAGAAGCTGAGAAGGTGGTGGAAATTGGCTGGTACAAGGAAGAGAAGAGAAAGAATGACAGCAATAATATCTCAGAAGTGGGGGAGGAAGAGATAGAAAACAGGAAGAGGACTAAGTTGGAAGACACTAAGCACAAAGGGGTTTCTCTGGGGTGCTTATCCCTGAAACAGAGTGAGGAGGTTGATGGAAGAATTGAGAGGATGAAATCTCAGATGGAAGAAAACATGATGCAATGGCAAAGTGAGATGACTTTGGAGAGAAGAAAATGGCAAAAACAAAGTGAAGTCATGCTCAGTAAAATAAAAACTTTGGAGGAAGACAAAGTCAGGAATAATGCATTATGGGCAAAAAATGAGAATAGAATCAAAGAGTTGGAGAAGATTCAGACAGAGCTGCAGGAGGCAAGTAAAAACAGCAAGAAGAAATTCAGAAGCTGGCACAAGAGGCTGCCAATAGAGAGGAATATGAAATGGAATTAGCAAACATGGACCTTGAAGATTATGAGAAAGAGACTCAGCAGAAAAAAGAAGAGACTGATTCTGGGAAATACAATGAGCCCACTAATTACAATGCTAGCCAAGAATCTGTTGGGACTTTGGGGGAGAAAATGGCTGAGATACATGGGAGTGAGATCCTGGACAAGGAGGGGGAAGAAAAAGATGTTGAGATCAAGAGAAGTCTTAGAAATAAAGGGAAGGAGGACAAGAAAATTGAAGATATGGCAAAAAGCAGAGCTCAGGAGAGGGACAATTATGGTAAGAATCCTTATCTGGTAATTGCTGATGCTTCTTTATTGCATATTAGTTCTTTGGTGGGGATTGATTTGGGTTGCTCAATAGAGATGATTGATAAAAATATAGAAATTATTAATAAGATGGAGATAGCTAGAAAAGAGCTATATTTTCAAAATATTAAAAGAGAAGAGAGTGGTAAAACAAGAGAAGAGTGTAAGGAGGAAGGAGACAATAAAAAAGATGTCCCAGCATATATTAATACTGGAGTAACCTTAGAGGAACTGTGTTTAGACTATGAACACTTTGATGTGGATATTGAGGAGCAACAGATTAAGAAACTGAGAGGAATGCTCTCAGGGAGAAAAGGTGGTAAAAAAAGCTCACCAGCACTTGACTGTGTGAAGCAATCGGTTGGGATTGGGGTCCTTTGGAGAAGGAAAAAAGAAAGGAGGTTTTAGTTGAGAGTTTTTTCTGTATTTGAATTAGGATAGAATTGTTGACAAAATGAGAGGAGTTTTTTGGAATGTAAGGGGTATAGGACAGGACCACAAGAAAAGATACATTAGAGAAATGATTTTGGATCAGAAGCTAGACTTTATTGGACTCTCTGAGACCATAAAGCAAGACTTCACAAAGAATGAGCTTCACAATTTATGTGGAGGGAGAAATTATCAATGGAGTTGGAACTCACCTAGAGGCATGTCGGGGGGGGATCCTGGTGGGGATTAATAAAGATGTGTTTGATATTGAAACTATTGAAAAAGGACAATATTTTTTGAGAATGTTAGTATTCGATAAGAATATCAAAATGCACTGGAATTTGGTCACTGTATATGGGGATGCACAAAAGGAAGGGAAAGCCAGTTTTCTTGCTGAATTGGCAAGATTATACCATGATAATCCTCTGCCTTGCTTGGTTGGGGGAGATTTTAACATTATTAGAAATGGGAAGGAGAAAAACAAACATATGCTTAATGAACAATGGTCCTTAATGTTTAATGCTATTATTGAACAAGCAAGGTTAAGGGAGTTGCCTCTGAATGGGAGGAAATACACCTGGGCTAATAATCAGGAGGACCCTACTTTTGAAAAATTAGACAGGGTGTTGATGTGCCCAGCCTGGGAGGAAAAGTATCCACTAACCATATTGCAAGCTTTTGCTAGAGAAATATCTGATCATACTCCTTTGTTCTTGGATACAGGGGAGACTCATAACCATAAATATATCTTTAGATATGAAAATGCTTGGCTACTGAGAGAGGGTTTTAGAGAGCTGGTATATAACACCTGGAATGAGAGATACTATGGGGACATTTTGGACAGATGGCAATCAAGGTTGAGAAGACTAAGAAAGAAGGCTAAAGGGTGGAACAGAAATATAGATGCTTGGTACAGAAAAATAAAAATGGAGATAATAAAGGATCTTGATGATTTAGACAAGAGAGCTGAGATCATGGGTTTAAGTGCTGTGGACAGAAATGAACAGAAAGAGCTTAGAGCTCAATTGAAAAGAGTGATGCTACAAGAGGAAATGAAATGGTTGCAAAGATATAAAGATTCAAAAATCAAAGATGGAGATAGAAACACCAGGTACTATCATGCTAAAGTGAATGGAAGGAGAAGAAAAAACAGAATTGTTTCCCTGGAACAGGAAGAAGGGATTGTAGAAGGGCATGAGAAGTTAATGGAGTATATTACCAAATTTTATAAAGAATTATTTGGACATCCTAAAGAATCTAGCATTTCTTTGAGAGAGATGGAGATGGATAAAATTGGTGCACAAGAGAGAGAGGAACTTATGACACCTTTTTCCCTAACTGAAATCCATCAGGTGGTCTTTGGGATGAAAAGGAACAAAAGCCCTGGCCCTGATGGGTTCCCTGCTGATTTCTACCAAGATTTTTTGGAAGTGGTTAAATGGGATCTGAAAGCTCTAGTAGATGGTTTTGCAAAAGGAGAAATCAATATTGCCAGACTTAACTATGGCATAATTACTTTAATACCAAAGACTAATGATGCTAAACAAACTCAGAAGTTTAGACCTATCTACTTGTTGAATGTTAGTTTTAAAATCATTACTAAAATTCTGATGAATAGGTTGGCTAAATGTGTGGCCCCTGTGATCTCCGAACCCAAACTGCCTTTATTAAGGGCAGATACATAATGGAGGGGATTGTGATTTTGCATGAGGTCCTGAACTCTTTTCACAAGAATAAAGAGAATGCCCTAATTTTTAAAGTAGACTTTGAGAAGGCATATGACAAAATAAAATGGCCCTTTGTGATCCAAATGCTGAAAATGAAAGGATTTCCTGATAAATGGTGTGACTGGGTAATGGAAACTATGAGAGGAGGACATGTTGGAATTAAAGTGAATGATGAAATTGGCCCATATTTTAAAACTTTTAAAGGATTAAGGCAAGGAGATGCTATGTCACCTTTACTGTTTCACATAGCTGCTGATGCCCTAGCCTTTTTAATGAGTAATGCCCTGAAGCATGATTTGGTTAAGAGGGTGTTAAATAAAAGAGGAGAAAAAGGGATTAATATGTTACAATATGCTGATGATACTATATTCTTGATCAAAGATGAGGTGGAAAGTGTGAAAAATCTTAAACTCATACTAGGGGCTTTTGAGCAAATGTCTGGGCTCAAAATAAATTTTCATGAGTGAATTGTTGCTATTTGGCAAGGCTAGAGAGAAGCAATCGATTTATCAAGAAATCCTAACATGTAAGATGGGGGATTTGCCCATTAAATACTTGGAAATGCCTGCATCAGAAAACAGAATCAGGAATACACACTGGGGATGTGTAACTGACAAAATTGAAAAAAGGTGTGGATGTTGGCAGGGGAAGTTGTTGGGCTCCATTGCAGGTAGAATTACCTTGGTGCAAGCTTGCCTGACTAATATACCTTTGTTCATGATGTCCTTCTATGCCGTGCCCAAAGGAATTATAAAGAAAGCAGATTTCTTCAGATCCAGATTGGTATGGCAAGAAGATGAGAATGTCAAAAAATACCACTTAGTGAATTGGAAAGAATGCTGTTTACCTAAAGATATGGGTGAGGGATACTAAATTTGGAAATAATGAATATTGCACTTCTTGCTAAATGGTTTTGGAAAATGGAAAATGAAAAAGGTCTGTGGTAGGATATTTTGGATGAAAAATATAGAAAGGGTGGTTGTTTGGCTCTAGTGAGCAAGAAGCCTAGGGACTCCCAATTTTGGGCCAACTTGCTGAAAATTAAGGAGATCTTCTACAAATTTGTTAAGAAAAAAGTGGGGGATGGGAGAAATACTACGTTTTGGGAAGATTCCTAGGTGGATGATAAACCTTTGAGAGAGGCTTACCCTAGACTATATGATATAAGCTTTGACCACAACATTACTGTGGAAGAGGCCATACAGAAAGGGTGGCATGGGTTCAAATTTAGGAGGACCTTGTATGGGGAGACTTTGGGACTTTGGAACTGCCTAAAAAAGAGATGTGAGGAAATTCAATTGCAGGGAGGGGCAGACAAAATTCTCTGGACCCTCATTGCTGATCATAAGTTTTATGTGGGATCCTTGTATAGGAAATTGATAGCTGTAGGGATGAAATTCCCACGGAAATACTTATGGAAATCCAAGTTGCCTGCGAAACTGAAAGTATTTCTATGGTTAGTTAATAAAAAAAGTATTCTAACTAGAGATGTGCTACTAAAAAAAGGCTGGAAAGGTGGAAAAGGTTGTGTTCTTTGTGGGAAAGATGAATCGACTGATCATTTATTCTTTTCATGTTCTGTTGCTTCATTGTTATGAAGTTTGGTCAGGTGTGTGTGTGGATTTAAATCTGTTCCATCAAATGTAAAAGACTGTTTTGGGGACTGGATTAGGAAATTTAATAAAGATGATAAGAAAATGGTTCTGGTGGGGATTTCAGCTCTGTTTTGGGCAATTCGGAAAAGCAAGAATGCAATTATCTTTGAAAAATAAAAGGATAAATGATCTTTTATGTATTATCAAAATGATGTGCAGGTGGTTAACTGACTGGTCCATTCTGCAGATAAAGGAGTCACCAAGAAAAATGCTGGAGCTGGGAGCAAGGGTGCTAGAACAGGCAGCAAATGAGGTATTCACAGCCAAGCAAGGGTGGAGAATCAACGTAGCGAGACTGGAATGAAGAATCTCTTGCGGTGGTGGACCTGGTGTTTGCTGTTCTTGTAGCTAGGATCCTTCTGCTCCTTTTGCTGCTTTTGCTTTTGCTGTATTGGTGATCGATGTAGATCGAAATTTGTCGTAGTTGGTGAACTTGGGGATGCGCGGGTTGGCTGGCCTGGGTTGGCCTTTTGGGATGTTATGATATCGTGTTGGTTCCGTTTCGATATTTTCTTTTCAGTTTGAACTCGTTTGTAGAACTCAGTGGTTTTCAGTAATGAAAATCGGAAGGGCAAGCCCTTCTTTGATAAAAAAAACGGCCTCTTTCTTCATGCTTAATTCTCCTTCCCGCGACACTTACCCTTCCTCCCGTCAAAGCAAGTCATCAATCAGTTTGCGTTGGTACAACTACACGAGACCGGGGCCACCTAACCCCTACTTCTTCTCAGGACTCACGGTCATATTGACCTACCAACCTTCTCCAATGCAGACAGAGACTCTGAGTCGTTTCCTTTCAGACTGTGGTGTGTAGTTAACACTGTATAACGGTACGTTGCTTCGTGTAGCACTGGAAGGCACGTCAAAATGAAGTACTAACCACAGCCGCAAAAAAAAAAAGTACTAACCAAATCGTGTAATCTGCACAGGAAAAGGAGCTTTTTGTACTGTGGATTTTACACATGAAGACATGGCAAGGATTGACGAGTGTATCAGGTTGGCTGGCTGGTGACGAAAATATCATTTGATCCGATGGACCAGATAGCGAAGGCCGATCTGATTCAATGGGTACGCATCCTCCTTTTCATATATATTTTTTGAGCCTCAGCGTGTCGTTGTCAGTCGACATTTGAGCGTCGGCAACGTGTGGCAGCAACGAAGTTGATGACGAAAATAATTTGGGGGACATGAGGACCATGGGAACTGGGCGGTTTCATTCGCTTGAAAAGAGGAAGACCACCTAACTGAGTCTATGCTGGTAAACAACACAGAAGACCATCGAATGACGCTCGAGGGTTTCACATACTGAATGACTTTTTTTTTTTTTGAGAAACTCGAGTACAACATACTGAATGACTTTCGCGAGGCAACAAAGTATCACAACGATAGGACACGATGAATATGAATAGGATCTCATGACGAGCAGTTCCCAGAGGAAATGAGCCGAGAACATTGCAGATGCACCGGAGGAAAGGCAAGCATATGTGTGAAAAGGCTGCATGCCAAATTGCAGAGTTAGCTCGTCCGTTAGTCTCTGGTAAACAAATTGCCTCATTTGCATGCCAAATTCCCCATCATCTTGTAGTATAGTATTATTTTTCCATATCTTTTGATGTGGACACATGGAAGGAAAGGAGTTAATGGAGGATTTGTTGGGGGAGGAAAGGTGTGAGATTGAGCCGGGGGACAACAAGAAGATGAGTCACAACTCACAAGATCATCTTGCCTTCTTTTTTCCATAAAACATTTGTCCCACTAACATGGAGTACTTTACCATTTTGATGCTAACGTATGATCGTATCTGCAGTTACTCAGGAAAAAACAGCAACAGCAGCAAAATAAAGTGACCTCATGGGCACAGATTGCACATTTGCAACAGCCACATCCACGGAGGAGAAGCCCTCTTTACGCTCTGTACAAGCTACAAATGGTCCTGTTTTTTGCTAGTGGCCCGCGCTATAAAACAACATGGTGGCTACAGTGAGCTTGAATGCGTGCTTGCAACAAATGATTCTAACTATGGGCAAGGACGTTGTACATTTGTAGTATGATCTTATCCACCTACATTTTCTGAAAACGTTTACACAGCATTGCGGTAGTAATATCTTTGGATTAGCGAGCTGTGGTGCCACTCTGCCTCTAATTTTTTTCTTCGAAAAGGAGGTTATAATATACCTCCGGCCTTTCAACGTGATGCACATAACCACTTTTATTAATTGTTAAGAAAAGCTACAATTAAATCATCGCGAGATATTGAAATAAGCATCTAACACTAACTCGACCTTTCCGCAGCAACGCTTCTACATGAAACTGATAAAAGTGGAACATGACGATGTAATACAAAACTTCAACTAGATATGAAAAACTAACTAGCGAGCGGGTCCCTAACCCTACCAGAGCGCTCCCGCCCTTTCCTCCGGTCCTCTCAAACGCCATCTCCCCTACCGCCACCACCGACGGGGGCTCGCAGACAAAGCCTGTGCGCCGCAACTGTGGCGGCGGCGCTTCTTCTCCGCCAGATCCAGTCAGGGGGGCGGCGGTCCATGCCGGCCGGACATACGGCAGGCGCGGGGCGAGGGCGGCGTACGGCGATTGGCCCTGCGGTGGCGGCTTGGGTGCCCGATCTGATCCCAGATGGGTTTTGGTGGACCGCACAAGCTGCTGTCGTGTACCATCCCTGTTCCGTTAATGGCATGCTGCCCCTGGGCTTGACCTGCAACACGAGTACGTCGGGGGCTCTCGCCAGAGGTGGTTGCCCTGAGGCTGGGTGGTGGATCTCAAGATCCGTCATCTAGTCCCGGTTGCGAGTTGGGGAGACATAGTTGCCGGTGAAAACCGAGCCGTTGGCGCGCGATGACGGCGTTTTGCGCCGTTACCTTGATGAAGACATCGTCGTGTAACTGTTGTCGACCCACTCGTGCTGCTTCGGGGGAAACCCTAGGATCTGGTCTTCCAGATCAGACAATGACGGTATTGCGGTGTCGTTTCTTTCTTGGGAGCATCGTTTGTGGAGCAGCGTTGGAAGCTAGAGGCAGGAGGTGGAGCGGCTTTGTCTTGCATGGAGCTTCGGTGGAGCTGTCAAGTCATGCCTGACCGACAGGTGCTACACTGAGTCATGTCTGGTTGGCAGGTGCTACACACGACAGATCTTTTTGAGTCTTCGCGTCTGGAGGATGAGTGTAGGGAGGTGGCGTCGTGGTGGCGTCGACAAAGGTCCGAACTGGCAAAGATGATGCAGATCTCTCCCCTGAAGATGGTCAGTGGTCCGATAATGATGGCGGCTTCTAAAACATGTGCATGTGATGTGCGTTTTAGGTCTACTGCACCGGTTGTTGGTCCCAATATATTATGTGGATGGATCGGCGACGACACCGTTTTTAGATACGGCAATGAGAGCTCTCCACATTATCGAGTTTGTAAGTGTAAGCGATGGCTTCGGGTCGACTGATGTATATTCTTGTCCGACTTTTATGAAATAATTAATAAAGATGGTTGCAAGCATCGATTGATGCAGAGGCGGGGGACACTTTTTCTAAAAATATATATGAAAAACAAACAGCATAGGGGGAGAGGTGAAGAAACAGGAACTTGCTACAAAGTATAGTTTTACATAGGACAATTTTGTAATGAAGGATAAACTAGTAGCATCACGGTATCGTAAGGATGAGGACACAGTGATCGGATCCATGACGAGTGGCATAACTAAATCACCACCTTTCTGGAAAAAGCATGGACAAGGGCAACTGAGTTTGGACTTTCCTTGGCCTCGATGAGGTGTAAAAGGAGGGTTCCACCCGCTGGACCTCACTTTGCACAATAAAATAAACAAAAGGCATCCATGCACTATGAAAAAGAGAAAATGTGGAGCTATGTGTCGCTCTCACATGGCTACGTCTGCTCAGAAACTACCGGTATGTTCCAAGTCCTAACTGTCTGACAGCAAAAATGGCATCGGATGGATAACGCAAATTAAGGGTGCAATGGCGGATGAAAACCGAGGAGAAGCACAGATGGAGCCTCTCTAAGAAGATCGTGGACAACAGCAGCAGAAAGCTGCCATGGTAGCTTGCTTGAAGCAAAGGCAAAATAATTACAGTTTGCGATTGGATTCGATCCACAAGTAAAGGACGCAACGCTGAGCTGGGCTTACGGGCTGGCAGGATCGTTTGCCAGCAACACTGTTCTTAGTTTAGAATTTAACATGGCAGCACTAATCGCGGTAGGCAGTAGGAAGTGAAATCGAATACAACCACAAGCATGGCACACATTCTCTGTGAGCTGATAGCAAAGGAACCTATGCTTGCTTCAGCTACCAGCCATTATTGAACCACGTCGACAGTACGGCCCCAGCAAAGCTGAGCAATTGCTGTCACGCTGACTACCCTAAGCTTAAAGTTGCTGGGAACAATGGCTAAAAAAATCAGTCGTATTGAGCATAGATGCGTACATAATCAGTCGACGTGAAAGTTATGCCCCTGAAAAAGCTAAGCATATTCTACCTCTTTTATTAGCTTTTGGGTTCATGTTTGCTAACAGATTGGTAACGTTTCGGTCTTTCCTTTGCTTTTCTTTTTCGGATAGCGGCAGTGTGAAATTTGTCTCTAGATGCAGAGATGCGTTTGCCAAGCAGGAACTAACTGTGAAGTGTGGCGTTCTGAGCTGTTAGAGCTGTGTCGAATATTATTGTACAAGTTAGGTTACAGTTGGACTTAAAGTCGTACTGTGTGTAGACAGGGTAGGAGTTGTGTCCTAATAGGACACTTGTATCCTAGGCCTCTCATATATAGCGGGGCAGACACACGATGTAACCTATGCCAACATAATAGCACGGGCACGCGGGGGAGCCGGTGGCGTGTGCTGGCGCCCGGGCGGCCGGAGTGCGGTATTATGACGGTGTCACGGGGAGGAGCGCCCGTAGTCAGACCCCGGGGATGTAGCCATATCGGTGAACCTCGTTAACAAATCTCGGTGTCGTGCCTCGTGTGATTGCTTGGTCCTCGGATGATCAATGATTATTCTATCAAGTGGTATCATGAGCAAGGTTCGAAGAGGCCGTGAAAGTTGATCTAGAGGAGCTGTGGCGGAGATCGGAAGTTGATCGGCGTGTGTCTGAGAGATCGAAAGTTGTGACCGCGATAGCGACTGGTTCGATTGGGATCGGCAACATGATCAAGCGATCTGCGTGGATTAGCAGCGGCAAGATTCGTCGACATTGATCATGCAAGTCCGTCGTGTGAATCGGCGGGTGCGAGGAAGATTGATGATCGGCGTGGTTCTATTTGCATTTCAGGAAGCAATCAGAGGCAGCAGGCGGCGTCATGAGCGGTGTGCAGCGACTCGAGGCCGTCTCGGCGAGATGCGATGGGCAGCGAACAACACGTGGCAGCGTCAGCGTGGAACTCGGCGGGATCCCAATCGGTCTCGGAGGTTCGGGCGACGTGTACGTGGAAGGTCCTCGTCCGCGATGGATTGATCGTGGCGGCTACGGAACATGAGCAGAGTTCTCGGCGAGCGCATACCGCGTGAGGGCAGCGATGCATTGCGGAGACCTAAGTGCGGGGCTGCGGCCGCAGCAGCAGGCAGGCCGCAGCGCGGTGGATCGAGCAGGCCAGCAGGCCGGTCCATGTGGTGTTGTGCTTGTGTGCATAAGGCCCAGCCGCATGCTGGGTGGAGGCGCTGACGTGCACAGGGAGCCATGGAACAGCCTGCGGGCTGGAGAGCTGCGAGTCGGACATGCAGTGTACTCCCTCCGTTCCTAAATGTAAGTCTTTGTAGAGATTCCACTAGATGGACTACATACGGAGCAAAATGAATGAATCTAAGCTTAAAATGCATCTATATACATCCGTATGTGGTTCATAGTGGAATCTCTACAAAGACTTACATTTAGGAACGGAGGGAGTACGAGATTTGTTAGAGAAAAAAAGGTCTTGAAAGTCCCGAGAGGAGCAGACACACACAAGGATCCAAAGCTTTTGGCATGAAACATATGCACAAGTTTGTTACGTGCATGGTCAAAGACGAAACGTAGTGAAGCAATTGGAGCAGGTGTACGTGAGGCTGATTTTGCACATGACTGAATGTGGTTACTATAGCACACATTGTGGTGGCTTGATCGGAACACATGAGATGTCAAGGTGACCGGGACATAATTCAAGGATGGACGACGTGCGTACAAGGCTCGGAGGAGTCTGAAGCTCGTCGTGGCAGGGATCATGCAAACACAGGGCGTCATGGCAATGCACAGATCTGCGGGCGGACACGACGCGGAGTGAAGCATGGTTGCAGTCGAATAATTTCGGCTGGGTGGGACTGGACTATCTGACGGATCGACGGGGATGTCGGTCAAAGCAGAAGACGGCGGTGTTTTCAGCGACGACGACATAGGAGCGTGATGCTGATGGTGGCCGACTTCTGGGGCGTGGAAACACGTGGTGCAGGCCTGAGGGCTTGTGCGGCTCCGACAAGACTATAGCGCAGGGTTGATTCAAGGCATTGCACACATAAGAGTTTGAAATCGACGGAGCGTGGGGGTAGCATAGCGCAGCTACATGGAGTCATGTTGAAGGTGGAGCTGGAGTCTGATGGATGACTATGCTCTGTGCTGATGGAGGGGCTACGGTGTAAGATATCAGAGAATTGAAGCCTATTTCAGCGGGATAGCGAGAGACACGTGGATCGGACCGGGTACCAGTGGTCTGATGGAGACGTGATACTCGGCATCGGTCGGTGATGATCGACGGTTCTCTGCAGTGGGGGTTGAGGCAGTGGGGACTAGCTACCCGGGAGACTCGACCAGGACAGTAGAGGCTCGACACGGTGATAGCGGCGAGGCGTGCGGTAAGCACGGACACAATGATGCACCAAGGCACCGTGGCGGACATGTGGTCGGACAAAGTGTGCAAGGGTGTGAAGCAAAGTTGACGGGTACCAGATTCAAGTTGATGACTGGGTCTATCGGTGCTAGTTGATGGATAGGAGTTGACCATGGAGAATCTGAGAAAGTGGCGGAAAGTCCGAAATTGTCAAAGGTCGAGAGAGTACATGGCCGATATTCTGTGGTGTTCAGGCACATGGTAAAGTGCGGATGATAAATCTGTAGGAGACAGAGTGCTACTACTGTGGGACATGCCGAGACTATCCGGAAGAAGGGTGAGACAAGCTGCGAATTTGACTCGAGGGTGACATGCAGGCGACGGTGAAATTCCTTCAAGTTTCGCACAAGCGATCAAGAAAGAGCGGTGACGTTGAGTTCAGGTAACTTTTATATGTGGCGTCCAATATTTGAGTTGTTCATTTTCATGCAGACAGTGGTTGGTGTGTGATGGCGTTGAACGGATTCTCCGAAAGTTGGAAGCACAAGGTAGAGTAATGAGGAACTTAATTTTGCTCGAGTGTTGATTGTGAAGAAGACAAGAAGGGACTACAGTTGCAGGTGGAGTCACATGGAGTCTGGGAGTAGCAGCGGTGCTCATGGCGTATCTCAAGTCCAATGTACATGGAGGTTCGACGCACGGACGAATTCAAGATGGTGCAGAATATTCGCCAAGGTGGAGTTTGTTAGAGCTGTGTCGAATATTATTGTACAAGTTAGGTTACAATTGGACTTGGAGTCGTACTGTGTGTAGACAGGGTAGGAGTTGTGTCCTAATAGGACACTTGTATCCTAGGCCTCTCATATATAGCGGGGTAGACACACGATGTAACCTATGCCAACATAATAGCACGGGCACGCGGGGAGCCGGCGGCGTGTCTGCGCGCCTTGGCGGCCGGAGTGCGGTATTAGACGGTGTCACGGGAGGAGCGCCTGTGGTCGTGCCCCGGGATGTAGCCATATCTGTGAACCTCGTTAACAAATCTCGGTATCGTGCCTCGTGTGATTGCTTGGTCCTCGGATGATCAATGATATGCCTCAGATTTATTCTAACATTTAGTCCCACATCGGTTGTGGGGGTAGACATAACACAACTTATAAGAGCGGGGTGTCCCCTCCTAACAGGCTAGTCTTTTAGGGGAGAGGGTCCAAGGCCTGTCATAAGTCGGTGTTGCGTAACAATTGGTATCAGAGCCCAGGTGTCCGGAATGAATCTCGATAGACTCACGGGTGGTCGGTCATGGTTGGTGGGCTGGAAACGCTGGTGTTAGCGGGCCCATGGATGACCGATGTGTGAGGGGGAGATTGTTGGGCTTAGTCCCACATCGGTTGTGGGGGGAGACATAACACAACTTATAAGGATGGGGGTGTCCCCTCCTAACAGGCTAGTCTTTTGGGGGAAGAGGACCCAAGGCCTCTTATAAGTCGGTGTTGCTCTCCGGTTGGGCCTGATTGACGCATGTTGGTCGAAAACGCTGGTGATAGTGGACTCGAGATTGCGTAACATGAGCAATCAGCTTAAATCGCCTTGGCCGTATTGCATTCCCAGAACAACATATGTGCAGTAAGACGTTGTGACCATCTCTGCAGATAGTACATCTTGAAGGATCATATCATAGAAATTTGACCTCCTAACCTCTCTCACTTTCCGGGGTGAGACTATGTCTCGCCTATACCAAGACCTAGCGTATGCTCGCGTCAAGGATGCGCCGGTGGTCCGGCCCAGTATGCGCAGCTGCAAGTAATGGGCCAGCCCAACTTTCAGGTCAGTTCCTTTTTTTTAACATTTCTTCTTTCAATCATCGTTTGTTTTAATTTTGTTTATATTTTTGAATATATTTTAACTACATAGATTCGAAAACTTAATTTACTTCTAGAAAAGTTAAAATTGAGAATTTGACAATGTTAACACAGTGTAATTATTTCTAGCCTAACAAAAAATTGTTTATAGCTTTCAGAAAAAAAATTGTGACATTTAAAAAAGGTTCACATGTTTCAAAAACATATACACGTTTTTTTATAAAAAAATATATACGATGTACCAAAATGTTCCTATATCTGAAAAAACGTGTATAAAAATATTTCACATGCATAAGAAAATCTATGATATGTACGAAAAAAGTAGACATGAAGCATATATTTGAAATATATATTAATCATGTATATGAATAATATTAAACTTGTATAAAAATTATTTTAGATGTACACCAAAAATGTAATTTTTTTATGAAAATAATAACATCAAAACATATATTTGAAAACAGTAGCCAGGAGGCCATCTACCAAAATCGGACCAGTCATCCGCCTGTCCCAAGTTGGATCGGACCACAGGATTTCCTTCTTCACGTTTCCTTGGGAACAAACAACTATCCAAGGGTTACCCCTGTGGGGCTTCCGCAAGGATTACTTTCTTAGCATGTGTGCGTCAAGTAATGCGCCGAACCGCCGCCACATGTCGTTTGCTTCGTGCTCGCTTTGGTTTTTATTGTTTTTATTTCTTTGTACGTGTTTCTGGGTTTAGATGAGTCTCTTTTTGTTTTTGCCTGGTTTTCACCACGCTTTGGAGCAAAAGAATTTTTTCTAAAGCAAAGCTATGCTTCTCAGAAAGGAAAAAAACATGTGCTTCTCACGAAAGTACTAATTTGCTTTCACTCGAAAGAAATCTATGCTTCCACGAGAAGCACGGATTTCCTTTTGATGGAAGCACAATTTTTCTTCTACACGAAGCACAGTCAAAGAAAATTTGTGCTTCTGGAAAAGGGAAAAGGTGAAAATTTGCAACATTGCTTTCAGGCTCCAATTTTTCTTCTTTCTTTTTCGTTATTTGGTGTTTTTTGTTGATGGTTTTCTTTTCGGATTTCGTTTTTTGGTTTTTTGTTTCCAGTTTTTTTGTGAATTTTTTTTTGTTGAAACCTATTAACATGAGATCTAGTTTCAAAGGTTGCGACGCAAGAAATCCAACAGTGAAAATGGTTCGGGATTTGCATGCACGATTCAAGAGATAAAACGTTTTAAATAAACAAATTTATGAAAAAAAAAGGGGAAAGCACCGAGCTTGCGACAAGCGGTATCTTGAGAAGATGGGGTGACCTTTGCATAGGTACCCCTTAACTGATGTTTTTACATTTTCTTCTAAGGCAATATACTAAAAAAAACAACTTCTTCTGGGGTGAAGTCTTCCATGGGTGCGCCTACACATCGCCGGCGGTGATCTGGACTGCACATTCGCCTGCGGCGTTCATTTGGTTGGCCAATCCTGGTTTGTCTTTTTTTGCGGGGAACCATTTTGGTTTGTCCGTAGCGTTAGTTCTATGGTTTGTATTGGTTTTTCGCCAGTTTTGCTTCTTAGTGGTGGTTTGACGTGTGTGTATAGAAGTACAAGGAAAACAAAGATATTCACGTGTATATAAAAATGTTCATGCATTTTTTCTTCCAAAATCACATATTTTAAAAATACACATTGACATTTTTATTAAGAGTATATTTTATTAAACAATGAAAAGTTTTCAAATACACAATGAACAATTTTTAATACATGGTGGCAATTTTTAAAAAAAATAGCGTTTCAAAATAGATGCTAAATTTTCTCTATATATACATGACGAACTTTTTGTAGTAACCAATGAATAATTTTGAAAAACTAGATGAACATTTTTTTAAAATACATGAGAAACAACTTTAAAACATAAAGAAAAAAAGTTGGTTACATGATGTACACTCTTGAAAATAAAGATGAACATCTTTTAAATACAAAATGAACAGCTTGTAGATACCCAGTGAACAATTTTAATACGCGATGAAAAATTGCCATATATACACAGTGAACAATTTTTAATACATGATGCATATTTTTTATATGTGTTGGAAATGTTTTCAATATATGTTGAGTATATTTTGTATTATAAGATAAGCATTTTGAAACTAAACATGGTAAACCTTTATGTACAAGATGAATTTTCAAAATACGATTACACTCTTAAATACACCATATGCACCTTTTTAAATAAGAAGAAGAACATTTTCCAAATTCTATTAATATTGTTGTACACGATGAACAAAGTAACACAGATAGAAAGAAAAAAAAGTAAAATCAAGTTCACGCATCTTTACATAAATTCATGACCTTTTATAAAAAGGAAAAAAGGAAACATGAAGAAAAATAAAAAAATAAAAAAATAAAAATAAAAATAATGAAAATGTAAGAAACCCCGTAAAATGCTAAAACAGGTCAAGAAAAAAAGAAAACGCAAATACACAAGACCGAACGAAACCTGTTTCATGCATTTACCTGCTCAAAAAACGGACATAAAATAGTCACTTAGAACTTTTCTTAATGAAAGTTGCTCACCGAATTTCAAAAGAAAAGAAAGATGCGCACCAGAGGCGAACGTGACCAAGTTGGCTGCACCGGAGGCGAGTGCGACCAATGCCTCGCAATTGGCGAGTTATAGCGAAATCCTTAAGAAGAGGGTACTCCTTATAAAGATCACTCCATCACCTTTTCTCATAATGGCCATTGGCGCACTGCATGTATGGCAGTTGTCGCAACATGGGAGTTTTGTAAAAAAAATTATAGATTCATTTTTTTCCAAACATTTTATCTCTTGAACCATGCGTCCAAATCACGAACTGTTTTCGTTGTTGCGTTTCTCGCGTCGTGATTTTCGAAAGTGGATCCCATGTTTATACATCGGACACAACTTTGTTTTTCTTTTGGCAAGAATAGTTGTGCTTTTTTTAGTTTTCAGAAAGCGCAACTGTGGTTTTCAACTTTTTGTTTTCAGGAAGCACAATTGTGATTTACCATGAATGAAGCACAATCGCTGTCACGTTGCCATCATCTTTTTATTAGCTTTTGGGTTCATGCTTGCTAACAGATTGGTAACGTTTCGGTCTTTCCTTTCCTTTTCTTTTTCCGATAGCGGCAGTGTCAAATTTCATCTCTAGATGCAGAGATGTGTTTGCCAAGCAGGAACTAACTGGGAAGTGTGGCGTTCTGAGCAATCAGCTTAAATAGCCTTGGCCGTGTTGCAGTCCCCAGAATAACATATGTGCAGTAAGACGTTGTGACCATCTCTGCAGGCAGTACATGTTGGAGGATCATATCATAGAAATGTAACCTCCTAACCTCTCCCACTTTCCGGGGCGCGACTATGTCTCGCCTATACCGAGACCGCGTATGCTCGCGTCAAGGATGCGCCGGTGGACGGCCCAGTATTCACAGCTGCAAGTAATGGGCCAGCCCAACTTTCAGGTTAGTTCCTTTTTTAACATTTCTTCTTTCAATCATTTTTTGTTTTTATTTTGTTTATATTTTTGAATATATTTTAACTACATAGATTCGAAAACTTAATTTACTTCTAGAAAAGTTAAAATTAAAATTTTGAAAATGTTAACACAGTGTAATTTTTTCTAGCCTAACTTAAAAATTTGTTTATAGCTTTTAGAAAAAAAAATTGTGACATTTAAAAAAGGTTCACATGTTTCAAAAACATGTACATGCGTTTTTATAAAAAAATTATCTATACAATGTACCAAAATGTTTCTATATCTGAAAAAAAAGTGTATAAAAATATTTCACATGTATAAGAAAAATCTATGATATGTACAAAAAAAGTAGACATGAAGCATATATTTGAAAAATATATTAATCATGTATATGAATAATATTAAACTATAAAAAATATTTTAGATGTACGCCAAAAATGTAAAATTTGTATGAAAGTAATAACATCGAAACATATATTTGAAAAAAAGTAGTCAGGAGGCCATCTACCAATCGGACCAATCATCCGCCTGGCCCAAGTTGGATCGGACCGCAGGATTTCTTTGTTCACGTTTTCTTGGGAACAAACAACAATCCAAGGGTTACCATTGGAGGGGCTTCCGCAAGGATTACTTTCTTAGCATGTGTGTGTCAAGTAATGCGCCCAACCGCCGCCACATGTCGCGTGCTTGGCGCTCGCTTTTGTTTTTATTTTATTTTATTTGTCTGTAGGTGTTTATGGGGTTTAGACGAGTCTCTTTTTGTTTTTGCCTGGTTTTCACTATGCTTTGGAGCAAAAGATTTTTTTGCAAAGCAAAGTTGTGCTTCTCAGAAAGGAAAAAAAATGTGCTTCTCACGAAAGTACTAATTTGCTTTCACTCGAAAGAAATCTATGCTTCCACGAGAAGCACGGATTTCCTTTTGATGGAAGCACAATTTTTCTTCTGCGAGAAGCACAGTCAAAAAAATTTTGTGCTTTTGGAAAAGGAAAAAGGTGAATAATTGCAACATTGCTTTCAGGCTCCAGTTTTTCTTCTTTCTTCTTCGTTATTTGGTGTCTGTTGTTGACGTTTTTTTTATCGGATTTTTTTGGTTTTTTTTTACCAGTTGTGATTTTTTTTTGTCGAAACCTATCAACATGAGATCTAGTTTCAAAGATCGTGACGTGAGCAATCCAATGTGAAAAACGTTCGGGATTCAGACGCACGATTCAAGAGATAAAATGTTTTAAATAAACAAATTTATGAAAAAAAGGGAATGTGCCTAGCTTGCGACAAGCGGTAGTGCGCCCCTTGTCGGCGCTTGAGAAGATGGGGTGACATTTTGCATAGGTACCCCTTAACTAATGATTTAACATTTTCTTCTAAGGCAATATACTAAATAAAACATCTTCTTCTGGGGTGAAGTCTTCCATGGGTGCGCCTATACATCTTCTTCTGGACTGCATATTCGCCTGCGGCGTTTATTTGGTTGGCCAATCCATCCCGTTTTGGTTTGTCTTTTTTTTGCGGGGTACCGTTTTGGTTTGTCTGTAGCGTTAGTTCTATTGTTTCTATTGTTTTTTCGCCAGTTTTGTCTCTTAGTTGTGGTCTGACGTGTGTGTATAAAAGTTCAGGGAAAACAAAGATATTCACGTGTATATAAAAATGTTCATGCATTTTTCTTCCAAAATAAAATATTTTAAAAATATAGATTGATATTTTTAATAAACAATGAAAAGTTTTCAAATACACAATGAACAATTTTTAATATGTGCTGGCAATTTTTAAAAAGTAGCGTTTTTAAAATAGATGAAAAATTTCCTCTATACATACATGATGAAATTTTGTAGTAACCAATGAATAATTTTGAAAAACTAGATGAACATTTTTTTAAATACAGGAGAAATAATTTCTAGAACATAATGAAAAAAAATTAGCTACATGGTGTACACTCTTGAAAATAAAGATGAACATCTTTTAAATACAAAATGAACAGCTTGTAGATACACGGTGAACAACTTAAATACACGATGAAAATTTTGCCATATATACACAGTGAACAATTTTTAATACATGATGCACATTTTTTATATGTGTTGGAAATGTTTTCAATATATGTTGATTATGTTTTGTAAAATAAGATAAGCATTTTGAAACTAAACATGGTAAACCTTTATATACAAGATGAATTTTCCAAATAATCATTAAACTCTTCAATACACCATATGAACCTTTTTAATAATAAGAAGAATTTTTTTTTAGAAATTAATGTTTTTGTACATGACGAACAAAGTAACACGGATAGAAAGAAGAAAAAGGTAAAATCAAGTTCACGCAAATAATGAAAATGTAAGAAACACCCAAAAATACTAAAACAGGTCAAGAAAAAAGGAAAAACGCAAATACGTAAGACCGAATGAAACATGTTTCATGCATTTACCTGCTCAAAAAACGGACATAAAATAGCCATGGTGAACTTTTCTTAATGAAAGTTGCTCACCGAATTTCAAAAGAAAAGAAAGTTGCGCGCCAGAGTTTGTCGGCACTGGAGGCGAGCGCGACCAATGACTCGCAATTGGCGAGTTATACCAAAATGAGGGTACTCCTTATAAATATCACTCCATCACTTTTTCTCATAGTGGCCATTGGCGCACTGCGTGTATGACATTTGTCGCGACATGGGAGTTTTGTAAAAAAAGTCATAGATTCTTTTTTCCAAACATTTTATCTCTTGAACCATGCATCCAAATCACGAACTGTTTTCGCTGTTGCTTTTTTCGCATCGAGATCTTTGAAAGTGGATCCCATGTTTATACATCGGACACGACTTTTTTTTCTTTTGGCAAGCACAATTGTGCTTTTTTGAGTTTTCAGAAAGCGCAACTGCGGTTTTCAACATTTTGTTTTTAGGAAGCACAGTTGTGATTTACCATGAATGAAGCAGAATGGTATTTTTCACTTCTGTGAAGCACGACTGTGTTTTTCACTCTTCGGAAGGCACAAGTGTGGGTTGCATCGTTGTGCTTCACGCAAGGCACAAATTGTGCTTTTCTCTTTCCGAAACCACAATTGTGCCTCAATGTGAAGCATCACAGTGCTTTTTGCTCATTACGCTTCAGCTTCACGTGAGAGAAAAATGGTTTTTTCACAAAAACATAGGAAAAACCAAAAAAATCTTAAACCAAACAAAATGCATGGAAAAAAGTGTTCCGCGAGTACTTACAACACCACGTGACACGTGGTGTGGCTGGACAACCCACGTGGGTGCTAGAGCTGCTCCCACCCGCCTATGGAGCGTCCTCCAATATTCCCCCCGCCCCTCCCAAACCGATGGTTAGATTTTTTAAATATGTTCATGAGTTTATTCGAGACTTGAGCAAAACTTGGAGAAGAATATGGTCCCCGGGTTTTCTTTATTGGAACTATGTTCCTTTTTGTTTTTGTTTCGAATTGATCGGGTGCTCTTTTACCTTGGAAATTATAGAGTTGCCTCATGGGGAATTAGCAGCGCCCACGAATCATATAAATACTATTGTCACTTTAGCTTTACTCATGTCTTATGCTGCTCTTAGCAAATAAGGATTGAGCTATTTCGAGAAATATATTAAACCAACTACAATCCTTTTACCAATTAACATCGGGGTAACCATCGCTCTCGGGTTATAGATTTTTCACACTGCGATGCAGGCCATGGTATGGCCCATTTGTGACCTCCATTTTCATATCTTGCATAAAAAGTTGCCAGGGCTATTTCTCACCTACCGCGAGATGGAAATAGCTTCACCTTTGGTAAGAGGCAGATGGGCCTGGCTCTGTTGCTGCTTTGGCGTAAGTTTTTTCCTCTGTGTTTTTTCTTATTGGTTCTCGCTATTTTCTTATTGGTTTTTGTTTTTTGGTATTCTTTATTTCATTCTTCATTTTTCTAAGGGGTTTTCGTTCTTTCTTTTTTTTCCTTCTTTTCTCAAACACATGTTGACTTTTCTAATACATGTTATATGCATTTGCTTACATACATAACTTTTTTGGTACACATTGAACATTTTCTTCAAAACATGATGTACAATTTTCAGATATATGTTTTGAACATTTTTTAATACATGTTAAAATTATTCCAAATAAATGTTGAGAACTTTTCCAATGGCACCAAACTTAAAAATACGGGAAAAAAATTCCTTTTTACTCCTTGTTTCATCTTGCCTTGCATATAAAACTTGGTCAAAGTCAAACTAAAAAAGGCTTGACCACATTTATATCAAAAAATAAAACATCTATAATACCAACGTTATATGATATAAAAGTTAATTTCATGATGCATCTAATAATATTGATTTCATATTGCAAATATTGATTTTTTTTCTATAAAATTAGTCAAACTTTACAAAGTTTGACTTTGACCAAATTTTATATGCAAACTAAAAAGAAAGGAGAGAGTACATTGTATATACATTTTTTTTAAATGTCATGAAACTTTTTCTAAATTTTCACATACATATTATTGAAATGCATGAATACTTTCTAATGTCAAAAACATTTTTAATGCCTTCAACAATTATTAAAAGTTGTGTGAACATTTTTTATGAGTTGTCTAGCATTTCACGTATATACAATAAACTTGTCTGGCATATCATTATGATTTGCCAGCTCTGGAAACAGATGTATCTGCTCTCTAAGTTATTCTTGGTGTGGTTTTAGAATCATACATGGAACATTGGCAATCATTATTCAGCGGATTTTTCACTCAAAAATAAAAGAAACAAATAATGCTTACGATTTGGTGATGTATTAGACAAACAAATGAGTTAATGTTATGCTTAGTATCTTTTGGCATATGTAATGCGGAGAAGAAAACTAGTGTCAGTTGATAGGAATTTCAGGAGGTAACATGCCTCTGATTGTATGCACTTCCTTATTTTTCTTTTGGCTTCCTGCTATTAGGTTTTAAGTTGTTTGCTAATACTTTTAAGGCTTTCTTACACTCAATTTCAGATGCAATTTTGCATACGACTGTGCATTTTCGGCTGTACTTCAACCCGTACATCAACAAAGCAAATAACTTGATTACAAGGTACATTCATGATTACCAATGCCTAGCTATTCTTTTATCTTAACTAACACAAAGGGTGCAATGTGTAGGTTTAGGGAGCTCTCACGCTCTCTTCGACCGAAGAAGTCTTTGAAGCCAGATTTTCTTAAGATAACAATAAAGCATGGCAGCATCCTTGTCCATGGAACAATGCCGGAAAGATAAAGTGCTATTGTCTTACATTTCTTAATATCCCTAGCTTATTTCATTTTCTGATGATCATTATGTTTGTTGGTACACCATTATATTTTTTTATTGATATATTTCATTCCTATGATGAATGTTGATTGTTATCACATGCTGATACATGTGTTGCACGTGCACGCTTGATAGTTCTGTACAAAATGATCATAGGGCTTAGGGCATCTCCAAGGGCGACCCTTAAACCTCCCAAATCCGTCTGGACCGCGCTATACGGACCGCGGAAGCCATCGCGCGTGGACGTGTATCGGTCCGCAGGTGGTCGGAACGCGTTTTCTCCCGTAAACCGAAGACAAAACTAGGGGGAAGGGGGTTTTGCGGGAGTCTGGACCGCTACTACCACCCTGGCCCACCCAAACCACCTCATCCCTCCCCGCGCGCGTTCCTGAAGGAAATATGCCCTAGAGGCAATAATAAAGTTATTATTTATTTCCTCATATCATGATAAATGTTTATCTTCATGCTAGAGTTGTATTAACCGGAAACATGATACATGTGTGAATACATAGACAAACATATAGTCACTAGTATGCCTCTACTTGACTAGCTCATTAATCAAAGATGGTTATGTTTCCTAACCATAGACATGTGTTGTCATTTGTTTAATGAGGTCACATCATTAGGAGAATGATGTGATTGACATGACCCATCCCGTTAGCTTAGCACTTGATCGTTTAGTATTTTGCTATTGCTTCCTTCATGACTTATACATATTCCTCAGAATTATGAGGATTGTGTAACTCCTGCTTACCGGAAGAACACTTTGGTACTACCAAACGCCACAACGTGAATCGGGTGATTATAAAGGAGTACTACGGTGTTTCCGAAGGTACATGTTGAGTTAGCATAATTCGAGATTAGGTTTTGTCACTCCGATTGCTCGGAGAGGTATCTCTGGGCCCTCTCGGTAATACTCATCACCCAAGCCTTGCAAGCATGTAACTAATGAGTTAGTTATGAGATGACGACACGAACGAGTAAAGAGACTTGCCGGTAACGAGATTGAACTAGGTATTGATACCGACGATCAAATCTCGGGCAAGTAACATACCGATGACAAAGGGAATAACGTATGTTGTTATGCGGTTTGACCGATAAAGATCTTCGTAGAATATGTAGGAACCAATATGGGCATCCAGGTCCCGCTATGGTTGTTGACCAGAGACGTGTCTTGGTCATGTCTACATTGTTCTCGAACCGTAGAGTCCGCACGCTTAAGGTTTCGGTGACAGTTATATTATGAGTTTATGTATTTTGATGTACCGAAGTTTGTTCGGAGTCCCGGATGTGATCACGGACATGACGAGGAATCTCGAAATGGTCGAGACATAAAGATTGATATATTTGGACATCGGAAAGGTTCCGGAGAAGTTTGGAGCTACCGGGAGGTTACCGGAACCCCCCGGGAGGTATATGGGCCTTATTGGGCCCATATAGGAAGAAGGAAGAAGGAATAAGGGAGGCGCGCCCCAAATTTAATCCGATTGGGGAAGGGCCCCCCCCCTTTCCTTTCTCCTTCCCCCTCTTCCTATTACTACTACTAGTACTTATTCCTAATACTAGTACTCTTTCCTTCCCCTTCAAATAAGATAAGAAAAAGGGGAAACCTACTTGGAGTAGGTTTCCTCCTCTATGGCGCCCCCTTGGGCCGCCTCCTCCTCCCTCCCTCCTTTATATACGGGGTAGGGGGCACCCTAGGACACACAAGTTGATCATTGATCGTTCCTTAGCCGTGTGCGGTGCCCCCCTCCACGATATTACACCTCGGTCATATTGTAGCGGTGCTTAGGCAAAGCCCTGCGACAGGAGAATTACAAGATCGTCACCACGCCGTCGTGCTGACGGAACTCCCCCTCGGAGCCTCTACTGGATTGGAGAACGAGGGTGCGTCATCGAGCTGTACGTGTGTCAAGAACTCGGAGGTGCCGGAGTAACGGTGCCTGGATCGGTTGAACCGGGAAGACGTACGACTACTTCCACTATGCTGTGTCAACGCTTCCGCTTTGGTCTACAAGGGTAAGTAGACAACACTCTCCCCTCGTTGCTATGTCCTCACCATGATTTTGCGTGTGCGTAGGAAAATTTTGAAATTACTACGTTCCCCAACAGTGGCATCCGAGCCTAGGTTTTTATGGTTTGATGTTATATGCACGAGTAGAACACAAGTGAGTTGTGGACGATATAAGTCATACCGCCTACCAAAGATGTCATACTTTGGTTCAGCGGTATTGTTGGATGAAGCGCCCGGACCGACATTACGCCAGACGCTTACGCGAGACTGGTTTTACCGCCGTGCTTTGCACACAGGTGACTAGCGGTGTCGGTTTCTCCAACTTTAGTTGAACCGAAAAGTATACGCCGGTCCTTGTGAAGGTTAAACGAGTCTATTTGACAAACTATCGCTGTGGTTTTGATGCGTAGGTGAGATTGGTTCTTGCTTAAGCCCGTAGCAGCCACGTAAAATTTGCAACAACAAAGTAGAGGACGCCTAACTTGTTTTTGCAGGCATGTTGTGATGTGATATGGCCAAGATGTGATGCTATATTTTATTGTATGAGATGATCATGTTTTGTAACCGGTTATCGGCAATCGGCAGAGCCATATGGTTGTCGCTTATTGTATGAAATGCAACGCTCAGTAATTGCTTTACTTTATCACTAAGCGGTAGCGATAGTCGTAGAAGCAATAGATGGCGTAACGACAACGATGCTACGATGGAGATCAAGGTGTCGCGCCGGTGACGATGGTGATCACGATGGTGCTTCAAAGATGGAGATCACAAGCACAAGATGATGATGACCATATCATATCACTTATATTGATTGCATGTGATGTTTATCCTTTATGCATCTTATCTTGCTTTGATTGAAGGTAGCATTTTAAGATGATCTCTCACTAATTATCAAGAAGTGTTCTCCCGAGTATGCACCGCTATGAAAGTTCTTCGTCTTTGAGACACCACGTGATGATCGGGTGTGATAGGCTCTACGCTCAAATACAACGGTGCAAAACAGTTGCACACGCGAATACTCGAGTTATACTTGACGAGCCTAGCATATACAGATATGGCCTCGAACACGGAGACCGAAGGTCGAGCGTGAATCATATAGTAGATATGATCAACATAGAGATGTTCACCATTGAAACTACTCCATCTCACGTGATGATCGGACATGGTTTAGTTGATTTGGATCACATGATCACTTAGATGACTAGAGAGATGTCTGCCTAAGTGGGAGTTCTTAAGTAATATGATTAATTGAACTTAAATTTATCATGAACTTTGTACCGATAGTATTTTGCTTGTCTATGTTTGTTTGTAGATAGATGGCTCGTCTTTGTTGTTCCATTGAATTTTAATGCGTTCCTTGAGAAAGCAAAGTTGAAAGATGATGGTAGCAATTACACGGATCGGGTCCGTAATCTCGAGGATTATCCTCATTGCTGCATGAAAGAGTTACGCCCCGAAGCACCGCTGGGTGCCAGTTCTGCTTGCCGATGCAACCGACGACGTTAAGAACGTCTGGCGAGCAAAGATGATGACTACTCTATAGTTCAAGCAGTGCCATGCTTTACGGCTTAGAACCGGTCTTCAACGACGTTTTGAACGTCATGGAGCATATGAGATGTTCCAGAGTTGAAGTTAATATTTCAAGCAAATGCCCGGATTGAGAGATATGAAGTCTCCAATAAGTTCTACAGCTGCAAGATGGAGGAGAACAGTTCACAAGGAGCATATACTCAAAATGTCCGGGTATAATAATCACTTGATTCAACCGGGAGTTAATCTTCCGGATGATAGCGCCATTGATGAATTCTCCAATCATCGCCACCAAGCTACAAGAGCTTTGTGATGAACTATAATATGCAAGGGATGAACAAGACTATTCCCGAGCTCTTCACAATGCCGAAAGCCATGGAGGTAGAAATCAAAAGGAGCATCAAGTGTTGATGGTCAACAAGACCACCGGTTTCAAGAAAAGGGCCAAAGGGAAGAAGAAGGAACTTCAAAAGAACAACAAACAAGTTGCTGCTCAAGAGAAGAAACCCAAGTCTGGACCTAAGCCTCTAAATCGAGTGCTTCTATCGCAAGCGATCGACACCGGAAGCGGAACTGCCCCAAGTATTTGGCGGATAAGAAGGATGGCAAAGTGAACAAAGGTATATGTGATATACATGTTATTGATGTGTACCTTACTAATGCTCGCAGAGCACTCGGGTATTTGATACTTGGTTCTGTTGCTAACATTTGCAACTCAAAACAGGGACTACGGATTAAGCGAAGATTAGCTAAGGACGAGGTGACGATGCACGTGGGAAATGGTTCCAAAGTCGATGTGATCGCGGTCGGCCCGCTACCTCTACATCTACCATCGGGATTAGTTTTAGACCTGAATAATTGTTATTTGGTGCCAGCGTTGCGCATGAACATTATATCTGGATCTTGTTTGATGCGAGACGGTTATTCATTTAAATCAGAGAATAATGGTTGTTCTATTATATGAGTAATATCTTTTATGGTCATGCACCCTTGAAGAGTGGTCTATTTTTATTGAATCTCGATAGTAGTGATACACATATTCATAATGTTGAAGCCAAAAGATGCAGAGTTGATAATGATAGTGCAACATATTTGTGGCAATCGCCGCTTAGGTCATATTGGTGTAAAACGCATGAAGAAACTCCATACTGATGGACTTCTGGAATCACTTGATTATGAATCACTTGGTACTTGCGAACCGTGCCTCATGGGCAAGATGACCAAAACACCATTCTCCGGATCTATGGAGAGAGCAACAGATTTATTGGAAATCATACATACAGATGTATGTGGCCCGATGAATGTTGAGGCTCGTGGCGGATATCGTTATTTTCTCACCTTCACAGATGATTTGAGCAGATATGGGTATATCTACTTGATGAAGCACAAGTCTGAAACATTTGAAAAGTTCAAAGAATTTCAGAGTGAAGTAGAAAATCATCGTAACAAGAAAATAAAGTTTCTACCATCCGATCGTGGAGGAGAATATTTGAGTTACGAGTTTGGTTTACATTTGAAACAATGTGGAATAGTTTCAAGAACTCACGCCACCGAACACCACAACGAAATGGTGTGTCCAAACGTCAGAATCGTACTTTACTTGATATGGTACGATCTATGATGTCTCTTACCGATTTACCGCTATCGCTTTGGGGTTATGCTTTAGAGACGGCCGCATTCACGTTAAATAGGGCACCATCAAAACCGCTGAGACGACGCCTTATGAACTATGGTTTGGCAAGAAACCAAAGTTGTCGCTTCTCAAAGTTTGGGGCTGCGATGCTTATGTGAAGAAACTTCAACCAGATAAGCTCGAACCCAAATCGAGAAATGTGTCTTCATAGGATACCCAAAGGAGACTATTGGGTACACCTTCTATCACAGATCCGAGGGCAAGATTTTCGTTGCTAAATTCGGATCCTTTCTAGAGAAGGAGTTTCTCTCGAAAGAAGTGAGTGGGAGGAAAGTAGAACTTGATGAGATAATCAGATCTACTCCCTTATTGAAAGTAGTTCATCACAAGAACCGGTTCCCGTGACGACTACACCAATTAGTGAGGAAGCTAATGATATTGATCATGAAACTTCAGATCAAGTTTCTCTCGAACCTCGAGGTCTACTAGAGTAAGATCCGCACCAGAGTGGTACGGAAATCCTATTCTAGAAGTCATGTTACTTGACCATGATGAACCTACGAACTATGAGGAAGCGATGATGAGCCCAGATTCCGCAAAATGGCTAGAGGCCATGAAATCTGAGATAGGATCCATGTATGAAAACAAAGTATGGACTTTGGTTGACTTGCCTGATGATCGGCAAGCCATTGAGAATAAATGGATCTTTAAGAAGAAGACTAACGCTGATGGTAATGTTACTGTCTACAAAGCTCGACTTGTTGCGAAAGGTTTTCGACAAGTTCAAGGGGTTGACTACGATGAGACTTTCTCACCCGTAGCGATGCTTAAGTCTGTCCGAATCATGTTGGCTATTGCTGCGTTTCATGATTATGAAATTTGGCAAATGGATGTCAAGACTGCATTCTTGAATGGATTTCTAGAAGAAGAGTTGTATATGATGCAGCCTAAAGGTTTTGTTGATCCAAAAGGTGCTGACAAAGTATGCAAACTCCAGCGCTCCATTTACTGGACCGGTGCAAGCATCTCGAGTTGGAATAAACGCTTGACAAGGTGATCAAAGATATGGTTTTATATGCACTTTTGGAGAAGCCTCAGATTTACAAGAAAGTGAGTGGGAGCTCAGAGCATTTCTAGTTTTATATGTTGATGACATATTATTAATTGGAAATGATATAGAATTTCTGGATAGCATAAAGGGATACTTGAATAAAAGTTTTTCGATGAAAGACCTCGGTGAAGCTGCTTACATATTGGGCATCAAGATCTATAGAGATAGATCAAGACGCTTAATAGGACTTTCACAAAGCACATACCTTGACAAAATTTTGAAAAAGTTCAAAATGGATCGAGCAAAGAAAGGATTCTTGCTCGTGCTACAAGGTGTGAAGTTGAGTCAAACTCAATGCCCGACCACAGCAGAAGATAGAGAGAAAATGAAAGATGTTCCTATGCTTCAGCCATAGGCTCTATCATGTATGCAATGTTGTGTACCGGACCGACGATGCTTAGCAATAAGCTTGGCGTAGGTACCAAAGTAATCCAGAGTGGATCATCGACAGCGGTCAAGAACATCCCGAAATACCCGAAAAGGACTAAGGATATGTTTCTCGATATGGAGGTGACAAAGAGCTAGTCGTAAATGGTTACGCCGATGCAAGCTTTGACACCGATCCGGACGATCCTAAATCGCAAACCGGATACGTGTTTATATTAAACGGTGGAGCTGTAAGTTGGTGCAGTTCAAAACAAAGCGTCAGAAAGGATCTACATGTGAAGCGGAGTACATAGCTGCTTCAAGCGGCAAATGAAGGAGTCTCGATGAAGGAGTTCATTTCCGATCTAGGTGTCATACCTAGTGCATCGGGACCAATGAAGATCTTCGTGACAATATCGTGCAATTGCCTCGCAAAGGAATCCAGATTTCACAAGAGGACCAAGCACATCAAGAGACGCTTCAATTCCATTCGGGACCAAGTCCAAGTGGGAGACATAGAGATTTGCAAGATACATACGGATCTGAATGTTGCGCACTCCATTGACTAAGCCTCTCTCACGAGCAAAACATGATCAGCACCAAGACTCCATGGGTGTTAGAATCATTACTATGTAATCTAGATTATTGACTCTAGTGCAAGTGGGAGACTGAAGGAAATATGCCCTAGAGGCAATAATAAAGTTATTATTTATTTCCTCATATCATGATAAATGTTTATTATTCATGCTAGAATTGTATTAACCGGAAACATGATACATGTGTGAATACATAGACAAACATATAGTCACTAGTATGCCTCTACTTGACTAGCTCATTAATCAAAGATGGTTATGTTTCCTAACCATAGACATGCGTTGTCATTTGTTTAATGAGGTCACATCATTAGGAGAATGATGTGATTGACATGACACATCCCGTTAGCTTAGCACTTGATCGTTTAGTATTCTGCTATTGCTTCCTTCATGACTTATACATATTCCTCAGAATTATGAGGATTGTGTAACTCCTGCCACGGAAGAACACTTTGGTACTACCAAACGCCACAACGAATCGGGTGATTATAAAGGAGTACTACGGTGTTTCCGAAGGTACATGTTGAGTTAGCATAATTCGAGATTAGGTTTTGTCACTCCGATTGCTCGGAGAGGTATCTCTGGCCCTCTCGGTAATACTCATCACCCAAGCCTTGCAAGCATGTAACTAATGAGTTAGTTATGAGATGACGATTACGGAACGAGTAAAGAGACTTGCCGGTAACGAGATTGAACTAGGTATTGATACCGACGATCAAATCTCGGGCAAGTAACATACCGATGACAAAGGGAATAACGATGTTGTTATGCGGTTCGACCGATAAAGATCTTCGAGAATATGTAGGAACCAATATGGGCATCCAGGTCCCGCTATGGTTGTTGACCGAGACGGTCTCGCCATGTCTACATTGTTCTCGAACCGTAGGGTCCGCACGCTTAAGGTTTCGATGATGCTTATATTATGAGTTTATGTATTTTGATGTACCAAAGTTTGTTCGGAGTCCCGGATGTGATCACGGACATGACGAGGAGTCTCGAAATGGTCGAGACATAAAGATTGATATATTGGACGGATATATTTGGACACCGGAAAGGTTCCGGAGAAGTTTGAGCTACCGGAGGTTACTGAACCCCCGGAGGTATATGGGCCTTATTGGGCCCATATAGGAAGAAGGAAGAAGGAACAAGGGAGGGCGCGCCCCAGCCCAATCCGACTGGGGAAGGGGCCGCCCCTTTCCTTTCTCCTTCCCTCTTCCTATTACTACTACTAGTACTTATTCCTAATACTAGTACTCTTTCCTTCCCTTCAAATAAGATAAGAAAAAGGAAACCTACTTGGAGTAGGTTTCCCCTCCTCTATGGCGCCCCCTTGGGCCGGCCTCCTCCTCCCTCCTCCTTTATATACGGGGTAGGGGGCACCCTAGGACACACAAGTTGATCATTGATCGTTCCTTAGCCGTGCGCGTGCCCCTCCATGATATTACACCTCGGTCATATTGTAGCGGTGCTTAGGCGAAGCCTGCGACAGAGAACATCAAGATCGCCACCATGCCGTCAGGTTGACGGAACTCCCCTCGAGCCTCTATCGGATTGGAGAACGAGGGTGCGCCATCGAGCTGACGTGTGTCAAGAACTCGGAGGTGCCGGAGTAACGGTGCTCGATCGGTCGAACCGGAAGACGTACGACTACTTCCACTACGCTGTGTCAACGCTTCCGCTTCGGTCTACAAGGGTACGTAGACAACACTCTCCCCTCGTTGCTATGTCATCACCATGATCTTGCGTGTGCGTAGGAAAATTTTGAAATTACTACGTTCCCCAACAGTTCCCGCCCGGCGCCAGATGTCCACATTCATGCCGCTGTAGAGCGCCGCTGCACATTGAAGACACATCTGCCATTGAAGCGGCGTGATGGTCGAGGGCGCCACCCACTGCACGCCCGACTAAACACGCCTCCTCGCCGCATTCAAACGCCTCCATTAAACCCACGTGGAAGGCGAGAAACCTACTCCGGCCACAATTTTGTTCACTAGCGAGACGACATTAAACAGAACGTCGGGCAAGCTCCCCCCGTCTGCCCGCTATTTAAAGGCGGTCAGACGCCCGTCAAGAACCGCACCAATTTCTTCGTTGCCCCGCTGCTCCCCATCTCCTCTTCCACCATTTTCTCCACCCTTTCGATGGCATTCGACGAGCAGGAAGAGCACCGGCATAAAAGCTGGCTGGGTGGTCAACCGAGCCCGCCGGATACGAGCGAGGTAGCTTGTTGCTCCACCTCCCTCGCCAAGCCCGATGGAGCAAGTTGCAGCCCCAAGCCGACACGTGCTTCAACAACTTGCCGCTCTAGGCTAGCTCGCGGAGCAGTGGTGACCGTGCCAGGCCAGCTCACGGTACGACGCATCCCGTGCCTACGACTACACCATCCGCCGTCAACGCACGCGCAGCCGCGCGTTGCCGGCAAAAGAAGAAGTCAGCTGCTCGAACATCGACGAGGTGGTGGCTAACACGTCGGCGCCGGCCGCCATTATTGAGGAGAAGTAGAACACAGGAGGACGCCGCCGCTTGGGTCCCATGAAGGTCGCCGCCGAGCACTGCCGGCGTACACAGCCGGTGTCTTGCACTCTCGCCGGCCACCATCGTCCCCTTACCCAAGAACCAACTTTGGTCCGTGCAACCTAGGGTCCCTTCCCCTCCGGCTGAAGCATGTTTCACTCTGATGAGCGGTGGGGAAGCGAGCCGTCCTTTGTGCTGAAGCATATACCTCTGGGGCTCACTACTGTCGGTCATGGGGACGATGTTGGAGACCCACCGCGGCTGACAGTAGACTAGTCAGGGGTATCATGTTGTCGGTGCATATCCACCGCCGTCTGTAGACTAGTCCAGTTTCGCTTTTAGTTGAAAATGTGTCCAAAATGTAACCGTTTTCGTCCTTCTTTGTATGAAATCCATCATGTTTATATGAAATTCGGTCGTGTTTGCATGAATTCATCCGGATTATTGTAAAAGAGTTTGTAAGGTATGCGGCTAGCGTAGGATGGCGACGTCCCGCATCCATGTCCACGGATTGGTTTCCCCGTCCGTGAACGGATGCGGGAGGAAATTTGCGGGTCTCTGTTGAAGATGCCCTTAAGCCCAACAATAGAATGTCCCCGACGGTACACGTTGCAAAATTTGGTGTAGTTAGGAGCACATTAAAGGTCAACAACAGTTGGATTTGCCACCTCTCTATTGTCGGATCGACTTCATCCAACGGGTACTCAAAGTTTTTTTTTGCGAGGGTACTCAAAGTAATTCATACTCTATGTACATAGATATCTCCTCAGCATTATAAATTTTTGGATCTTCTTAATGCTGCACTATAAAAGTTTAATAAAAGCGAGAGAAAACCTAAACGGCATCCCCACCAGGCCACCAGTGTGACCACGACACCGGCTCACAGCGGGACGTGCAAGTACAACGGATCCACGTCCCTATCATCGTCCACACCGCGAGGAATACCATGCCAAGGATGGGCGCCAGAAAATGCCATGCATAGTCACGTCTCACTGACAACGGCGCAAGGTTTTCACAGAGATAAAAACACAAAGGCACAACGCAGTGACGCAGTATAATGCTGGGGAATGACTAACCATCCGATGCGGACACGGGACGGGGAGATCGTTTTGATAGGTCCATGTCACGGTGCCGACTGATCTTCAGATTAGCGCGTGTCCAGTGAAGAAAACTGGAACTGGCCAATGGGCGCCATGAGGCCGCCGTGTGGAGCGGGTGGGTGGCAACGCCAGTGCGTCACGGCATACGGAGGCCGGAGTCGCTCTCCGGTCGATCGACGTAGCACGACGTGTGTGCGCACGAAATGCTGTCGAGGAGCCGATGCCCTATGCGAATAATACGGAGGCGTCACCCAAGACGAAGACGCGGGCCTGGTGCAAGGTGCGGGTGCATTGGAGACTTTTTTTTTTCGAGAGTACGCAAATTGCGTACCTTAGCTTTATAGAAGAGAGAAAACAATGTACAAGAGTTTGTGATGCATGACCCTTGGCCACAAGCCGACCAAGGCCATGATAGAACTCCGACTCCACACACTATGCTAACTCCTCACAAAATGGTGTCAACTCTACGTCCGCCCGCCGTCGCCCAGGTGCGAAGTTCGTCAAGGATCCTGCTAGCAAGTGCAACCACAGAAATGGGCGCGTCCACCGCACGGAAGACCCGCTCGTTCCTTTGTTTCCATAGATGCCAGCAGACTAGCATCACCAGGCTATCAAAAGCTTTGCGAATCTCCTTCTCGATCCGTTTTCGGGTGCCGCCCCACCATGACTACAAAGTGTCGCTCACCACCGGTGCTTGGGCCGGGGTAACCCTCGTGCTGGAAAGAACGTTGTGCCAGACCTGGCGCGAGTAGACACACTGGATCAACAGATGATCAACGTTATCCTCCTCCTGACCGCAAAGATAGCACGGTGAGGGACTATCCTGCAGCCCATGCCGCAGCCTCCTATCGGATGAAGATCTTGCAGGTGAGAGGTGCCCAACACTTCCAAATCCAATGCGCATAGGCTACGCTGATCGCACCCAAGAATAGCATTTTGTACGCGGAGGCCGAGGTGTACGTTTGCTTGGGGCTCCAGGGCCAAACAGCCTCGTCCCTCACGGTGGGAATAAGCTGTGTCGTGATGGCAATCTCCCAAAGATTGACCAGTTGAACTAGATCATCCGTGGAGAGCTCACCGGAGATGTCAGAGGCCCAGCGATGGTTGCACAATCCATCGTGCACTGTCCGCTTGTTCACCGTTTGCGTACGGACCTTGCCCCATATGCTCGGAGCAATCTTCTTAGCTGTGGCACCTCTCATCCATCTGTCTTTCCAAAACAACACCTTGTGGCCATCCCCAAGATTCCAATGAACCATGTTGTCAAAAGCCAACTGCACTTGCGGATCCATGTTCATCGAGAGCCCATACCACGGTCTGCCCGGGTCCGTACGCCTAAGCCATTCCCAACGCAATCTTAGAGCCAGACCTTGGCGGTTTAAGTCTAGAAGGCCAAGGCCACCAAGCTCCTTTGGCCTACACACTCTTTGCCAGGCAACAAGACACTTCCCTCCATGGATTTCCTCCGATCCGTCCCAAAAGAATGCTCTGCAACGCTTGTTCACTTGCTCGATAGCCCACTTGGGTGCATCTGACACGATAAGGTGGTGAGTGGGGCGTGCCATAACCACATCATGAACTAGCACCAATCTCCCAGCTCTAGTGATTAACCCTTTCTGCCATCCAGGCATGAACTTGAGGACGTTGTCCACGATCGGTTGCCATTCAGAGCGCGTCAGCTGCCAAATGGAGAGCTGCAGTCCCAAGTACTTGCAGGGAAAAGATTCCAAGCTCCACGGCATTGCCTCCTGAACCACCTCCTTGTCGCCAGTCTCATCTCTAATCATGATGGCCATGGATTTTGCGTAGTTGATTTGCAATCCGGAGGCGGTCCCGAAGATTTGCAGGGCCTCTTTCACAAACCTGAGATCCGAGGCCGTGGGTCTGACTAAAAGGACCACATCATCGGCATATATGGAGAGCCGTTGCATGGGTGTACAGCCCGGCATTTTACTCAACACACCACACTGCTGGGCTTTGGTGATGAGGGATGTGAGGACATCCATGGCGATGACGAACAACAGAGGCGAGGCCGGGTCTCCTTGCCGTAGCCCCTGAGCATGAGTGAATTTCTGCCCCGCGTGACCATTAACCACCACTCGAGAAGAAGCCGTGGAGAGTAGGATCGCTATCCAAGATAGCCATGTGTCCGAGAATCCTTTGGCGCGGAGGACCTCAAAGAGGAATGGCCAAGACAGAGTGTCAAACGCACGCGAGATGTCCAGTTTAAGCATAACTCCCTTCGCTTTCCTGCGATGGAGAGAGCGAGCCACCTGTCTGACGAGCATAAAATTGTCATGAAGGTTCCTTCCCTTAATGAAAGCCGATTGGTTTGCTTGGACAAGTTCATTCATTCGCGGCCGAAGTCTATTAGCGAGAAGCTTGGAGCCAATCTTCGGCAGGATGTGAACCAAACTGATGGGCCGAAAGTCTCCCACACGGCACGCACCGGCCTTTTTTGGAATGAGCGTGATGAGCGCCTGATTAAGCCTTCCAAACCCGCGACCATTGCCAAGAAACAGATGGTGTAGGGCTGCCAACAGGTCGCCTTTGATGATACTCCAAGCTTTTTGAAAAAAAGAGACCGATGAACCCGTCCGGCCCAGGTGCGTGATCCGCGGGCATCTCCTTGACCGTGGCCCACACCTCCTCCTCAGTAAACATAGCATCCTGGTCCATCAGATTTATTCGCGGGATCTCGAGGAAGTCCAGATCGATTGTGTTCTCCCGTGCTCTTGCCGTGCCCAGCAAGTCTTTGTATGATTGAAAGAAGATTTGCTCCTTGCCTAACTGGTCAGTGACTGTATTGCCTTCGTGCAGAATAGCCGGGATAAAGTTTTTCGTCTTCCTTCCATTGGCAACGAGATGAAACAGTTTGGAGCTGGCATCGCCCTCCTGGAGCCATCTAATGCGCGATCTTTGCCTCGCGATCGTGCGCTCAAGCGAGGCAAGGCCTAACACCACAAGCTTAAGTGTTCTGCGCAACCATCTATCACCGTCCGAAAGCAATCTTCGCTCCTGCGCCATGTCAAGCTGAAATATGATCCAGTTGGCCGTCGCAATTTGTAACTTGACGTTGCCAATCCTTTTCTGGCCCCAAGCAGTTAGAGACCGGGTTGCATTCTCGAGCGTCAAGCTGCCCGCTTGAACGGGTCCTCGAATCGCCGGAATCGCAGTCCAGCCTCCTAACCGCATCTTCAAAGCCCTCCAAATTGTCCGTAACACCTCAAATCGGGCGCCGCCACGGGTGTATGTGCTCGCTCAAGGCAAGGTGCAATGGCAATGATCCGAGGTAGACGAGACATAGCTTGAAGCAAGCAACCGTAAGCAAGCTCCCACCCACCGAGACAAGCGCTTTGTCAATTTTAGTGAGCGTGGGCACCTCACGTCACATACTCGTGTAAAAGCCCTACCGTGCATATACAACTCTTTGAGCCCATGGCCATCAACAAACTGTCGGAATCTATGCATTGTCCTTCTATCCAGGAGCGAATTGTTCTTGTCAGAGGCTTGGAGAATCATATTGAAGTCACCAATGACCATCCAGGAGCCTGGGCACAGCTCCCTCCTCGCTGCTAGCTCCTCAAGGAACGACCACTTGTCCTCATCCTTCTGCGGTCCATAGACCGTAGTAAGAGGGTGTTTGTTTCCAGGGACTTATTGGTTTAGGGACTTAAATAAGTCCCTATAAGTCCCATTTAAACCAAACAGGAGGGACTTATAGGGACTTAAAGTGGGCATTTGGGACTTATGAAATAAGACTCTCAAGGAGGAACTTATAGGGACTTATAGTTGTAATATGGTCTTATAGGGACTTATAAGTCCTAGGAACCAAACAGGTAGGGACTTTTTAGGGACTTATGACTTATAAGTTGGGACTAAAAAAAATCCTAGAACTTATGAACCAAACAGGGCCTAAGCCACCACGGTGCACCATCAAGCGGCGAGATGTCTTGGCCCATCTTACGATGGTTATTACTACTTGTGCACTGGAGACTGGACTGTACGTAGCTTGGATGCACTTGAACTTGATCCTCTCCCCACTCCCACTCGCCAGCAGCAGCAGGACCCGGTCCGGTGGGCCGATAAATGCTCGACGTTGATCGGAGCCCCGGCCTGTTCGTTCCGAACGGGCGGCGACCGGTGGAAAGTAAAGGCGGTGGACGGGCGATGGCAGGCAGGCAGGCAGGCGTCGCCGTCAGGAACGGCCGCTTTCCCGGACAAATGGCGGGTCCATCAAGTTAGGCGGCGTCGCACGGCACGGCTCGGCGTCGCCGTCCGTCCGCGCCGGGTGGAGGAGGCCGAGCCGGCCATGCGTCCCTTGACTCATCCCTTCCAGAAGCTACGGCACGGGCTTTTCCACGCGCGCGAACGGTCCAAACACGTGCCGACCTCCCCCCGTCAGCTAAATGCACACCCGCTTCCAGTAACCTCAGACGGAGGCTGAGACGTCACCGGGTAACCGTATCGCCGGCCATGTCGAGCATCTCCTGCGGCCGCCGCATTAATGGGGGGCAGGCGGCAGCTCTGTGCTGAGCGTCAGAGGACTGGCTCGAGTGAGTGAATGATGAGCCACTCAGCCAGATCAATGCCTGGCTCTGCGGCATTGGGAACACCAAAACATGGTCGAGCTGAGCAGCATTCTTATTTTTATCACATGGCCTGTGCACGTACATGAACACCACCACACTGGCCTCCTGCTCCACACACTACTACGTGATACATTTATCTATCATCTATGCACATTTACGGTCTAGTGCCATAACCATATGGGCACGGAGTTTACTACTATCATACTAGTAGCATATTGCAAAACTTAGTCGTCGTCATGGAGTTGCAAGTTACTTACAGTCTAACGCTACTGTTTTACCGGTGGTAACTAGCTATAACTGAAGAGTCTGCAACAAACTGAAAGTCACACGCTATAGTATGTGCTCGCTGCTCGTGCCCCTCGACGGCGGCACGCGGCTCGCCGTTCAGGGCGCGCAGCCATTACCTTCTTGGCTATGTCACGTGTACAGTACGCTAGAGTGTTGATCAGGGCAGGCATGGCATGTGTGCTGTCCTAGTACTCCACGATGAGGCTGCCGAACGGCGACCGGTGCGGGACGCCCTTGCGGCGCTTGTTGCCGGCGCGGTAGCTGCTGGAGGTGGCCGGCGGGGTCGACGGCGAGAAGCTCTGCACCACGCTGCTCTTGTCGCTGCTCCCGCCGCTGGTGCTCGTGCACGACTGCTCCGAGTCCGACCGCGCCTCCTTGTCCTTGACCGCCGCTCTCTTCTTCTTCTTCTTGCCGCCATCGACGCCGCCGTGCTTCTTCCTCGGTCGGTGGCCGCCGGACGTGCCTACAATCTGAGGAGCATGCGGAAGATGCAGTGCTGGTCACAAACTTGCAATGCGCCAGGCCATGGCCAAAGCTTGGATTGTAAAGAGAAGTCCATACTTTGCATCCGAGGGAGCAGAAGCGGAACGAGTCGAGGAGGCTGCGCTCGCAGACCTCGCAGGTGTTGGTGACCCCCTTGCCCGGCCTCGGCTGCGGGCGCTCGTTGAGGAACACCACGCGCGCGCTGTTGATGATGTACGTCTGCACGCCGGTGATGTCCAGCACCCTCTGTATCTCCGACACCCGGATCACGTCGTGGTACGACGACCTCCGAATCTGCTCCGCGCGCCGTTCGTGCATACGCATCATCAGTCACCACGAAAACCAACATGAATCGATCGAGCAGGGGAGGAAAGGGGACACAGGACGCCGGCATTGGAGAATGGTCTACTGACTGACCTGGATGGCGTGGTGGTCGCGGTGGTGGGCGAGGCAGAGCGAGCAGAGCGCGCCGTTGACGCAGTCGAGGCAGTACATGTTGCACTCGCTCTTGTGCGCGTCGGCGTGCGCCCGGCATTGCACGAAGAAGCTCGTCGCCAGCAGCGGCTTCAGCCACGGCGGCCACCGCTGGTTCTCCGCCTCCTCGTCGCACCCCGCTCCTCCCTGCACGCCCACCATTGTTGCAGTTTCAGTCCGGCGCCGCCATTAGGATCAGTCGGGAACCAAGAAACATTGCAGGAGATAATCATCAAGAAATCAATCAGCTAACAAGATTACCGTGGCGCCACTGCTCTTGAGCGCGAGAGGGGACGCGTGGTCTATTGCCATCTCGCGCCGGCGAAACGAGAAGGAAGAATGTGGATGCAGGGGAGCAGGGGAGGGGAGAGAAATGCTTTGCAAGAAAGCGGCTCGCCGGCGCAGGAGCGCGAAGGCTTTGTAGGCCGAGGTGGAGGAAAAGTAGCGCGGCGCTTGTGGCTTGTGGAAAGTAGAAAAAATGGGAGGAAGACTCGGCGGGCAGTACTTGACAGTGAGCTCTCGGGCCCGTTCTTATCGACTCGTCGCGGGCCCGGGCCGTCTCGCGAGTCGCGACCCGGCAAGCACACGAATGACCGACCGGTCGAATCGCAAATTGCAAATCATATATGGTACTACAAGCTCTGAAATCCCGGCAAAGAGGTGCATTGTCGTTCTGAACCTGTCGGCGTCACGGTTCCGGTTCGGGCTGCCTCGCGTGATCCGGCGGGAAATTGTGATCAATCCTCTCTAAACTGAGAGTGCACACTTCTTTTTGCGAGTGCTAAGCAAAGGCACACAGCTGCTTTTTTTGGGGGACGTAGAAAGACGTGGTACTCCGTCCATTGCCACTGCACTAGTAAGTGCCACACTGCCACTGCACTCCCTCCATTCATTCTTCTTTTCAATAGATGACTCAACTTCAGACTAACTTTAAGACAAAGTCAGCCATCTATTTTGAATCTATGAGACGATTACATTGAGTTGTATTTTCGCTCCGCGTCGATGCCTCTCTAGGAGATTCCGTCGCATTTGCCCAACACTCATCCTTTCCCAGCTCCCAAATAGGCCCACGTTTTCTCAGCTCTGAAAAGCGAAGAGCGAAAAATGGCACAAAAGTTACCACTAACGACGCCATTGCCGCACCTAATGCGTCGCCCATTGGCCAGCCCCGCGCAATTCCTCCCAAGCAAGTGGTCGACAGGGATCGGATGCATCCTGACTCACCCGTGCATGCGTATGCTAGCATATCTCTTGGATGCTCGCCCGCGTTCTGGTCTTCTGGAAGCACGGCCTCGATCGCCTTTAGTTTCTCTAGTGGCCCAACGGACGTGTCTCGATCGGGCTCGGCCGGCGATGATGGAACCGCCCATGCCCGCCCGCCCGCCCGGATTTCCCGATCGAGCGGTCCGTTCCGTGCCGTGCTCTGCCGTCACCGATTCGGCAAGCTGATGCTACTGGTGCACGGCGGTTCGGTCACCCACCCCTGTAACGTCCCAGCTATCTTCTTGCTACACATTCTGCTCCTGATTGGTGGGTTGGTGCTGTGCGCGCACTGATCTGTGCCGTCGAGGCTTAGATGGTTAGGTTGCTTGGGCACGCGCTTTTGTTCATTGTGCTGTTGCGCGTGCTGCCTGTTCCTGTGCTTCTACCGTCGCAAGATTCATGTGCCAGCTCGTAGGCTAGATACTTACGCGGTGCAAGATATCATGAGCGATCACTGTCAGGTCACAGGAAAAAGCTCCGAATACACCGTATAGATTAGTCCCGCAGCGGTTATACGTCCGCGTCGCCTCCTTGGAGCCGCTCGTAATCTCTTGGTCGATGGCGACGAAGAATCACGGTTTACGTATTATTTATGTATAATACAGAGTGATCAACGAGCCAACTTGCTAAACCGTGGGCCCGCCTAATCGCGGAGCCGAGCAGGTATGCGTTGACAACTTGACGTGCCGGAGTAGCTTTAATTTGTTCCGCCCACCGATCGAGCTTTTCGTTCGAGTCGAGTCCATTCTGCTGAGTTGTAGTATCGAGTTTCGTAGGCGTGGACGGATTGGCGTTGCGTGAAGCATCACGGCGCATATGATGCATCATGCATGGCCGAAGTCCTGATTGTGTTTTCTGTGCTCTGGCAGTCCCTTGCCCTACGGCTCTGAGCTGTTACAGTAGCCAATAATTTGGCTCCGGTTTTTTGACCTGATGATGGACTTTGATCTGGAAAGTAATCTTGTTTATAACAGTGACTGAATGAACTGAGCGCAATTTCCCCTGAACTTGTTGCCTGTTCGTGCTGCAGCATTTCAACGCCAACCTCCACTGGCGGTCTGCAACTCCGGATCGTGCATGTTCAGATCATCCACTGGACTGCAAGTATCTGGTCTTGCTAGTGGGATGGATGGCACGTTGGCATCTCCTCCGGTTCGGGCGGCACCTCAAAAGCGGGCACCGGCATGCATAAAGCCCGCCAATAATTTAAAGCGGCGCCGGTGCATGCATCGCATGGGACTCGCTCAGGGACGGGTAGGTCAGTTCCTGATTCCTCCGGCGCTAAGTCATTCCCAAAACCGCATTCTCTCGGCGGCAGCGCTGCACCGATCCTGCCGGAACGATCCATCTGGAAAGACGCGCTTTCCCGGGCTCTTCTGAGTTAACGAGCGCGCAATGATTTCCGCTGTCAAAGCCACGTAATGAAGTAAGCAAGGATGTCGTAGGCATTGCGTGCAGTTGCAGTTGCTGCCCATGGCGGCCGCCGAGCAACGGGGGAAGCGGTCGCGTGCGCACGACAAGGTCGTCAGTCGCCACCCCCATTGTTTAAGCAGATGAGTTCTGTGGCTTGTGCGAACCGGTTGCTGAGTCGCGGTCGCGATGCGATAAGTCTTCGGCTAGGAGGAAAGAACCTGAAGTAGAATAGTTTTGATTCAGAGCATCGGCTGCTGTGGGGAGCAGAGACTGAAGCATGGCCGCATGGATAGATAAACCATTTTTTTTCCATTTCGAAACGGTGATAGATAAACCAATCAGTCTGAGGCGACGGCATGGATGATTGCTCCGGAACTGGCCATTCTAACACGGGCTCTGTGCTCGCTTGACACGTAGTGCTCCATTTGTTCGGGTTTGGTACTCGTCCTAGGGCATATCTCGCGTGCCTTTTCCGTTTCTTTCGATCTCCTAGATAGGCAGAGAGTGGACCATGTGTGCCGGACTTCTTCGCGGACACGGCGGCTCACACGTCACGAGCTAGTCATGATTCATGCACTCACAGACAGCTGCAGCAGCTCGTCTCGTCTTAAAGAAATCGAGACGAGATGACCGCACCTCCCGGTGTTTTTCTTATATACTACCTTCGTCCGGATTTATTAGGAAGCGGATTAGAAGCACTCGGGTGCTCCACCCCTGTATTCAAAAACAATTTAGCAATTCAGAAAAAAATCAAAAAAATCCAGGATATTATTTTGAATCAAATATGACTAGGTATTATACTCGTATAAAAAGTTTGGCCAAGGAATAATTCTGTTGACTTCAGGGTAGAAAAAACAAATTTATTACGACAGTAAAGCATGAATAGTACTTATATCTAGCATTTTTTGGAAAATCTTTGACCCCGGATATAATAAAAGTCATTTCCTATTTAATCTTTTTATACTAGTGCAATACTTGGTCATGTTTCATGCATAAGAAGTTTCGGGATTTTTTTGACTTTTTTTGAATTACTAAATTATTTTTAATATAGGGGGACGTAGCACTTGAGAGCTCCTATGCATTTTCGGGTTTATTAGGCCTAAAGACAACTTCTCTTAGAACAAGACACATATAATTTGCTCACATTAATTCTTTCATTCCACTCCCGATGCACTCTCTCACATCCATGCAGCCAATGAAAAAGCACGCATGAAGTGTATTAATTTTCCAGTCATGGCACCAACAACAATGGCTTTCAATGCAACCGACGAAACGGTGACATGCATGCATCTTTTCAAAGCGAGGCCTTACAAAAAGGGACACACTTGTGATGCTAAGAGTCCTAATAAACCCGGACGGAGGGAGTACAAAAGAAGCTCAACGATTAGAGTGTAGAAGGGAATAAAGAGGGAAATTGACACAATGGTGGATTTTCTTAGAATATGCACGGGTGTGGCCGTCCTGGGACATAGCGATCTAGCTAACTACTCGTCATTGTCCACGCAGTTAAACCTCCAAGGAAGACGCCAAAGTCACCTTTGAGGAGGCAAGCTGATGTCCACGCGCTACTTTCATTTTCAATCTTTGAGATCACCACCGGGACCGATGGTGTTACTCCATCGAAGATGATGGCATTCATATGCTTTCAGAGCTCCCATATGCCTAAGGGCATCTCGAGCCGCGCCTCAAGAAGGCTTTTTTCGCGCCTTTTCGCCAAAATTAAAATGGCCCAGGCCTTCAGAACCGATTTTTACGGCTTGGGCAAAAGCGCGCCGGACCTAGTCTTAACCCGCGCCACGGGCGCGCGGGGTGCCGGGCGAACTTTTTGGCACGAAGAAACCATGGGTCGACGCGTCGGCGACACGGCTTTCTTCTCGCCCTTCGTCTTCATCGCCTCGCTTCCCGGCGAATCAATGCCAAAGCTGCCACGGTCACCTCGCGCCATTGATGCCTCACGGGCGGCCTTGATGAAGGCCGGACGACGCTACGCTTCGCCCCGCTCGCCACGCCACGCGTCGAACGATGCCACGCGTGGGCGGCGCCGGCCTATATATGCGCGCCCAAGACTTTGCGTCTCACACTTCCCCGCCGTCGTTCTCCCTCTCATCTCCTCCTTCGCCGTCTCCGCCTCAAAACCAATGGCCGAAGCGCTTCAGCGACGGCGGCGGCGAACGGCTTCGCCGCCATCTCCATGAAGATGAGGCTCGCCTTTACGAGGCCGAGTACCCGTCCCGCCGGACATGCGGGTGCCCGGACGGGAGGATTAGCGCGGCGGCGTGCTGCTGCCCGATACCCACCGGCACGGCGCGGCGTATGGAGATCACATGCATCCGCTGAACTCGCCGCGGCGGCGAGGAGGGCCACGTACGCCCCGACAGCCCGCTTAGGAACCATACTTCCGCCGCCGTCACGCCAAAGCAGCTCGAGGCCACTAACGGCGCTGTGCCCTCCGGCAGTTCAACTCCGCCGCCGGCGCCGGTGGTGGGTGTGCTGTGCGCACGTTGAGGCCGCCTCGAGTACATCGGGCGGCAACACGCCGCGCTTGACAACCCCGCTTCTTCCTTCACGCCGCCGGAAGCTCTCGACCCCGAGGCGCATGGAGACCGGGGTCCTCTCGCCCGGCGCTCGCTTCGCCTCCTTCGCTGCCGGAGCCTCAGACACGCTGTCGCCGCTGCGCCCGCAGCTCCGGCGTCCGTGACGGCGCTAACGCCGCCACCCATCGCCGCTTGCCTCGCCGAGCCTAAGCCGAGCCCGCCTCCCGCTGAGTACGAGGAGATAGTCCGCGCGCCCGACGAGGACGCGATGCAAGGGCGGGACGACTACCTCGCGCGACGAGACGGTCCGGCAGCGCCAGGCCCTGGAGGAGATCGCCGCCCGCAAGCGTGGGCGCGAGGACGAGCACAGCATCGTGATCCTCGACAGCGACGACGACGACGCCCCCGGACCTTCCAACCCGCCGCGCCAACCGGGGAGGGGTGCAGCAGGGACGACGGAGGTTTAGGCGGGGGCGGCGGCGACGACGACGACGACGACGGCGGCGACTACACGCGGTTCTACAGCCTCCTCGGCATGTAGAACCGCGTGGGAGACGGCGGGGGTAGCGCGCGGCAATTTGTTTTGTAAAATATGTTTAAGTTTGAACGAACTCGCCGTGTTTGCGTTAAATTTGAGTCATTTTGCGCCGTGTTTGCCTTTTTTGCTCGAACCGTGGGCGCCGCGACTGGGGGCATCACGCCCCCAGTGCGCGGTTTAGCGCCGGTGCGCCCCCAGGGGCCGATTTTTTGCCCCTCCTGGGGGGCCAACGGCTGGAGATGCCCTAACAATAAGAGAGTGCAGACGTCCTTGGTCTTGATGTCTGGCGCCATGCACGAGTTATACCATTGTATCAGCTCCGCATCTTGATAACCCAAAATTATAGGGAATCGCAACAGTTTTCGAGGGTAGAGTATTCAATCTGAATTTATAGATTCGACACAAGGCGAGCCGAAGAATACTTGAAGGTATTAGCAGCTGAGTTGTCAATTCAACCACACCTGGAGATTAATTATCTGCAGCAAAGTGATTAGTAGCACAGTAGTATGATAGTTTTGATGATAGCAGTAGTAGCAATAGTAACGGTAACAGTGATAGCAGTGATATTGTAGCAGCAATGATAGCAGTGACAACAGTAGTAACTTAGCAAGAACAATATAAGATAAATTCGTAGGCATTGGATCGATGACTCGTTGGATAATATTCATTATGAGACAGTTATAACCTAGGGCGATACGACACTAGGTCCACTTCATAAATATAATGTAGGCATGTATTCCTTAAATAGTCATACATGCTTATGGAAAGAATTTGCATGACATCTTTTGCTCTACCCTCCCATGGCAGCGGGGTCCTATTGGAAACTAAAGGATATTAAGGCCTCCTTTTATCAGAGAATCAGAACAAAACATTAGCACACGATGAATACATGAACTCCTCAAACTACGGTCATCACCGGGAGTGGTCCCGACTATTGTCACTCCGGGGTTGCCGGATCATAACACATAGTAGGTGACTATAACTTGCAAGATCGGATCTAGAACATGGATATAATGGTGATAACATAAACGGTTCATATCTGAAATCATGGCACCCGGGCCCAAAGTGAAAAGCATTAAGCATGACAAAGTCATAGCAACATCAATCTCATAACATAGTGGATACTAGGGATCAGGCCCTAACAAAACTAACTTGATTGCATGATAAATCTCATCCAACTCCTCACCGACCAGCGAGCCTACGAAGGAATTACTCACTTCCGGTGGGGAGCATCATGGAATTGGCGATAGAGATGTGTTGATGATGACGAAGATTAAAGACCCCCCTCTTCGGAGCCCCAAACGGACTCCAGATCTGGCCTCCCGATGAAGAACAAGAGACGGTGGCGGCTCCATCTCGTGAAACGTGATAATTCTTTTTCCTTGATTTTTTCTTCTGAAATAATGTGATTTTATAGCATCGGTTTGAGGGTCAGCGGGGCCACTAGGTGGGCAGCACCCACCCGGGCGCGCCCTGGTGGGTTGTGCCCACCCAGGTGCCCCCCTCAGGTACCTCCTGGCTCCAGAAATTCTCTTATTTGATATAAAAAATCCTCGCAAAGTTTCGTTCCATTCCGAGAACTTTTATTTCTGCACAAAAACAACACCATGGTGGTTCTGCTGAAAACAACATCAGTCTGGGGTTAGTTTCATTCAAGTCATGCAAATTAGAGTCCAAAACAATAGGAAAAGCGTTAGGAAAAGTAGATACGTTGGAGACGTATCACATCTGCCGCCGGTGTCCACTATGGCTTGCCTAGTGCCGTAAAGATCGTGCACCATACCGATCTGGCCAGCACACACGTGACCAGGATGTGATTGATGGTCTCACCACACTGATTGCAAAAGGGGCATGCATGTTGTTGAGGTAGTTCACGTCACGCTAAGCGATCTGAGGTCCAACATTTGTTTCGGGCGGCCAACCATGCAAAGAATCTGCACTGTAGCAGACTTTGGATTTCTAGGCGTTGTCCGGATATGGAGCTACTTCCAAACCCCAAAACTTGGATGCATAAGCTGATCTTGCCGAGTACCATCCATAGTCTTCCCATGCCCATCGGATGTAGTCATTGCTCCCTCTGTTAGCTCGAATGTGTTGGTCATGTCCCAGCGTAGCAAGAACTCCTGTAGCACATCATCATCTATGTCAGGGCGACCATCCAAAGCCCAAGAGCCTGCCTGGAGTTCTTCTCGAACCGTTATGTTTGCACGAATTCAGGGCGGGATGCGCGCTTAGAGCTTGGGTGCCAGCTCCTAAACCCTATAGCCCAGGATCCACCGGTCCTCCCAAAATAGCGCGCTCCGGCCGTCACCCGCACATGTGATCGCTGTTGTTCTGAAGATCGCCATGCCTCCTCCGGTACTTTGATCTCGAAGCCCTTCCATGGCCTAGAAGTGTCTGTACGCTGCAACCATGACCAGCGAGCTGGGAGGGCGTATTTAGCCCGTGCAAGTTTGGGATGCCAAGTCCACCAGCCCATCTAGGCGTACACACCGTTGCCCAAGCTACCGCGCATTAACCACCATTAGCCTCATCTTTGCCGCACCACAGGAGTCCTCTATAGCTGCAGGTCTTAATGATGGCATCGATTGTCTTCGAGGGGAGGTTTTGTGCTAACATGGCGTGAATGGGAATTGCACATAGGACCGATCTCACAACAGGAAGTCTGGTACTTTTAGCAGTGTCGCACCCCTCCATGAGGGAAGTTGGTCGCGCAATGCAGAGGATTGTTGTTATTGAGCCTTGAGGGTAAGTATATATAGATTACAAGACTTGGAGGGCAAGATGCCTCTCCTAGAGATAAGGTAGGAATCGTATAGGAAAGAATACAATCGATCTTAACAAATCCCATCCTACTATAATCTATACTCCAACACCCCTGCGATTGTAGCGGTAGCGTCATGGACGATCAGGCTAGAGAAACCGAAGGTAGAAGCCTATGGGTTTGCACCCCCCTCCCCCCTCCCCCAGCAGTCCTAGCGGAAGCGTCATGGACGATGTCGCGTCATAGATGCGATGACGGTAGAGGAAGCCAACGAGTTTGTCAAGCAGGGTGATAGCGCTTTGTGGCGATGTTGAGGCATTATGTTGGGTTTGCCAAGCCCGGGGACACATCATGGACGAAGGCACACTGAGGGAGTCCTGGATTAGGGGGTGTCTGGATGGCCGGACTATAGCCTTTGGCCGGACTCCTGGACAATGAAGATACAAGATTGAAGACTTTGTCCCGTTTCCGGATGGGACTTCCCTTGGCGTGGAAGGCAAGCTTGGCGATACGGATATGTAGATCTCCTACCATTTTAACCGACTCTGTGTAACCCTAACCCTCTTCGGTGCCTATATAAACCGGAGGGTCCTCCGGGTTTTAGTCCGTAGGACGAACAACAATCATACTATAGGCTAGCTTCTAGGGTTTAGCCTCTCTGACCTCGTGGTAGATCTACTCTTGTACCACCCATATCATCAATATTAATCAAGCAGGAGTAGGGTTTTACCTCCATCGAGAGGGCCCGACTGGGTAAAAACATCGTGTCCCTTGTCTCCTGTTACCATCCGCCTAGACGCACAGCCGGGACCCCTACCCAAGATCCGCCGGTTTTGACACCGACGTTGGTGCTTTCATTGAGAGTTCCTCTGTCGCCATCTTTAGGCCCGATGGCTCCTCCGATCATCAAGAACTATGCGGTCCAGGTGAGACTTTTCTCCCGGACAGATCTTCAGATTCGGGCGGCTTTGCATCAAGGGCCAATTCGCTGGCCATCCGGAGCAGATTGAAAGCTACGCCCGCCATCAGTCACATTTGAAGTTTGAACTATACGGCCGACTTCGCGAGTCTTGATCTTCGACGGTTCGAGCCACAGCCGAAGCCGCCAGACCGCACACGACGGGCATGATCTAGCTCGCTGCCGGACAAAGGCCTCGAGGCCGCACTAGTGTCCGCTCCGACCCTTAGCTTAGAGCCGACTGCGCCGATCGAGGACGGGTGGCTGGACACCGCCTCGGGGGCTACTATCTCTACGACGATTGAGTCGAACACCAACCCTGTCCTTTGCGAAGCTCGTGACTCCAAGGTGCTGGACTCCTCTCCGGACTCCGAACCTTCCGCGCCCCTGCCAATCGAATCTGATTGGGCGCCGATCATGGAGTTCATCGCATGACATCTTTCAAAGACTCGCCCTTTGGCGACATCCTGAATTCACTAAAGTTTCTCTCTTTATCAGGAGAGCCCTAGCCGGACTATGGTCAGGAAGGTTGGGATGCGGATGACGAAGAAATTCAAAGCCCACCCACCATCCACTTCGTAGCCACTGTCGATGATTTAACCGACATGCTCGACTTCGACTCCGAAGACAACGATGGCATGGACGACGATGCAGGAGACGACCAAGAACCAGCGCCTACAGGGCACTGGAAGGCCACCTCGTCATACGACATATACATGGTGGACATCCCAAAATATGGGAATGGCGATGGAACAACGGAGGATGACCCCTCCAAGAAACAGCCTAAGCGCCGACGTCAGCGGCGCCGCTCTAAATCCCGCCACAGCAAAAATGGCGATTCCGGCACGGGAGACAATAACACCCCGGACAGTGCCGAAGACAACCCCCTCCAGCAGGATCAATGTAGGAGGATGGAGAAGCCAGCCCTCATGAGAGAGCGGCAGATAGAGAGGTAGAGGACGATAATTACATGCCTCCCTCCGAAGATGAGGCAAGCCTCGACGACGACGAATTTGTCGTGCCTGAGGATCTCGTCGAACAAGAGCGTTTCAAACGCAGGCTTATGGCCACGGCAAGCAGCCTCAAGAAAAGCAAATAAATTTTAGAGCTGACCAAGACTTGTTAGCTTACAGATGGACTGAAGTCCTTGCGGCCGAAGAGTATGAACTCGAACGCCCCTCCAAGAGCTACCCAAAACGCAGGCTGCTATCCCGATTAGAGGAGGAAGCACCTAAACCTACATCACCAGCGCATGATATGGCCGACCGGCCACCTCGTGGCTGCGACAAAGAGGCCTCTCGGCCCTCCACTCAAGCCGCACCCCGGCGCCGCTCAAAAAGTACCAAGGCACGGGGAAATGCGCCAGACCTGCGAGATATATTGGAGGACAAGGCAAGGAAAACAAGATCGATCTACGGATCGCGTGGGCGCCTCACTACACGTGACGATAACCGTCATGCCGGATACAGCAAATCCGACCGAGCCGAACACAGCAGACAAAGCTCATTTGAGCTACGTCGTGATATAGCCCAGTACAGGGGCGCCACACACCCACTATGCTTCACAAATGAAGTAATGGATCATCAAATCCCCGAGGGTTTCAAACCCATAAACATCGAATCGTACGATGGCACAACAGATCCTGCGGTATGGATTGAGGACTACCTCCTTCATATCCACTTGGCCCGTGGTGATGATCTACACGCCATCAAATACCTCCCGCTCAAGCTTAAAGGACCAGCTCAGCATTGGCTTAACAGCTTGCCAGCGGAGTCAATTGGTTGTTGGGAAGACCTGGAAGCCGCATTCCTCGACAACTTCCAGGGCACCTATGTGCGACTACCAGACGCCGATGACCTAAGCCACATAATTCAGCAGCCAGAGGAATCGGCCAGACAATTCTGGACACGATTCCTAACCAAGAAAAATCAAATCGTCGACTGTCCGGATGCAGAGGCCCTTGCAGCCTTCAAACATAACATCCGCGACGAGTGGCTTGCCCAGCACCTAGGACAGGAAAAGCCGATATCCATGGCAGCCCTCACAACACTCATGACCCGCTTTTGCGCGGGAGAGGATAGCTAGCTAGCTCGTAGTAACAACATGACCAAGAGCCCTGGTAATTCGGATACCAAGGACAACAACGGCAGGTCACGTTGCAACAAGCACAAGCGCCCCATTAACAACGATAATGCTGAGGATACGGCAGTCAATGCTAGATTCAGAGGCTCTAAACCCGGTCAGCGGAAAAAGCCATTCAAAAGGAATAATCCGGGCCCGTCCAATTTGGACCGAATACTGATCGCTCATGCCGATACACGGCACTTCAGAAACTAGCCAACCACACCAACAGGATTGTTGGGTGTTCAAGCAGCAGCAAGTTAAATGCCAAAAACAATGACAAGGGCTGCATAGCGATGACGAGGAGGAGCCCCGCCGCCCGAACAATAGAGGATGTAAGGGCTTCCCCCACAAGTGCGGACGGTGAACATGATATACGCAACCCACATACCCAAAAGGGAGCGAAGCGCACTAAGGGACGTATATGCGATGGAGCCAGTCACCCCAAAGTTCAGTCCGTGGTCCTCCTGCCCAATCACTTTTGATCGAAGGGACCACCCCACTAGCATCCGCCATGGCGGATTCGCCGCATTGGTTCTAGACCCAATCATTGACGGATTTCACCTCACCAGAGTCCCGATGGATTTGGTGGCAGCAACAACCTGCTTTATCAGGATACAAGCGCAAAATGGGAATATACCCCTCAAGGATTAAACCCACAAATACGACCTTTAAAGGCGTCATACCAGGTGTAGAGGCCAACTGTACAGGCTCATTTACACTTGAAGTGGTCTTCGGATTCCCGGATAACTTTCGAAGCGAGGAATTAATCTTCGACATAGTCCTGCCTCAGCGGCTATCACGCGATCGCTCGGACGAACCGCACGGTAAAGTTCAATGCGGTGCCGCACTACGCATACCTCAAGCTCAAGATGCTAGGCCCTCGAGGAGTCATTACGGTCAACGGAAACACCGAACGCTCTCCCCAAACGGAGGAGCATACGGCGGCTCTCGCGGCAGAAGTAAAAAGTAGACTCTCAAGGAAATTCTCGAGTCCGGCTATTCAATGTCCGGACACCATCAAGCGCGCCCGGAGTAACCTACAACAAGACCACCGCACGCCCGAGCATCGCCAGAGTAATGCGGCCCCAACCCCAGCCCTCGCGAAATTGCGAAACCAGACTACGCGTACATAATTACGCTCAAAATGCCATGGGCATAGGAGGAGGGCACGACCACGGCAGGCCCGCACGCGGCTCAACCGCACCAGGGCTCCGATTGTGTCATTCTTTTTCTTACTTTCAGACTCCGCTCTCAAGAAGCCCCGTCCGTAGTAGAATCACCGAACACACGATGCAACAGCCGTGGAAGCGTAGTTACGTCGTGCGCCCAAGTGGTCTCTATAACGAGCAAGATACTTGTTTCACATATCATCCGCAGCTCGCCTCGAGGGGACATGTCAAATAGTCCCGTCCATTGCTTATCGCACTATTTGTATCATTCTGCTTTTTACCGCAGCCTTTTTGAATAAACAATACATAGCTTCTGCCTATTATTGCATTCCCTTTTTTACCTATATATGTTCACTTATGACATGTTGCATCCGTACACTTTGGTATGGCCAAATACACCAGGGGCTTAAGTACCCCAAAATATGGTGTGATAAGTCCGAACACTTTCACAAGTGTGGCACCCCGAACTTATAGCATTATATGCATCAGCTTCGAATCATGTCTTGGGTCAATAGTTGGGTTTGCCCAGCTCCCATGTTTTGGTACCTTACGTTCCGTTATATCGGCTAAGGTAGCGCTGGGAGAACCACTGCGATTGTGCCCCGGTTGAGCTGGGTTAAGCACCTCAGTGGAGAAAGCTAAAACTGACCGTCATGATAGGGCGAGAGCTGGTCGCTGTTCGAGAGGTTTTCGAGCCCCTAAAGACTTATGCCGCTTAGAGCGAGGAGTTGACTTTGTCCGGCCCAGGCGTGGATAGCGCCCCGAACTCGGTCTTCCGAATACTAGGGGCTTCGCCAAAATTTAAAATTATAGAATTCTATGGCTAAGTGAGAGTGTTCAAGCATTATAGTCCGTTGCATCGCTTCGTTCGTTGCTGAGCGCCTCAAGGACCCAAGAATGGGAAAAAGAGCGCCAAGTTTATCCCAACACCCAAAGACTGTGGCATGGGGGCGTGGACCACTCGCCATCTCTCAAATTTAATAAACGGCCGCACATAAGGTAATATTTTAAATTCACAAGCGTTGCTTAGCGCATATGAACAAGTTTTCAGCGTACAGGATAACAAATGCGAGTTTACTCAAAAATTACATCTTTGGAGCATTCACCTGCTATAAGGCGGGCACCCTTCAGGACGCCCTCATAATACATCTCGGGCTTGTGATACTCCCTGCCCGGCGATGGTCTATCCGTCACAAGCTTCTCAGCGTCCATCTTGCCCCAGTGCACTTTAGCACGGGCAAGGGCCCTACGGGCACCTTCAATGCAGACAGAGTGCTTGACGACTTCAATCCATGGACAGACGTCCACCAGCCGCCTCACCAGCCCGAAGTAGCTCCCAGGCACGGCTTCCTTAGGCCACATCCGAACTATGAGGCCCTTCTTGGCCTGTTCGGCCACCTTATGGAGATCAACCAGCTGCTTCAGCTGGTCGCTCAAGGGCACCGGGTGTCCGGCCTCAGCATACTGAGACCAAAACATCTTCTTCGTCGAGCTCCCCTCCTCGGCTCGGTAGAACGCGGTAGCATCGGACACACTGCAGGGCAGATTTGCGAATGCTCCCGGAGAGCTCCGGATTCGGGTAGGTAACAAGTAATTCACTTTCACGTGCCTGCTTTGCGTAAAGAATGCCTTGCCCGCCGCTATCTTCTTCATCGCTTCAATTTCCTGGAGGACTTTTTGGGCTTCGCCTTAGCGGCTTTGGCGCTCTCAAGGCCGAGGCGAGCTCGACTCGAGTCTTTGAGTCACGCCCAAACTCGTGTTTTCCACGAGCACAGAGCTCTTGCCGCACCTCCGCCACCCGCCCTCCTGCTTCTCTCGCTTGCAGGCGTGCTCATGGCCGCATTGCTTTTGGCCTTGACACCGCTTCTGCAGGTCGCCACCTCGCTCGTGGCCCCGCAATACTCATGTTATTCTGTCAATTTTGCAACCACATCTTTTATATACTTTCTTAAGGTATTACTTACCTTCCTTGTCCTCGAGCTGCTTTTTGGCAAGGCCGAGCTCGTTCTCGGACCGCCGAGGCTCTGCTTCAATGCATCGACCTCCGCAATCGGTCTGGCAGAGGTCAAGAACAGAGCCTGCATTCCCCATATTGACATACTTATGTTAGACTCCTGCGTACATCTTTTTAGATCCTCGGTTCGGCTTTTCTTTCCTAACACCAAACTGAGCATCGGGCTACTCGTCTATGCGGTAATATTTTACATATCTTAAATACATACCTCAAAGCCTCGTTAGAAGGTCAAGCACGAGCTTCACCAGCCCGCTATTGGCGGATCAACTTTCTCGATCACCACACTCATAACATTGCGGTGCTCCTCGTCGATGGAGGCGCCGTTAAGCGCCTCCAGCAAATTATCCAGTGCCTCCGGTTGGATAGAGGTCACCGGTGTCGCAGTCTCGCCCTTCTTACGAAGGGGCCACCTGTCGGACTCTGGAACCGCTGAAGGTTCCGGTGCGGAGTCCGGCCCAGGGCTGGACTTAGAGCCCTTTGGGGTTTTATCCCCCTTGCGCCTGGAGTCCGAGAGGTTGCCTTGCAGCGCCTCCTGGACCACCTCCTCCTGGCTGGGCCCCTTTTGGGACCCCACCTCGGCGTCATCCATAGTACAAGGAGAGGAGGCAGCCGGAAGTGAGGTGCTATTCACGTCCGACGAATCCAGGGAGCCGCTCGTTGAAGCGTCGAGCCCGTCCTTGGGCGGGCTGCAGGGTTATATTCGGCGTTAGGAGATTCTGTATGACAAACGAAATGCCAATGAGTTATTCTGGTATCCGGGCACTTACGATTTCGCCAGGGGCTTAGCCCTCGGTGTCCACTCCTCTTCGCCATCGTCGGTGTTGGTGGAGTAGTCCGGAGGAAGGGTCCTTCCCTTCTTGACCCTCCGCCTCCCCGCTGGGGCGGCCTTCCTTTCTCTCCCCCACTAGGGGAGGCCTCTTTGCCTCCTCCTCGCTCTTGCGGGAGGAGTCCGCCTCGGAGTCATCGGACGATGAGTCCAACAACACCTGGCGCCGGGAACTCCTTCGAGTTCCCGTGGCCTTCTTCTTGGCCTTCTTCTCCGGCACCACGTGAGGTGCCGAAACCAGCAGCCCTGTTAATCGGGCGTCCGCTGGGTCTTCTGGCAAGGGAGCCGGACAGTTAACCTGCCCGGACGTCTTTTGCCAGGCTTGTCAAAGGTAAGGGAGTTTAGATCCCGCATAGAGTCAAACTATGAAAAACAAGTGTCCTGTAAAGGGTAAAATAGCTTACCTCGCTGGCTTGACGTTGCGAGCTGAATCCGCGATCTTCGGTAGCGGATGCAGGAGCCTCGGTGTCCTTGAATAGCACCTTCCAGGCATCTTCGTACGTAGTGTTGAAGAGCCTGCTCAAGGTTTGGTGCTGTGCCGGATCGAACTCCCACAAGTTGAAGGCCCGTTGTTGGCATGGGAGGATCCGGCGGATGAGCATGACCTGGACTACGTTGACAAGCTTGAGCTTCTTGTTCACCAGGTTTTGGACACAGGTTTGGAGTCCGATCAGCTCTTCCAAATTACCCCACGTCAGGCCCGTCTCCTTCCAGGAGGTGAGCCGTGTAGGGAAGCCAGATCGGTATTCGGGGGCCGCCACCCATTTAGGGTCACGCGGCTCGGTGATGTAGAACCACCCCGATTGCCACCCCTTTATGGTCTCCACAAAGGAGCCGTCGAGCCATAGGACGTTGGTCATCTTGCTCACCATGGCACCTCTGCACTCTGCTTGGCGGCCGCCCACTACCTTCGGCTTGACATTGAAGGTCTTCAGCCATAAGCCGAAGTGGGGCTGGATGCGGAGGAAGGCTCTTCACACCCACGATGAACGCCGAGATGTTGAGGATGAAATTCGGGCCAGATCGTGGAAATCCAGGCCGTAGTAGAACATGAGCCCCCGACAAATGGGTGAAGTGGAAAACCTAGTCCGTGGAGGAAGTGGGTGAGGAACACCACCCTCTCATGGGGCCTGGGGGTGGGGATAAGCTGCCCCTTGTCGGGGAGCCGATGCGCGATGTCGCTGGACAAGTATCCGGCCTTCCGCAGCTTTTTGATGTGCCCCTCCATGACGGAGGAGACCATCCACTTGCCTCTCGCTCCGGACATGGCTGGGGAAGGTTGAGGCGAGATGTGCGAACTTGGGCGCTGGAGCTCGAGTGCGCGGAAATGGATGAGCAAAGGAGGAATAAGGCGTAGGTAAAAAGGTGGATCCTTCCCTTATATGAACGGACGAAGCTATGCGTTCCCACCAGCCTGGTAAAACTCGCTTATCTCCCAAGCACCGCTTGGAAATGGCGCGGTTGGGTTACCCACGCCCGTATTGATGAGAATCCCGGAATAAGGGGACACGATCTCTGCTTTGACAAGAAGTGCCAAGGAAACCGCCTCGCTAAACGCGCTGAGGTGGGACAGTAAAAACGATTCGAATAAAGGCTTGGCCGTGGTGTGATATCACGCCACGGAGTACGTCAGCAGATTGAATTTGTGTAAATATTATTCTCTCTAAGGTGGTATGTGGAACTTATTTTGCAGAGCCGGACACTATTCTTGTGTTCAAAATCTTCTATGAAATATCCGGAGGAGGAACCCGCCTTGCAATGTCGAAGACAATCTGCGCGCTGGACTTGTCCTCATTGAAGCCTGGTTCAGGGGCTACTGAGGGAGTCTTGGATTAGGGGGTGTCCGGATGGCCGGACTATAGCCTTTGGCCGGACTCCTGGACTATGAAGATACAAGATTGAAGACTTCGTCCCGTGTCCGGATGGGACTTTCCTTGGCGTGGAAGGCAAGCTTGGCGATACGGATATGTAGATCTCCTACCATTGTAACCGACTCTGTGTAACCCTAACCCTCTTCGGCGCCTCTATAAACCGGAGGGTTTTAGTCCGTAGGACGAACAACAATCATACCATAGGCTAGCTTCTAGGGTTTAGCCTCTCTGATCTTGTGGTAGATCTATTCTTGTACCACCCATATCATCAATATTAATCAAGAAGGAGTAGGGTTGTACCTCCATCGAGAGGGCCCGAACCTGGGTAAAAACATCATGTCCCTTGTCTCCTGTTACCATCCGCCTAGACGCACAGTTCGGGACCCCCTACCCGAGATCCGCCAGTTTTGACACCGACACACACACATAGGTGTTGTCCGCATTGGGCATGTGTGGACGGGCGAAATCAATGTTGACGAGGCGTCGCACCAGGCTTGCCAAGCCCGAGGACATGTCATGGATGAAGGCACACGTCAGTGTTGCTAGCACTGGGCATGCGTAGATGGGGACCTGCACGAGTTGTATGCCATGTCGAGGGGCTAGAAGAGAATGACTCTATGAGGGTTGCGGCTCCAATCGACGTGGGGTCAATGTCACCCGCAGTTGTCAGAGTAGATGAAGTGGTTGGGGTAGATGACGGCAACACTGGCGATGAGCTGACGTTGGACAAAGACGAAGAGGTGGAGTGGCGGCGTGGCTCGGGTGAGCGAGTGGCAGCGGCACGAGGAATAAGAGCGGCGACGGTGGCCTGAGGAGGTAGTGGCAGCGGCTAGGTTAGGAGTGCAGCGACAGTGCTCAAAGTAGGTGAGGAAGAACCCGACATCGTGATGAAGACTGGTGCGGATGGTAGCGTTCCCGTGCCCAGGAAGGCGACTGTCGGTGTCAAAACCGGCGGATCTCGGGTAGGGGGTCCCGAACTGTGCGTCTAGGCGGATGGTAACAGGAGACGAGGGACACAATGTTTTACCTGTGTTCAGGCCCTCTCGATGGAGGTAATACCCTCGCCCCGCTTGATTAATATTGATGATATGGGTAGTACAAGAGTAGATCTACCACGAGATCAATGAGGCTAAACCCTAGAAGCTAGCCTATGGTATGATTGCTGAGATGTAATGTTGTGTCCTACGGACTACAGCCCTCCGGTTTATATAGACACCGGAGAGGCTAGGGTTACATAGAGTCGGTTACAATGGTAGGAGATCTACATATCCAGATTGCAAGCTTGCCTTCCACGCCAAGTAAAGTACCTTCCTGGACACGAGCCGAGTCTTCAATCTTCTATCTTCGTAGTCCGGGAGTCCGCGGATATTGATAGTCCGCTATCCGGACACCCCTAGTCCAGACTCCTCAAGAGCCCTCGAACCAGTCTTCAATGACGATAAGTCCGGCGTGCATAACGTTTGGCATTGCAAGGCGAGTTCCTCCCTTGAATAATCCGGAGAAGATAATGAACACCGTGATAGTGTCCGACTCGCAAAATAATTTCCACAATCCAACGAGAGAATAAAACATATACACCGATCCAATCTGCCGACGTATTATGCGGCATGACATCACACCGCACCAAGCTTTTGTTTGAATTACCGCACCACTTGCACGCTTAGTGAAGCGGTTTCCTTGGCACGCCCCGTCGAGCGAGATCGTGTTCCCTTATTCCGGATTCTCATCAATACGTCGTGGGTAACCCAACCGCGCCATTGATGGTGGCGCTTCGGGAGATGAGCGAGTTTTACCAGGCCGGTGAGGGACGCATAGTTTTGTCCGCCTATATATAAGGGATAAGGTTTTACCTTCTCACCTACGCCTTCTTCCTCCTTTGCTCATCCATCCCCGCGAATCCAAGCTCCAACGCTCAAGCTCGCGCATTCTGCCTCGACCCTTCTCCGAACATGTCCGGAGGGGGAGTCAAGTGGATGACCTCCACCGCCAAGGAGGAGGATATCACCAAGCTGCGCGACACCGGATACCTTTCCGAAAACATCGCGCATCGGCTACCCGACGCGGGGCAACTCGTTCCTACCCCAGGACCTCACGAGAGGGTCGTTTTCCTTCCCCACTTCCTCCGCGGACTGGGCTTTCCGCTCCATCCATTCGTCCGGGGGCTCATGTTTTACTACGGCCTGATTTCCACGATCCGGCGCCAACTTCGCCCTCAACATCTCGGCGCTTATCGTCAGGTGCGAGGCCTTTCTCGCATCCGCCCCACTTCGCCTCAGGCTCAAGACCTTCAACGCTGTCAAGATCGTGAAGGGGCGCAAGCTGAATGCGGAGGCGCTATGTTGGGCAAGCTGCCCAACGTCCCTTGGCTAGAAGGGACCTTCGTGGACTCCGTCAAGGGGTAGCAGTCGGGGTGGTTCTATATCACCGAGCCGCGCGAGCCTACATGGGCGGCGGCCCCCGAATTTAGATCTGGAATCCCCACGCAGCTCACCTCCTCGAAAGAGAAGGGTTTGTAGTGGGGCGACCCGGTGGAGGTGACCGGACTTCGAACCTGCATCAAGAAGCTGGTGAGCAATGGGCTCCGGCTCGTCGACGTGGTCCAGGTCATGCTCCTCCGGTGGATTCTCCCATGCCAAGAAAGGGCATTTAATCTGTGGGAGTTTAATCCGGAACAGCACCAGACGTTGAGCGGGCTCTTCGATACAACATACGAAGGGGCCTGGAGGGTGCTGTTCAAGAGCGCCGATGCACCAAGATCCGCGATCAAGACCGCGGATTCAGCTTGCGATCTCTCGTCTGACGGGGTAAGTGATTCACCCCATTACGGGACACTTGTAGTAATTAGATTGACTCTAGCGAGGTTTTTAATCGACCTCTTCCTTTGACAGAATGGATGGAGAAGGCCGAGCTGCTTATTAGCCCGACTCCCATGCCGTAAGAACCAAGTGAATGCCCAATTAGCAAGGTTGCTGGTTCCGCACCGTCACGTGGTGCCGGGAGAAGAAGGCCAAGAAGGTGGCCGGGGACTCGAAAGAGTTCCCAGAATCAAGCGCCCGACGACGACGAGGACTCTCCCAAGACGAGGAGGAGGAGGAGTACTCTCCCGTAAGAGGGAGAAGAAGAGGAAGGCCTCCCCACTCGGGGCGGCCGAAGGGTCCAAGAGGGGGAGAACCATCCCCCCGGACAGTTTCGCCAACATCAGCGTTGGCGAGGAAGAGTGGCCTCCAAGGACCCGGCGTCCGGCAAGATCGTAAGTATCCGGATCATTCATATGCCGTATTATAGTATGTCACGCAGTGTCCTTCTAATGCCGCACTGTTTCTTTAGTCCGGCCGGTGACGACTTTCCCAACTCGATGAGCGGGTCGTTGGCGCCGCCGGATGTAAATTCCATCCCGATCGCTTCTACCCCACGCCCGAAGACGACGAGGCGGAATCCCATAGGGGACGCGCCAGAGGAGGCTCCGGAGGCGCTGTCAGGCAGCCTCCCGGACTTTGTGCGAACTCTACTCCGAACCCGTGGCGGTTCCAGAGTCCGGCGAGCAGCCCCCTCGAAGGAGGGGCAGGATCGGACGCCGCGGCCTCCGTCCCAACCGGAGGCACGGACGACCTGGCCGGAGGCGCCAAAGGCGCCCATCGAAGAACACCGCACTCTCATGAGTGCGGTGATTGAGAAGGTCCAACTCGCCAAGGGCGGGCTGACCGAAGCTCGCAACAGCCTTCTAACAGTGCTTTGAGGTAAGAAGTTTAAAATTAAGCAATATAATACCGCAGATAGACAAGAGCCTCGATGCTTAGTCCGTGTTCGGAAAGAAAAGCCGGACTAAGTATCTTTAACAAGATATACGCAGGTTTCTAAAATATGTCAATATGGGTTTGCAGTGTCATTGTTGCTGACCTCTCGCTGCATTGACAGCGGAGGTCGAGGCGCTGAAGAAGGACCTTGAGCGGTCGGAGCAAGAGCTCGGCCATGCCAAGAGGCAGCTCAAGGAAAAAGAAGGTAAATAACACCACTTTAAATATGCACCTTACAGAAAAGGGTTTTGGTTGCAAACAAGATTAACAAGGATAATATGTGCAATGCAGGGGCCACTAACGAGGTGGCAGCCCTCAAGGATGCCGTGTCCGTGGCCGAACGCAATGCGGCCGCGGAACGGACTGAGCGAGAAAAGCAAGCGGTGCTAGTGGCGGAAGTTCGGCAAGAGCTCCAGGCTCTCATGAAAAAGCATGAGAGTTTGGAGCGTGACTCCAAGACCCGAGAGTCCGAGCTTGCCTCGGCTCTCGATGGGGCCGAGTCCGCCAAGGCCAAGGCCCAGATGGCCCGTATGGAAATAGAGGACATGAGGAAGATAGCAGCGGGTAAGGCGTTTTTCATGCAGAGCAAGCATGTTAATGTAAATTACCGGATACTTACCCGAATTCGGAGCTCTCTAGGGGCATTTGCAGATCTGCCGCGTAGTGCGTCTGATGCCGCTGCGTTCTATCGTGGCGAGGAGGGGAGCTCAACGGAGAAAGTCTTCTGGTCTCAGTACGCTGAGGCCAGCCATCCGGTGCCCCCAAGCGACCAGTGAAGCAGCCGGTCGAACTCCACAAGGTAGCCGAGGAGGCCATGAAGGGCCTCACAGTCCGCTGTGGGCCGGGTAGGCCCCGCAGCAGCTACTTTGGCCTAGTGCGGCGGCTAGTTGATGCGCGCCCAAGGCTGGATGTGATCTGCGATCCGCCAGTATTGAAGGCGCTGTCGAGCCCTTGCCCGCATAAAGGTGCAATGGGGCAAGCTGGATGCGGAGAAGCTTCACGGATCCGCCGCCACCGGGCAAGGAGCACCGTCGCCGGAGCGTTATTATAAAGTTGTCCTGAAGGGAGCCCGCGATATCGCGAATGAGTGTCTCCTTAATGTAATCCTTGAGTGAACTCGCTGTGTGTTTATCCATGCGCCAAAACTTCGCTTATATGCGCTATGAGCAACGCTTTGTTTAATTTAAAATATTACCTTCAGGCGGCCGCTTGTTAAATCGAGAGATGGCAAGTCGTTGGCTTCAGCCCCCAAGCCACGAGTGCCGGGGTGTTCGGTGATAAACTTGAGCACTCTTGTTCCCATCTTTGGGTCCATCTAGGAGGCGCCAACACGACGAACAAGGCGACGGACTTATAATGCTTAAACACTCTCACTTAGCCATAGAATTCTATAATTTTAAATTTCGTGAAGCCCCGGTATTCGAAGACCGAATCCGGGCGCTATCCACGCCTTTCGCTCGGACATCATCCTAACTTCGCTCAAGCGGCATGAGTCTTTAGGGACCCGAAAAGACCTCTCGAACAGCGACCAGTCTCTCGCCTTATCATGCCAGTCAGTTTTAGCTTTCTCCACTGAGGCGTTAACCCGGCCGAACCGGGGCGCAATCGCAGTGGTTCTCCTAGTGCTACCTTAGCCGACGGAACGGAACGTAAGGCACCAAAACATAGGAGCCGGGCAAACCCAACTATTGACCCAAGACATGATTCGGAGCTGATTCATATAATGCTATAAGTTCGGGGTGCCGCACTTGTGAAAGTGTTCGGACTTTAATCACACCGTAATATGGGGAACAGAAGCCCCTGGTGTATTCGGCCGTACCAAAATGTACGGGTGCAATATGTCATATAGTGAACATTTGTAAAGGATAACGAATTGCCATGAAAAGGTAATAAACTTGCAAAAGGGAAGTGCTGCGTTATATATGACGGAAGGTCCGCTAATAAAGCGGATGATACAAATAGTGCGGTAAGCAAGGGATTCGGACTAAATTAACATGTCCCCCTCCAGGGATAAGTTGCAGACTTGGTGTATGTAATTGAATTTAATGCTCGTAATGGAGACCACCTGAGTGTTCGTCGCAGCCTTCTTTAATCCCTGACTGTTGTATCGTGAGTTCGGCAAGTTCGCGACGGGCGGGGCTTCTATTTGGTAGAGTCCTGCATATATAAAAAGAAAAGATAAAAATAACACCAAGGGGGGCGCTAGCACGAGCCCCTGGTGCGGTCGAGCCGCACTCTTCAATCCTTGAGGTTAAGCCCCTCCCCTGCGCCCATGGTATCTCCAAAGCGTAATGGTGTACGTGGAGTGTTATACTTGTGATCATACGGCGCAGGGTGTGGGGGCCGCATTGCTACGGCGATGCTCGATCGCGCCAGTGGTCTTGGTTAGTGTTGCTCGGCGGCGCTTTAATGTGTCCGCTTTTTAGTTGCCGGACTAGAGAGTTGCCGAGGAGGCTGCTCAGACTTCCGCCATGAGAGCCAGATGTTCCTCCGCTCGGAGGATCGCTCAGATTCCCATTGACCGTAGTCACCCCACGAGGGCCCGCATCTTGAGCTTTAGGTATGCATAATGCGGCACCGCTGAATTTTGCAACGCAGCGGTCGCGTCCGAGCAGGGCATGATAGCCGCCACGGAACGGGACTATATCAAGATTAACTCTTCGCTTTGGAAATTATCCGGGATCCGAAGACCACTTCCAGCAGTGACAGAGCCTGCATAGTTGGCTTCCACACTGGGATGACACCTTTAAAGGTTGTCTTGGTAGGTTTGATCCTCGGATGGGTGTATGCCCATTTTGCGACCGTGTCCCGATAAAGCAGGTTCAGTTGCCGCCGCCGTCCATCAGACTCGTGAGGTGAAATCCATCGACAATTGGGTCTAGGACCACGCGCAAATCCGCCATGGCGTATGCTAGTCGGATGGTCTCGCCGATCGAAAGTGATCGGACAGAGGACAATGGATTGAACTTCGGGCGATCGCTCCATCGCATAGACGCCCCGTGAGTCGCGCTTCCTCTCCTCTTGGGTATATGGGTCGCAGAATCATATTCACCGCTCGCACTTATGGGGGAAACCCTTCGTCTCTCTGTTGTTCAGCGGCCGGTCTCATCCTCGCCGCCGCTTATTTAGCCCCTTGTCATTGTGTTCGCAATTAACTTGCTACCTGCTGAACACCCAACAATCTCTATTGGTGTGATTAGCTGGCTTTTCGGGTGCCATGTATCCGCATGAGCGGTCGAGTATTCTGTCCCAGATTGACGGGCCCGAGTTGTTCTTTAAATGGCTTCTTCCGCTGACCGGTTTGAGCCTCGAATCCGGCATTGACCGCCAGATCCTCTTTGTCGCCGCCGTTAGTACGGCGCTTTGTTTCGATTCGACGTGACCTGCCGTGATTGTCCTTGGAGTCCGGGCTGCAGAATTTTTGCGAGAGATTATTGCTGCGGGCTAGCTACCTGTCCTCTCCCGCGAAGCGGGTCATTAATGATGTGAGGGCTGCCATGGATTTCGCTTCTCCTGCCCCTGTGCCGGGCTAGCCATTCGCCCCGGATGTTGTGTTTGAAGGCTGCAAGGGCCTCCGATCCGGACAACGACGATTTGGTTTTTTTCGTCAAGAATCGCGTCCGTAACTGTCCGCCGATTCGTCTGCTGCTGAATAATGTGGCTTAGGTCATCGGCGTCGGTGGTCGCACGTATGTACCTTGGAAGTTATCAAGGCGAACGCGCCTCGTGTCTTCCCAACACCCAATCGACTCTGCGGGCAGGCTGTTAAGCCAGTGCCGAGCTGGTCCTTTAAGCTTGAGTGGGAGATATTTGATGGCGTGCAGATCGTCGCCGTGGGCCATATGGATGTGGAGAAGATAATCTTTGATCCACACTGCGGGGTCTGTTGTACCATCGTAAGATTCGATGTTCACGGGTTTGAACCCTTCGGGGATCTGGTGATCCATTACTTCATCAGTGAAGCATAGCGGGTGTGCGGCGCCCCTGTATTGAGCAATATCGTGATGCAACTCGAGGGAGCGCTGTCTGCTGTGTTCGGCCCGGCCGGCGTTATGTCCGGCGCGACGGTATTCGTCGTGGGTAGTAGGGCGCCCACGTGATCCATAGATGGATCTGGATTGCCTTGCTTTGTCCTCCAAGATGTCTCGCAAGTCCGCGCGTTCCTTTTGGCTTCAGACTCTGGATCGATGTCGGGTACGCCTTGGCTGGGGCCTTGAATGCCTCTTCGTCGCGACCGCTGGGCGGTCGGTCAGCCATGTCGTCTTGTACTGGTGATAAAGGTATGTATGCTTCCTCCTCTAATCGGGGGAGCAGCTTGCGCCTTGGGTAACTTTTGGAGGGGAGTTCGAGTTTATACTCTTCGGCCGTGAGGACCTCGGTCCATCGATCGGCTAGCAGATCTTGATCAGCTTGAAGCTGTTGCTGCTTTTTCTTTAGGCTATTTGCCGTGGCTATGAGTCTGCGCCTGAAGCGCTCTTGTTCGACGGGATCCTCGGGTAGGACGAATTCGTCATCGCTGAGGCTCGCTTGCCTTCGTGAGGGAGGCATATAGTTATCATCCTCAACCCCTCGCCTGCCGCCTGCCGTGAGGGCTTGCCGCGTCTGCTGCTGCCCGAGTCTTGCAGAGGGGATCGCTTCGCACTCTCCGGAGTGTTATTGTCTCCGTGCGGATTCTCCATTCTTGTTGTGGCGGATTTAGAGCGGCGCCACGACGCCGGTGTTTAGGCTGCTTCTTCAAAGAATCTTCCTCCGCTGCTTTTTCGCCATCCCTTCTTCGTGGTATCCACCATGTAGACGCGTATGACAAGGTGGCCTTCCGGTGTCCCGTGGGCGCTGGTCTCGATCGTCTCGGCATCATCGCCCATAGCGCCGATGTCCTCGAGTCGTAGTCTAGCATGTCGGTTAGATCCTCGGCAGTGGCTACAAAGTGGGCGTGGGTGGGCTCAATTTCTTCGTCCGTCCGAACTCCAACCGCCCCGCCATAGTTCGCCAAGATTCTCGATAGCGAGAGATGCTTCAGAGAATTCAAGATATCGCCAAAAGGCGAGTGTTGAAAGATGTCCGCGCGGTGAATTCCATAACCGCGCCTAATCTCGCTTAATTGGCGGGGCGCTGGAGGATCGGAGTCCGGCGAGGAGTCCGCGCCGATCATGAATTTCACAAGGGACAAAATTGGTATTCGCCCATCGCCAGAGATGTTGAAGCCCCGTGGCGGCGCTTATCCACCGACCCTCGTCATGGGCAATCGACCGGATAAGTAGCCGGGCGGATTCGAGAGCGCCACCAAAGCACCGCTCGCGGCAGAGCTAGATCATGCCCATCGCCGCAGCGGCGCTGCTTGGTCGGGCTCGAGTCCGTCGAAGATCAAGTCTCCGCGGTCATCGGCCGTGAAGTTTAGGGCTTCGAATCGACCCGACGGCCAGGGCGTAGCTTTCGATCTGCTCCAGATGGCCAAGAGAATTGGCCAGCAGTACAAAGCCGCCGAATACGAAGATCTGTCCGGGGAGAAAAGTCTCACCCCGGACAGCGTTGAAGGTTGAAGATGCCATCGAGCCTATTGGCGACGGCTACGCAGGAACTCTCAATGAAAGCACCAATGTCGGTGTCAAAACCGGCGGATCTCGTAGGGGTCCCGAACTGTGCGTCTAGGCGGATGGTAACAGGAGACGAGGGACACAATGTTTTACCTGTGTTCAGCCCTCTCGATGGAGGTAATACCCTACGCCCCGCTTGATTAATATTGATGATATGGGTAGTACAAGAGTAGATCTACCACGAGATCAATGAGGCTAAACCCTAGAAGCTAGCCTATGGTATGATTGTTGAGATGTAATGTTGTGTCCTCACGGACTACAGCCCTCCGGTTATATAGACACCGGAGGAGGCTAGGGTTACACAGAGCCGGTTACAAGGGTAGGAGATCTACATATCCGTATTGCCAAGCTTGCCTTCCACGCCAAGTAAAGTACCTTCCGGACACGAGCCGGAGTCTTCAATCTTCTATCTTCGTAGTCTGGGAGTCCGGCGGATATTGATAGTCTGGCTATCCGGACACCCCCTAGTTCAGGACTCCCTCAGCGACGTTGGGCATACCACATAGATGTCGACGCGCAGGGACGGAGGAGTGGACCGCGTGCCGCGCACTAAAGCCTGAAGGGGTGGCACAGTGGCAGCGCGCAGGTCGGGGCAACAACACGGAAGACCATGGGGCGGTGGCAGGGACCGCGTGCTACGATCTGAAGGGGTGACGCAGTGGTAGCACAAGGGTTGTTGCAGCCGTGAGACAATGTCGACCGTGTGCCACGACGCTAGGACCCGAAGGGGTAACACAATGACAGCGTGCGGATTGGTGCAACTGCAGGGACTGCCTCGAAGCGGCAGCGTGTACTGTGGGCCGCGACGCTATGGCTCGCAGGAGTGACGCAGCTGCAGCGCGTGGGTCAGTGCAACCACGGGGACGGACTTGGGGCGGTGGCGTGGACCGCGTGCCATGACGCACAGGATGGTGCAGTCGTGAGGGCGGAGGTGCTGTGGCTCGCCGGGGTGACGTAATGGCAACCCGTTGCTCGATTGGTGGAGGGGCATGCTGTACTCAAGGACGATCCTCACGAGATCTCGAAGGTGCATGCAATCAACGTCCCAGGTCGGTCGCACGGCGCAGATGGGGTGGATCATGGGCGGACATGTGATCAATCTGATAGCGTGTGAGGTCGGGGATGCAAGGCGGTAGCATAGTCCGAGCTGAAGCTGGCAACAACAACCGACGTGGGACGATGTGCGAACGAGCACGTCAGCACTAGCACTCGGGCGGCCAACAAAGCGCCGACGCCCTAGCAGCGAAACCCGAGCGGCCAACGCAGCACCGACACTTGAGCAGCCAGGCCTGAGCGGCGAACGCAGCACCGTGCAGAGGTGGTCATACAAACGCGACGAAGGCGGGAGGTAATAAAGGAGTCCCGTTCGAAGAAGGGCAGTGATGGCTAGCAGATGCATGGACGACCGCCGTGGCAGGCCCCGTGATGCGCAAGGCTGCCAGGTCGAAGAAGAGATTGGGTGGTCATGCCAGTGTTGGAGTAGAGGCGCAGGAGGGTCGGCGGAGGCAGGTGGGCGGCGCAAATCAATCTTAGATCAGAAAACCAAAAACGAAACAACAATCAAACAATCGTCGAGAGAGAGAAAACCTAGATTAAAGAATTGGGAAAACAACTTTCTAGGGCAACCAATCAACTGGATTGGCGGACAAACCCTAGGTATGGGTGGCGCTGTCCCCGGTGGCGATCTTGGAGATCGACCGCCCCAGGGCGGTGCGATGCAAAAGCGGCGGTCGTGGCTGGGTTTTGGATCGGAGTTAGGCTGATACCATGTAGAAGTGAATAGAAATGAAAATTGGCGTAATGTGGTGGATTGTTGTTACTGAGCCTTGAGGGAAAGTACATATAGTGTACAAGACTTGGTGGGCAAGATTCCGCTCCTGGAGAAAAGGTAGGAGTCGTATAGAAAAGAATACAATCAATCTTACCAAATCCTAGCCTACTATAATCTATACTCCAACATAGAGCAAATATAAAAGGTGATGTAAGCAGGTTGTAAGGATTCCAAAAAAATGGTCGTAAGAATTAAAGTATTATATTTTGTTGAGTTGGATGAGAGACAAGGAAAGCTTCTGGTGTCACATGGGCTTCAAGAAACATTGTTAAAGTGTAAGATGTGTCAGGTGGTGAGGGAGTCCTGGATTAGGGGGTGTCCGGATAGCCGAACTATCACCTTTGGCCGGACTCCTGGACTATGAAGATACAAGATTGAAGACTTCGTCCCATGTCCAGATGGGACTTTCCTTGGCGTGGAAGGCAAGCTTGGCAATACGGATATGTAGACCTCCTACCATTGTAACCAACTCTGTGTAACCCTAACCCTCTTCGGTGCCTATATAAACCGGAGGGTTTTAGTCCGTAGGACGAACAACAACCATACCATAGGCTAGCTTCTAGGGTTTAGCCTCTCTGATCTCGTGGTAGATCTACTCTTGTACTACCCATATCATCAATATTAATCAAGCAGGAGTAGGGTTTTACCTCCATCGAGAGGGCCCGAACCTGGGTAAAAACATCGTGTCCCTTGTCTCCTGTTACCATCCGCCTAGACGCACAGTTCGGGACCCCCTACCCGAGATCCGCCGGTTTTGACACCGACATTGGTGCTTTCATTGAGAGTTCCTCTATGCCTTCGCCATCAGGAAGGATGCCTCATCCCGTCTTTAAAGACGACACTGTTGCTAAAGGAGCTTTGGCCATCGGCCAAACTCTCCAGCTAGGCGGTTTTCTTATGACCGCCTGTTCAGCTACCGCGCCGACGATGACTTCTCAGGTCATCAAAAGCAATCTTCACGTCAACTCGGAACTCGCCGAATAGTTAGATCCGACGGAGCTCTCTTCCTTAAACGAGCTCTTGGATTGCATCGCCGCCCTGGGAGTCGCTACAGACTACGATCAGATTGGGCCTAAACCCGATGTGAGAGAGATCAACTCTCCCCAGGTTACCCACCACGTTGCCGTGGTTCAGGAACAATACAGCGACCCTTCATCTATTTTAAGGACTAGCTATGTCCGGATTCCCGATCCCTCCATGCCGGATTCCCGCAGAGGGGAGGACGTCACTCAAGCCCTGAACCTAAAGTCAGGCAGTGGGCTAGATTCATTGGACAACGTCCAAGAACCCAAGCTTCCAAGTTCGGAAACTTCTTGGCCCATGAGTCTTAGATTGGACGGGGTTCCTCATTTAATTCCACCCGCCCACCCAAACATAAGCAATCTATCCCAAATCTGGCAAGAGCCCGCAGAAATAGTACACCATTACTGGGCCAGATTCTTCCTGGTCATGAACAGGATAAAGGATTGCCGTGAGGAGGACGCAATTTCATTCTTCTGCAATAATTGCACGCATAAGGAATCTCAACGCCGTAAGTCGCCGCGAAATTACACGCCGCTGACTTGGCGTCCATAGTACTAAAGTACTGTATGATGGAAAGCGCTCGAAAACCGAAATCAATTTTTGGGACAATCCAGCCCCGAATACAACCCCAAATCCAAATAAAGGGTGCATCATCGCCAGGCACCTGGGTTAAATACCAAAATGCAAAAACCCTCTATAGGGCATGGAACCATACTGGAAGGATGGCTCAATGGACCCTGCAAAATTCATAGTACAGAGGGCGCCACTCCAACTCATAGCCTTGGAGCATGTTGGATACTATGGCAGGTGGCCAAAAGTGGCGAAGAGCATCTAACTCCAGAACACCAGCCCAAGGATACCAGTACGGTATTAACAGTCTTCGAGACTTTCGCATCAAATAATATGTGGAAACGAACACTCCACAGCCTTGCCGAAGTCTACCAAGTAGCAACAATAAACCCATGGAGTGACACGGCTATTACCTTTAATGCCAGTGACGAACCTAAATTCCGAACAACCCGAGCACCAGCCGCATTGGTCCTCAGTCCAATAGTGGACGGCTTTCGCCTTACCAAGGTACTCATGGACAATGATTGAACCTCATTTACGAGGAAACCCTTAGAAAAATGGAAATAGACTGGAGCCACATTGAGCGAAGCAGCACAACCTTTAGAGGAATAATCCCCAGTCGGGAAGCATGCTGTACAGGAAAAATCACACTGGATGTGGTGTTCGGCACGTGGATAATTTTAGGTCCGAGGAGGTCACGTTCCAAGTGGCCCCGTTCAGCAGAGGATATCACGCTCTATTAGGGCGAGATGCATTCACAATTTTTCAAGCTATACCCCATTACGGGTACATGAAGCTCAAAATGCCCGGGCCCAACGGAATCATCACTCTTGCTAGTGACCCGGACATAGCACTCATGCCAAAACAAGACAGCCAGACCGCCGCTTGAGGCACTATCCGGCCCTAGCGCCGAGGAACTCAACTGCAAGCGCTCCCACGGTGAACAGGGACGATGTGATACTCGATAAGAGATCCAAGTCCACCTCCTTTAAACCGGCGGACGAAATAGTCAAATTCCAAGTCCATCCAACGGACCCTACAAAAACGGCCTCCATCGGGGCACAATTAAACCCTGATGAAGACGCCGCACTACGAGAATTCCTACGCGAAAATTGGGACATTTTTGCCTGGCACCCTTGAGACATGCCAGGAATCCCATGCCGGCTGGCGAGCACAGCCTAAACATCCTAAAAGGATTCAAGCGAGTCAAACAAGCTGTTCGACGTTTCTCTGAACCCAAGAGATAGGCCATGGGAGAGGAGCTAGCCAAACTATTGGAGGCCGGATTCATCAGAGATATAAAACATCCGGACTGGCTAGCAAACCTGGTGATGGTACCAAAGAAGGACAAATCCTGGCGCCTGTGCGTTGATTTCAAGGACCTTAACAAGGCTTGCCCAAAGGATCCCTTCCCCCTCCCCCGCATCAATCAAATTATCGACGCTACCGCAGGACACGATTCATTGTGCTTCCTCGACGCATACTCCGGCTACCACCAAATTAAGATGGCAGAGTTCGACCAAGTCGCAACGGCATTCATCACCCCATACGCCCATTCTCGCTTCAACACAATGCCCTTCGGCTCAAAACGCCGCAATATATCAACGCATGATTCGTACATGTCCGCAAACCAGATCGGCAAAACAGTGGAGGCATACGTAGACGATGTGGTCTTTAAAACCAAGCATGTCGAAACTCTAGTAGACGACTTGAGGCTCACATTCGATAATCTCCGAACATATGACATCAAGCTCAACCCGGAAAAATGCGTTTTCGGCGTACCAGCCGGAAAGCTCTTGGGCTTCATTGTATCCAACAGAGGAATTGAAGCAAACCCAGCCAAGATCCGAGCTCTGTCACAATTGGATATCCCAAAGGACCTCAAACAAATACAAAAATTGACTGGATGCATGGCGGCTCTAAGCCGCTTTATCTCTCGTTTGGGAGAAAAAGGCATTACCCCTTTATCGCCTCCTCCGACGCACCGAACACTTCGAGTGGACGGATACCGCCACGGCGGGACTCGAAGAAATAAAAGCCATATTGGCAACAAACCCGGTCCTGGCCGCGCCCAACATGGGCGAACCAATGCTATTATATATCGCGGCAACTCATCAAGTTGTAAGCACGGTACTCGTTGTCGAATGAGGAACGGACGGACACAAGTTCCCCCTTCAAAAACCAGTTTACTATGTGTCCACTGTCCTAACTCCATGCAAGTCACGGTACCCGCATTATCAAAAGATAGCGCATGCGGTGTTTATGGCATCCCGGATGCTGCGACACTACTTTCAAGAGTGTTCGATAATAGTAGCCTCCGAAGTACCTCTTAACGACATTATAAACAACCGTGACACGATGGGGCGGATTGCCAAATGGGCCATTGAGCTCCTCCCGTTCGACATAACCTATAAGCCACGACGAGCTATTAAGTCGCAAGTTCTGTCCGACTTCGTCGCCGAATGGACTGAAGCCGAACTCCCTAAAGAGTACGACGCATATTCCAACTGGATCATGCACTTCGACGGCTCCAAAATGTTGGCTGGTCTGGGGGGCTGGCATCGTTCTGACGTCCCCAACCGGAGATACAGTTCAATACGTACTCTGGATAATGTATACGGACTCCAACAACGCAGCCGAATACGAGGCCCTTCTACATGGTCTTCGGATGGCAGTCCCCATGGGCATTCAACGCCTAGAGGTGCGCGGGGATTCAAACCTCGCGATATCCCAAATAAATGGAGACTCCGATGCCAAGGATCAAAAAATGGCAGCCTATCGCAACGCCATCCTAAAAATGTCAGCTCGGTTCGAGGGGCTCGAATTTCACCATATAGCCCGGGATAACAACCATGCAACAGACGTATTGGCGCGCATTGGCGCAAAGCGCGATGCCATCCCTCCCAACATCTTCCTAGAGAGGCTGTTTAAGCCATCTGTACTATGGGAGGGGGAGTCCGGAAATAACAATCCGGACCCAACCGCACTGCCCGACACCGAACATTCTGACGCAGTTGGTGGTTCTGGCAACGAAGTAACACCCTCAGCCCACGTAATAATGGCAGTCATCGCCTCGTGGACGGAACCATTCCTAGCCTACCTAACTAGGCAAGAACTTCCCGAGGACCAAAATGAGGCCTGCTGCATAGTGCGGCGATCTAAAGCCTACAAGGTCCATGACGGAGAGCTTTATAAGAAAAGGACAACCGGAGTCCTTCAAATGTGTATCTCTGAAGAGGAAGGGCGGAATCTTCTGGCCGAAATTCATGCCGGACTCGGCGGGCACCACGCTGCAGCCCGGGCCCTTGTAGGCAAGGCCTTCCGTACAGGATTTTATTGGCTGACGGCCAGGGCAGATGCTCAGGACTTAGTCCAACGATGCGTCGGTTGCTATGTCTCGAGCTTGCGTTGGTTTTCCCCGAAGAGGAGGGGTGATGCAACCTGATGAGCGTAAGTATTTCCCTCTTTTGAGAACCAAGGTATCAATCCAAGAGGAGGTCACGCGCAAGTCCCTCGTACCTGCACAAAACGATAGCAACTCGCAACCAACGCTTAGGGGTTGTCAATCCCTTCACGGTCACTTACGAGAGTGAGATATGATAGAGATAATATTTTTGGTATTTTTGGTATAAAGATGCAAAGTAAAAAGTAAAAGGCAAAGCAAGTAAATAAAGTGATGGAGATTGATATGATGAGAATAGACCCGGGGGCCAATGGTTTCACTAGTGGCTTCTCTCAAGAGCATAAGTATTCTACGGTGGGTGAACAAATTACTATTGAGCAATTGATAGAATTGAGCATAGTTATTGTAACGCCCTCGATGCGTCTATATCTCCCACGTGTCGAAGCACGACTTAGAGGCATAACCGCATTGAAAGCAATGTCGCAAGTGAGGTAATCTTCACACAACCCATGTAATACATAAGGGAAAGAGATACATAGTTGGCTTACAATCGCCACTTCACACAATTACATGAATAAAGCATTACATCATCCAGATACAATCAAGGTCCGACTATGGAACCAAAATAAAAGAAGAACCCCAAATGCGACAAAAGGTCCCCGATCGACCCCAACTGGGCTCCACTACTAATCAACTAGAACGAAACAACACAAAGGCAAGATCTTCATCGAGCTCCTCCTTGAGCTTGATTGCGTCACCTGCTCGGTAACCTAGGCACCTGCAAACTGGTTTTGGAAGTATCTGGTGAGTCACGAGGACTCAGCAATCCATTACCATGGGTATCAAGACTAGCAAAGCTTAATGGGAAAGGAAGGGGTAAAGTGGTAAGGTTGCAGCAGCGACTAAGCAAAGTATGGTGGCTAACCAACGCAAATAAGAGCGAGAAAAGAATCAAGCGGAACGGTCGTGAAGCTAGCAATGATCAAGAGGTGATCCTGAACACCTACTTACGTCAAGCATAACACAGAAACCGTGTTCACTTCCCGGACTCCGCCGAGAAGAGACCATCACGGCTACACACTCGGTTGATGCATTTTAATTCGGATCTGGTGTCAAGTTATCTACAACCGGACATTAACAAATTCCCATCTGCCACATAACCGCGGGCACGGCTCTCGAAAGTTTAAACCCTGCAGGGGTGTCCCAACTTAGCCCATGACAAGCTCTCGCGATCAACGAAGAAATAGACCTTCTCCCAGGAAGACCCGATCAGTCTCGGAATCCCGGTACATCAAGACATTTCGACAATGGTAAAACAAGACCAGCAAAGCCGCCCGATGCGCCGACAATCCCGATAGGAGCTGCACATATCTCATTCTCAGGGCAACACCGGATAAGCGAAGCGTACATGTACCGACGTAACCCAAGTTGCCAAGGGATGGTCCCGCACGATGCTCTAGTTTGGACCAACGCTTAGACAAGCACTGGCCCGGGGGGCTGAATAAAGATGACCCTCGAGAGAGCGACTCCCAAGGGAAAAAGTAGGTGGTGGTGAGGCAAATGGTAAAAGTCAATGTTGGGCCTTGTTGGACAAGTTTTATTCAAAGCGAACTGTCAGGGGGTCCCATAAATCACCCGACCGCGTTAGGAACGCATAATCCGGGAACATAACACCGGAATGACGGAAACTAGGGCGGCAAGAGTGGAACAAAACACCAGGCATAAGGCCGAGCCTTCCACCCTTTACCAAATATATAGATGCATTAATAATATAAGTGATATTGTGATATCCCAACATAAACCCTGTCCACCATGGAGAAATCTTCAACTTCACCTGCAACTAGCAACGCTATAAGAGGGGCTGAGCAAAGCGGTAACATAGCCAAACAACGGTTTGCATAGGAAAGGTGTCAAAGGTTAGGGGTTCATGGCAAAATGGGATGGCTTGATAAACAGGTAATAGGTAGCACAGCATAGCGATAGAACGAAGCAACTAGCATAGCAATGATAGTAATGAGATCCAGGGTAGCGGTCATCTTGCCTGAAATCCCGCTAGGAAGAAGAACAAGTCCATGAAGAAGACAAACGGGCGTAGTCGAACAATCCTCACAACTCCGGAACGAAACCGAAGCTAACGAGAGAAGCAAACCGAAAAGAAGCAAACAACATGGTAAACAACCATCACATAAGCATGGCATGATGCACAATCAAGTATGATGCATGTCCGGTTTAATGAGGCATGGCATGGCATGGCAAAGTGCAACAAACAACACTACAAATTAAGTGGAGCTCAATATGCAACGAGTTGCATATTGACGGAACACCACATTCAAGTATTTAGTTCACTCTCGTTTAGGTACACAACAATGTTAAATGTTGTTAAACATGGCAAGGGGTGAATCAAAAGTAAACTAACTATTTAGGCAAGTTTGAATGAGGCCGGAACAACAAATAACAATTCTGGAAAATCCCCATATGCAAATTATGGATTCGGTACTGTTCTGACCTAAACCATATTTTAAGGTTGTTAAACAGGAAAATAAAGTGGACCATGTTAAACTAGGCATTTTTCCACCCCATTTACATATAAAGTTTATTTAATTCCGAGCTACGATTAAATAGTTATGAATTAAATCATTTTAACATGGCATTTGAGCAAATTTAATCAAACAACATTTTAAACATTTTTAACATGGATGAAAGTGGCATATTATTAAACTAGACGAAAAACTAAGCATTTTACATGTTTGAATCATTTTAAACCGATGCACGGTTTGTGATTATTAATGCATGAACATGGAGGGTTTTTCAGAAAAAACAGCCTCCGAAATTAGCTAAATTCGAGATCTGGGAAAAAAAACACATATGGGCCAAATCAGCTAGCCCAACAGCGCATGTGGGGGCTCGGGTTGCTCACCAGCCTCGTGGGCCGGTCGGTGGAGTGGCAGGGAAGCAGCCGGTGGCCGGGCCGGGCCTTTGGAGGAGGCCCACGCGGAGGGGGGTCAACGATCGCGCACGGATCGGGCTCCTCCCGATCCGTCCCGGACGGGCGAGGTCGTGGCGGAGGCGGGCGCGCGGCGATGCGGGCGATGATCGGCGGCGATGGGGTGAGGACCCCATCTCGCCGGATCCGGCGACGACGGGGCCGGGGCGGCGGGGAGGCGCGACCGGACGCGGCGGAGCTCGGCTCCCATGGCGGCAGGGAGGAGCGCGGGCCTGGAGATTTGGGGCGAGGAGATGCGGTGCAGCATGGGGTCGGCGGCGGAGGGGACTGGCGACGGCGGGGGAACATAGCCCAAAGAACTTCGACGGAGGCACGGCGGAGCGGGTCCGCGACCAGCGGCGCCACGCCGACGACGGGTCTGGCAGAGGCAACGGAGGAGCAAGCGGGCGCTGGGCTGGCTGCGGCCCTCGGGGCCAGATCGGGGCCGGGCGGGCTGGGGCGGACTGGCCTGCGGGCGGGAGGCTCTTTGGGGATGCGGGAGGCCAGTGGCGATCCCAGTTGGCGGGAGCAATGGCGGGCGGGCGGCCGACCGCCAGACGTGCCACGTGGCGGAGGTGGGCTGGAGGGCGCCGGATTTGGAGGGGGAAGGCGGCGGCGCGGCCCCCGAGGTGGGAGGAGGTGGTGGCTGCGGGTAGGGGGCGCGGAAAAAGAGGAAGAGGGGGGTAGGACGACCAGATTTGGAAGGAGGGGGGTTTAAATAGGAAAGGGGGCTAGGGTTTAGTCTAGGAGGGTTTTCGGACCTTCCGATCGCGATCGGGCGGTTCCGGATGCGAGGAGAGGTAGAGTGGCCTAGGTGGGCTGTGAGAGAGAGACTTGGGCTGAGGGGAGAGAAGGGAAGTGCAGCCCGACAACTGTTTCCGGAGACCGAAAACGTCCGACGATTAAACCGACTATATTGCGGTTGTAGGTTTAACGGTTGGGCTATCAAATGGACTCCGAATGCGATGAAACTTGGCAGGCGGTCTGTCTACACTATAATAGGACCGCACGACAAGTTGCAACCCATTCCGAGAACATTTTTATGCCACTTATAAATAATATTTCGGAGGTGCCGCGGGCGCGTGCGAGTGTGGTCGGGCTCAGAACGGACAACGGAGAGAACCGGCGGAACCAGAACGGATGCAAGTTTTGAAAAACATGCAGATGAAATGCAGATGATGTTATGAGACGAGATGCATAACAAGAACAAAATGCAAAACAACAGGCAAAAACCCCACCACGAAGGAAATATCATATCGCATCTCCGGAAAAGGCAGGAGTTGGAGTTACGAATATGGAAAGTTACATCCGGGGCGTTACAACACTCCACCACTACGAGAGGATCTCGTCCTGAGATCTAGGATGGCACCGGAGGGAAAACGGAAGAGGAAGAGAAGAGGTAAAACTAAGTTGCTACTTTGACCAATGAGTGAAACCAAAGAACCTTGAGAGGTTGAACAAATTGAAAGAAACAAAACAACGGAGATGACCAAGATTGCAAACAATTCGTTGGACAAGAGGAACAAGGAGTAATACGAGGATTTGAAGGTTAAAAGACATGGAAATAAGAGATTCACGAACGAAAAGAATATGACCACATCGGTATAATGAGATAGACAAGGAACAAGAATGGCAGAATTTGGACAGCACTCCGACTGAAAGAAGAAGGAAAACTTGATAAGATGAAAAGCACTTGAAGAGATGACACAACACTCCGGTTAAATGGATAAGCATGAAAAGAACACGATCCTCACAAAACGAGGTGATGGGTGAAGAGCACAACATCACAATGTCTCCGTAATGAAAGAATAGAAGTTAGACCGTTGGGATAAAGGGACGGAGAAGAAAATGACAACTTCTACCACAAATGAGCTTGGAAAGCACCCTTTGAAGAAGATTAGAACGGAGTTGTTGGAAAATCAACAACGAGAAGCACAAGCTTGTGGCGGGCTGATGAAAACATCTCAAAATTATGAGGTGAGCTTCTGCCACCAACGGAAACAAATGATTGGATTGATATCAACAAGGAGACGAGAAACTTATTTCACCGGGAGGACAAATGAAGAACTTGGGTCATTTATAAGCACCATAAATAGCAACAATCCTTAGGGAAAGCTTTAGGTGAAATATAACCCAAGATAACTCCAATGAAGAGACTGATGGATTTAAAATACCTCATTCTTGACAACAATATGAATCATGAAACATGAAGGAAATTGTCAAGAATGATATAACACCATCTCAAAAGATAAGGTAGAAAGAATTGCACTTCGGAATGCAAGACAAAGAATACTTGAGCTCCTCAAGCAAAACAAATGTTGGGCACCCTGTTTAATTTTGAGTATAGCTTGGCGGATCATAACTTCGAGAGAAAACTTGAAGAACAATTGAAGAATGAAAGGAATCCTTGACGAACCACCATGTAGAGCCTCCATGAAGAACTCTGGTAAACAAAAGGGTGATAGAAAGAAAGAGTAGTTGAAAACACAAGGTGAAGCCTTGCAATGATTTAGAATGAGCTTCGCGACGATAATGTGGAAAACTTGGAACTCCAAAAAAGAAAAAATGAAGCATCTCGAACCGAGAATGTGATATGATGACCAACTCCGGAAAGAAAGATGAATCACTTGTAAACAAGAATTTATTCATCATGAATAATCTCCGAAAGAAAAGAATTGAATCACCTCGAGGAAATAGGCATAAGATTTATTGTATGCTTATCCTTCATCAAATTAAATTGATGACAAGCAATGGATTTGGCATATTACTTATTCCCATTGAAAAAAAGTATTAAGAGAGATATAGCACAAAACTTGAGGAAGTCTTCCTGAACCACTGATAGGATTGGACAGAACGAATGAATTGATATGATAACAAAGGAAAAAGAATCTGAAGGAACCGCCGATGAGATTTGGAAACAACGAGTGAATTAATATGATAACGAAGGAAGTGAAATCTTGAACGAACCACCGTAAGAATTGAAAATGAATGTAGCAAAGGCACAATTCACCGGGAAGAATTGGAAAACGAATGAAGATATTTGAGGGGATTTAGATACATGAGAACGAAGAGAACATGAATTGATTAGAGGGTATTTGAACGATGCACTGGAAGAATTCAAGAACGAGAGCTGAAAGCTGAGAATGAGTAATATTCAGAAATGATGGCCTTCGGAGGAAAGAAATGGAAACAACTCATGAAATGCTTCGGATGGTAAGAAAAGAATTCTCACAATCAAAACAATTATGAGGATAGCAAGAAGCTAGAACCATGAATCTTCAAGAGAACGGACAAGATTTAAGAGAAATCCTTCTTCGGTCTTCACATGTTGAGAATGAAGATGAGAACCACCATGAATTATTGAGGCACACCGGAAGAATCAAAAGCGAAGAGGTTGAGCCAACTATGAAAAATAATTTGAAAGATCTTGGAGAAGGCATGTGACTGATGAAAATTCATTCTTACATCAAACTTGGAGAAGAATTTAGGATAGCTCTGGGAAAATAGAAGAGTCAGGTAAGATCCTGGGAAAAGACCTGTGGGTTAAGGCCCACTCAAAAGAACACCATTGAAAAGATTTAAAAGAGAGATTGCACCGGTTGAATTAAATAGCTTGAATGAGATAACAACCTCGAAATATCTTGAACGGATTGAGAATGGAAACACGAATCTTCTGAGATATCTTCAACACTCCGGATATGAACTGGGAGAGGTGAATAAATAAGAGAGACTTGGATAAGAAATTCACATGGGAAGATATGTGAAACAAAAAGGAAGAGATATGATGAACACCGAAAGCTTGAGTTGGATCCACCGGAGAAGAGACAACAATGAAGGATGATGAACTTGAAGCTGTTGAGCATCTTCATGGGTAATCACCGGATAAGAACATTGATTGAAAAGAATGAAGAGACTTCACATGAATAAATGGATAATTGATTAAGAAATCTGTGTCCTTGAAGAAAAAGGGTGGGAGGGCGGGAAAACAAAGACAACTTGGGATGAACGAAACAAACACCGTTGAGAAAACTTAGAATTGATCTTGCGGATGGGGAGAAAGATGGGATCATCTCGAAGAGAAGCGCACCGGTTGGAAAGAATTGACATGACAATCTCGATGATCAAGAAGGATTGGTATTCACATAGCAATATGAGAACACCGTTTAGGAAAGGTATGGATTCAACATTTGACATTGAAGCAACTCGAATACCACAAATAAAACAAAACAAAGGATTTGGCTTGCAGAATAAGCCAGAACAAACATATGATAGGGATTTACCCAATCCCGTATCATGCATCTGTCGAAAAGATATTCTAGGAGCTACTTGAATTCCCACCTATGAAACTCCCGAAACTTTCTGGTTATGCAATCTGGTGTTGGGGATACAGGGGAAGCAATATATCTCACCCAAACTAACAATACCTACATCCAAGTCAGATCCATCCTTCAAGACATAACCAAGAAACCTTCGAAATCGTGTACCTCAACCTTCAAAAGCATCCGTTATACGAGTCATGGCAATACTCCGCACTCACCTCAAGATCGGGTTAGCGGGGTTATCTCACCAACAACCGCATAAAAGAGATTTTCGATGTCGGCGATTAAACTCGGTATTCCAATCGCAACGATAAAATTATGACGACAACACCTCGAGCTCAACTCCCCGACACCTCCAAGAAAAAAAGCCCCGCCGACGGAGGCAACCAAGACAATGTTGTCATCATAAAACCATCGAACGATTCTAAGATACCAGCGTGATCCTAAAAAAATTTAGTGAAATTTGAGAAGAGAAGAGTCAAAACTCTCGTCAGAGACCTCACCAGAGCGACGAAGGACTAAGGAGTAAAAAGAATTCCTAACTCTCCGATATATATAATCCTAAATGACTCAAACATTTTTCTAGACACAACTCGCCGCTAAAAACGATCAAGCAAAGGGGCTCCTAAGGTCGGGAAGGCTCGATTACCAACTTGTAACGCCTCGATGCGGCTATATCTCCCACGTGTCGAAGCACGACTTAGAGGCATAACCGCATTGAAAGCAATGTCGCAAGTGAGGTAATCTTCACACAACCCATGTAATACATAAGGGAAAGAGATACATAGTTGGCTTACAATCGCCACTTCACACAATTACGTGAATAAAGGATTACATCATCCAGATACAATCAAGGTCCGACTACGGAACCAAAATAAAAGAAGAACCCCAAATGCGACAAAAGGTCCCCGATCGACCCCAACTGGGCTGCACTACTAATCAACTAGAACGAAACAACACAAAGGCAAGATCTTCATCGAGCTCCTCCTTGAGCTTGATCGCGTCACCTGCTCGGTAACCTAGGCACCTGCAAACTGGTTTTGAAGTATCCGTGAGTCACGAGGACTCAGCAATCCCATTACCATGGGTATCAAGACTAGCAAAGCTTAATGTGAAAGGAAGGGGTAAAGTGGTAAGGTTGCAGCAGCGACTAAGCAAAGTATGGTGGCTAACCAACGCAAATAAGGGCGAGAAGAGAATCAAGTGGAACGGTCGTGAAGCTAGCAATGATCAAGAGGTGATCCTGAACACCTACTTACGTCATGCATAACACAGAAACCGTGTTCACTTCCCGGACTCCGCCGAGAAGAGACCATCACGGCTACACACTCAGTTGATGCATTTTAATTCGGATCTGGTGTCAAGTTATCTACAACTGGACATTAACAAATTCCCATCTGCCACATAACCGCGGGCATGGATCTCGAAAGTTTAAACCCGCAGGGTGTCCCAACTTAGCCCATGACAAGCTCTCGCGATCAACGGCGAATAGACCTTCTCCCAGAAGACCCGATCAGTCTCTAACCCCGTACATCAAGACATTTCGACAATGGTAAAACAAGACCAGCAAAGCCGCCCGATGCGCCGACAATCCCGATAGGAGCTGCACATATCTCATTCTCGTGGCAACACCGGATAAGCGAAGCGTCACAGTACCAACGTAACCCAAGTTGCTAAGGGATGGTCCCGACGGTGCTCTAGTTTGGACCAACGCTAGACAAGCAATCGCCCGGGGCTGAATAAAGATGACCCTCGAGAGAGCGACTCCCAAGGGAAAAGTAGGTGGTGGTGAGGCAAATGGTAAAAGTCAATGTTGGGCCTTGTTGGACAAGTTTTATTCAAAGCGAACTGTCGGGGGGTCCCATAAATCACCCGACCCGTTAGGAACGCATAATCCGGGAACATAACACCGTATGACGGAAACTAGGCGGCAAGAGTGGAACAAAACACCAGGCATAAGGCCGAGCTTTCCACCCTTTACCAAATATATAGATGCATTAATAATATAAGAGATATTGTGATATCCCAACATAAACCCTGTCCACCATGGAGAAATCTTCAACTTCACCTGCAACTAGCAACGCTATAAGAGGGGCTGAGCAAAGCGGTAACATAGCCAAACAACGGTTTGCATAGGAAAGGTGTCTAAGGTTCGGGGTTCATGGCAAAAAGGGATGGCTTGATAAACAGGTAATAGGTAGCGCAGCATAGCGATAGAACGAAGCAACTAGCATAGCAATGATAGTAGTGAGATCCAGGGTAGTGGTCATCTTGCCTGAAATCCCGCTAGGAAGAAGAACAAGTCCATGAAGAAGACAAACGGGCGTAGTCGAACAATCCTCACAACTCCGGAACGAAACCGAAGCTAACGAGAGAAGCAAACCGGAAAGAAGCAAACAACATGGTAAACAACCATCACATAAGCATGGCATGATGCACAATCAAGTATGATGCATGTCCGGTTTAATGAGTCATGGCATGGCATGGCAAAGTGCAACAAACAACACTACAAATTAAGTGGAGCTCAATATGCAAGGAGTTGCATATTGACGGAACACCACATTCAAGTATTTAGTTCACTCTCGTTTAGGTACACAACAATGTTAAATGTTGTTAAACATGGCAAGGGGTGAATCAAAAGTAAACTAACTATTTAGGCAAGTTTAAATGAGGCCGGAACAACAAATAACAATTCCGGAAAATCCCCATATGCAAATTATGGATTCGGTACTGTTCTGACCTAAACCATATTTTAAGGTTGTTAAACAGGAAAATAAAGTGGACCATGTTAAACTAGGCATTTTTCCACCCCATTTACATATAAAGTTTATTTAATTCCGAGCTACGGTTAAATAGTTATGAATTAAATCATTTTAACATGGCATTTGAGCAAATTTAATCAAACAACATTTTAAACATTTTTAACATGGATGAAAGTGGCATATTATTAAACTAGACGAAAAACTAAGCATTTTACATGTTTGAATCATTTTAAACCGATGCACAGTTTGTGAATTATTAATGCATGAACATGGAGGGGTTTTTCTGTAAAACAGCAGTTCCTCGGAAATTAGCTAAATTCGTAGATCTGGGAAAAAAACACATATGGGCCGAAACTGGCTAGCCCAACAGCGCACAGGGGGGCTCGGGTTGCTCACCAGGCCTCGTGGGCCGGTCGGTGGAGTGGCAGGGGAAGCAGGCCGGCTGGCTGGGCCGCTGCTGGAGGAGGCCCACGCGGGAGGGGGTCAACGACCGCAGACGGGATCGGGGCTCCTCCCGATCCGTCCCGGACGGCAAGGTCGTGCGGAGGCGGAGGCGCGGCGATGCGGGCGATGATGATCGGCGGCGACGGCGAGGACCCCATCCCGCCGGATCCGGCGACGACGGGGCCGGGTGGCGGCGGGGGCGCGACCGACGCTGGCGGAGCTCGGCTCCCATGGCGGCAGGAGGAGCGCGGCTCTGGCGAAGGGGAGCGCTGGCGAGGAGATGCGGTGCGCGCTGGGTCGGCAGCGAAAGGGATCGGCGACGAGGGGAACGATCCGGCAACTCGACGAAGGCACGGCGGAGCGGGTCCGGCGACCGGCGGGCGCGCCGCCGACGACGGGTCGGGCAGAGGCAACGGAGGAGCAAGCGGGCGCTGGGCTGGCTGCGCCCTCGGGGCCCAGATCGGGCTTGGGCGGGCTCGGGGCGGACTGCGCGCGGGCGGAGGCTGCCGGGGACGCGGCGAGGCTGTGGCGATCCTCGTTGGCGGGAGCGATGGCGGGCGGCCGACCGCCAGACGTGCCACGTGGCGGAGGTGGGCTGGAGGGCGCCGGATTTGGAGGGGAAGGCGCGCTGCCCCGAGGTGGGAGGAGGTGGTGGCTGCGGTAGGGCGCGAAAAAGAGGAAGAGGGGGTAGGACGACCAGATTTGGAAGGAGGGGGGTTTAAATTGGAAAGGGGGCTAGGGTTTAGTCTAGGAGGGTTTTCGGACCTTCCGATCGCGATCGGGCGGTTCCGGATGCGAGGAGAGGTAGAGTGGCCTAGGTGGGCTGTGAGAGAGAGACTTGGGCTGAGGGGAGAGAAGGGAAGTGCAGCCCGACAACTGTTTCCGGAGACCGAAAACGTCCGACGATTAAACCGACTATATTGCGGTTGTAGGTTTAACGGTTGGGCTATCAAATTGACTCCGAATGCGATGAAACTTGGCAGGCGGTCTGTCTACAGTATAATAAGACTGCACGACAAGTTGCAACCCATTCCGAGAACATTTTTATGCCACTTATAAAATAATATTTCGGAGGTGCCGCGGGCGCGTGCGAGTGTGGTCGGGCTCAGAACGGACAACGGAGAGAACTGGTGGAACCAGAACGGATGCAAGTTTTGAAAAACATGCAGATGAAATGCAGATGATGTTATGAGACGAGATGCATAACAAGAACAAAATGCAAAACAACAGGCAAAAACCCCACCATGAAGGAAATATCATATCGCATCTCCGGAAAAGGCAGGAGTTGGAGTTACGAATATGGAAAGTTACATCTGGGGCGTTACAGTTACGAGGTTATCTAGGTATGATCATGTATATAGGCATCACTTCCGAGACAAGTAGATTTAAACGATTCTGCATCTACTACTATTACTCCACTCGTCGACCGCTATCCAGCATGCATCTAGAGTATTAAGTTAAAAACAGAGTAACGCCTTAAGCAAGATGACATGATGTAGAGGAATAAATTCATGCAATATGATAAATACCCCATCTTGTTATCCTCGATGGCAACAATACAATACGTGCCTTGCAACTCTTTACATCACATGAGTAAGGACACCGCAAGATTGAACCCAAAGCCATGCACTTCTCCCATTGCAAGAACTACCAATCTAGTTGGCCAAACCAAACGGATAATTCGAAGAGACTTGCAAAGATAACTCAATCATACATAAAAGAATTCAGAGAAGATTCAAATATTATTCATAGATAAGTTGGATCATAAACCCACAATTCATCAGTCTCAGCAAACACATCGCAAAAAGAAGATTACATCGAATAGATCTTCACGAGAGAGGGGGAGAACATTGTATTGAGATCCAAAAAGAGAGAAGAAGCCATCTAGCTACTAGCTATGGCCCCGAAGGTATAAAGTAAACTACTCACACTTCATCGGAGGGGCTATGGTGTTGATGTAGAAGCCGTCCGTGTTGGATGCCCCCTCCGGCGGAGCTCCGGAACAGGCCCAAGATGGGATCTCGTGGATACAGAAGGTTGCGGTGGTGGAATTAGGTTTTTGGCTCCTGTTCTGATCATACGGGGATACGTAGGTATATATAGGAGGAAGGAGTACGTCGGTGGAGCTCCGAGGGGCCCACGAGGCAGGGGGGCGCCCTCCATCCTCATGACCGCCTCGTTGCTTTCTTGACGGAGGGTCCAAGTCTCCTGGGTCTTATCTGATGAGAAAATCACGTTCCCGAAGGTTTCATTCCGTTTGGACTCCGTTTGATATTTTGTTTCTTCGAAATACTGGAAAAGGCAAAAAACATCAATTCTGGGCTGGGCCTCCGGTTAATAGGTTAGTCCCAAAAATTATATAAAAGTAGAAAATAAATCCCATTATAGTCCAAAACAGTAGATAAAGTAGCATGGAGCAATCAAAAATTATAGATACGTTGGAGACGTATCAGGCATCCCCTACTCGTCCTCGAGTAGGTAAATGATAAAAAGAAGAATTTTTGATGCAGAGTGATACTTTGGCATAATTCCGATGTAAATCTTCTTAATCATGGTATGAATATTCAGATCCGAAAAGATTCAAGATAAAAGTTCATATTGACATAAAAATAATAATACTCCAAGCATACTAATCAAGCAATTATGTCATCTCAAAATAACATGGCCAAAGAAAGTTCATCCCTACAAAATCATATAGTTATGCTATGCTTCATTTTCGTCACACAAAGATGTTCCCAACTTCTATACCCCTGATGACAAGCCAAGCAATTGTTTCATACTTTTTAATGCGCTTCAGCTTTTTCAACCCTCACGCAATATATGAGCGCAATCCATGGATATAGCACTATAGGTGGAATAGAATATGATGATGGGATTGTGTGGAGAAGACAAAAAAAGGAGAAAGTCTCATATTCACGAGGATAATCAACGGGCTATGGAGATGCCCATCAATTGATGTCAACATGAGGAGTAGAGATTGCCATGCAACGGATGCACTAGAGCTGTGAATGCTAAACAAAAGAAAACTAGTGGGTGTGCATCCAACTCGCTTGCTCATGAAGACCTAGGGCATTTTGAGGAAGCCCATCATTGGAATATACAAGCCAAGTTGTATAATGAAAAATTCCCACTAGTATGAACAAGATAATTTATGAGACTCACTATATGAAAAACATGGTGCTACTTTGAAGCACAAATATATGAGACTCACTACATGAAGAACAAGGTGCTACTTTGAAGCACAAATATATGAGACTCACTACATGAAGAACAAGGTGCTACCTTGAAGCACAAGTGTGGTAAAAGGATAGTAACATTGCCCCTTCTCTCTTTCTCTCTCATTTTTTTATTTGGGCCTTTTCCCCCTTTTTTTTGGCCTCTTTTTTTTCTTTTCTTTTTTTTCGTCTGGAGTCTCATCCCGACTTGTGGGGGAATCATAGTCTCCATCATCCTTTTCCTCACTGGGGTAATGCTCTAATTATGATGATCATCACACTTTCATTACAACAACTTGATATTACAACTCAAAACTAGAACAAGATATGACTCTATATGAATGCCTCCGGCGGTGTACCGGGATGGTGCAATGAATCAAGAGTGACATGTATGAAAAATAATGCGTGGTGGCTTTGCCACAAATACGATGTCAACTACATGATCATGCAATGGCAATATGACAAAAGTAAAGTATGTCATGATGAACGGAACGGTGGAAAGTTGCATGGCAATATATCTCGGAATGGCTATGGAAATGCCATAATAGGTAGGTATGGTGGCTGTTTTGAGGAAGATATAAGGAGGTTTATGTGTGAAGCGATCATATCACGGGTTTGATGTACCGCTAAGTTTGCACCAACTCTCAATGTGAGAAAGGGCAATGCACGGTACCGAAGAGGCTATCAAATGCGGAAAGGTAAAAGTGCGTATATACCATGGACTCACATTAGTCATAAAGAACTCATATACTTATTGCAAAAGTTTATTAGCCCTCGAAGCAAAGTACTACTACGCATGCCCCTAGGGGGATAGATTGGTAGGAAAAGACCATCGCTCGTCCCCGACCGCCACTCATAAGGATGCACAAGCCAGGTACACTTCATGCTTCAAATTTGTTACACAACTTTACCCATACGTGCATGCTACGGGACTTACAAACTTCAACACAAGTATTTCTCAAATTCACAACCACTCAAATAGCACGACTTTGATATTATTACCTCCATATCTTAAAACAATAATTAAGCATTAAATTTATCTTAGTATTCAATTCACTCAAAAGAAAGTTTCACATATTTTGAACACTAAGTATATTAACATTAAGCAAATTACCATGCTATTAATGACTCTCAAAATAATCTAAGTGAAGTATGAGAGATAAAGTTTCTTTAAAACAAATCCACCACCGTGCTCTAAAAGATCTAAGTGAACCACTAGAGCAAAAATTATCACGCTCAAAAAGATATAAGTGAAGCACTATGAGCAAAACTATCAAGCTCAAAAGATATAAGTGAAGCACATAGAGTATTCTAACAAGTTCCAAATCATGTATGGCTCTCTCAAAAGGTGTGTACAGCAAGGATGATTGTGGTAGACTAACAAGCAAAGACACAAATAATACAAGATGCTCCAAGCAAAATACATATCATGTTGGTGAATAAAAATATAGCTCCAAGTAAATTACCGATGGAAGTGGATTTAAAGAGGGATGCCTTCCGGGCATCCCCAAGCTTTGACTTTTTGGTGTCCTTGGATTATCTTGGGGGTTCCATGGTCATCCCCAAGCTTAGGCTCTTGCCACTCCTTGTTCCATAATCCATCAAAAGAATTCACCCAAAACTTAAAAACTTCACAACACAAAACTCAACAGAAATCTCGTGAGCTCCGTTAGGGAAAGAAAACAAAAGACTACTTCAAGGTACTGTAATGAACTCATTCTTTATTTATATTGGTGTTAAACCTACTGTATTCCAACTTCTCTATGGATCATAAACTATTTTACTAGCCATAGATTCATCAAAATAAGCAAACAACACACGAAAAACAGAATCTGTCAAAAACAGAACAGTCTGTAGTAATCTATAACTAACGCAAACTTCTGGAACTCTAAAAAATTATACCAAAATAGGAAGTCCTGGAAAATTTGTTTATTGATCAGCAGCAAAAAGAATCAACGCAAAAGCACTCTCCAGTAAAAAATGGCAGCTAATCTCGTGAGCGCTAAGGTTTCTGTTTTTCAGCAGAATCAAATCAACTATCATCGTAGGTTATCCTATAGGTCTTACTTGGCACAAACACTAATTAAAACATAAAATCACATCCAAACAGAAGGTAGATGGATTATTTATTCCTAAACAGAACCAAAAACAAAAAACACAAAATAAAATTGGGTTGCCTCCCAACAAGCGCTATCGTTTAACGCCCCTAGCTAGGCATAAAAGCAAGGATAGATCTAGGTTGTGCCATCTTTGGTTTTTAATTTTTTAGCGGAGTCATGTTCTAATCCGGGGGGTTCTTCCCTCCTCCCGTCATACTCAGAAATTTTTAGATCTAAAGAATCCAACCGTTATTGCAAAGAGTAATCAATGTATTCATACGGTTAAGATTTCCGCCAATATTTTTAAGAGGATCAAGAGACTTTTGTAAAATCTTTGTTGCTTCACAAATTTTTTCAAACATTTGGGTTTCTTCCTGGTTAGATCCTTCTTTTTGGGGTGGTGTTCCCACTATTCCTTCTATAATTTCATGCGCAATACTGGGATCAATTTCAATGAAATTTCCCTTGGCAATGCAATCCAGGATTTGTCTATATGTTATATTTAACCCGACATAAAAATTCCAAAAAAGGATTATATAGTTCACCTCTAGGGTGCATTTACGATAAGATTCCATCATCCTATACCAAGCATCTTTTAAGTTTTCTCCTTGCCTTTGCTTGAAGTGAAGAACTTCAAACTCGGGAGACATAGGAGTAGATAAGGGACTAGTCATGATGACAAGCAAGCAAATTAACACACGGGCAAACAAAAGGCAAAGCGAAAGAAAGGGCGAATAAAGCGGCAAGGGTGAAGTGGGGGAGAGGAAAACGAGAGGCAAATGGCAAATAATGTAATGCGAGAGATAGGGATTGTGATGGGTACTTGGTATGTTGACTTTTGCATAAGCCTCCCCGGCAACGGCGCCAGAAATCCTTCTTGCTACGTCCTCGAGCTTGCTGGTTTTCCCGAAGAGGAGGGGTGATGCAGCACAGTAGCATAAGTATTTCCCTCAGTTTTTGAGAACCAAGGTATCAATCCAGTAGGAGGTCACGCGCAAGTCCCTCGTACCTGCACAAAATGATAGCAACTCGCAACCAACGCTTAGGGGTTGTCAATCCCTTCACGGTCACTTAAGAGAGTGAGATCTGATAGAGATAATATTTTTGGTATTTTTGGTATAAAGAAGCAAAGTAAAAAGTAAAAGGCAAAGCAAGTAAATAAAGTGATGGAGATTGACATGATGAGAATAGACCCGGGGGCCATAGGTTTCACTAGTGGCTTCTCTCAAGAGCATAAGTATTCTACGGTGGGTGAACAAATTACTGTTGAGCAATTGATAGAATTGAGCATAGTTATGAGGTTATCTAGGTATGATCATGTATATAGGCACCACGTTCGAGACAAGTAGATCGAAACGATTCTGCATCTACTACTATTACTCCACTATCGACCGCTATCCAGCATGCATCTAAAGTATTAAGTTAAAAACAGAGTAACACCTTAAGCAAGATGACATGATTTAGAGGAATAAATTCATGCAATATGATAAATACCCCATCTTGTTATCCTCGATGGCAACAATACAATACGTGCCTTGCAACTCTTTCTATCACTGAGTAAGGACACCGCAAGATTGAACCCAAAGCCATGCACTTCTCCCATTGCAAGAACTACCAATCTAGTTGGCCAAACCAAATGGATAATTCGAAGAGACTTGCAAAGATAACTCAATCATACATAAAAGAATTCAGAGAAGATTCAAATATTATTCATAGATAAGTTGGATCATAAACCCACAATTCATTGGTCTCAACAAACACACTGCAAAAAGAAGATTACATCGAATAGATCTCCACGAGAGATGGGGAGAACATTGTATTGAGATCCAAAAAGAGAGAAGAAGCCATCTAGCTACTAGCTATGGACCCGAAGGTCTGAAGTAAACTACTCACACTTCATCGGAGGGGCTATGGTGTTGATGTAGAAGCCCTCCGTGGTGGATGCCCCCTCCGGCGGAGCTCCTAACAGCCCCAAGATGGGATCTCGTGGATACGTAAGGTTGCGGTGGTGGAATTAGGTTTTTGGCTCCTGTTCTGATCATACGGGGATACGTAGGTATATATAGGAGGAAGGAGTATGTCGGTGGAGCTCCGAGGGGCCCACGAGGTAGGGGTGCACGCCCGGGGGGAGGGCGCGCCCTCCACCCTCGTGACCGCCTCGTGGCTTTCTTGACGGAGGGTCCAAGTCTCCTGGGTCTTATCTGATGAGAAAATCACGTTCCCGAAGGTTTCATTCTGTTTGGACTCCGTTTGATATTCTGTTTCTTCGAAATACTGGAAAAGGCAAAAAACAACAATTCTGGGCTGGGCCTCCAGTTAATAGGTTAGTCCCAAAAATAATATAAAAGTGGAAAATAAAGCCCAATATAGTCCAAAACAGTAGATAAAGTAGCATGGAGCTATAAAAAATTATAGATACGTTGGAGACGTATCATCGGTTGCCAGCTCTTTGCTAATCAAAGCCACATGCCACTCACCGCCCTCAAAACTATACACATCACCTGGCCCTTCACGGTCTGGGGGCTTGACATGGTTGGACCCCTTAAAGGAGGAACCCACAAGGAAACATACCTACTGGTCATGGTGGATAAATTCACCAAATGGATAGAGGCCAAACCTGTTAAAACGGCCGAATCCAGAAAAGTGATAGACTTCATATCAAGGGTCGTACACCGTTACAGCGTCCCCCACAGCATCATCACTGATAACGGCACGAACTTCACGGCCGACGAGGTCAAACTCTGGTGCAAAAACATGGGCATCAAGCTCGACTATGCTTCAGCCTATCACCCTCAAACTAACGGTCAAGTCGAGCGAGCAAATGGTCTAGTCATGAGCGGCATCAAACCCAGACTAGTGCGGTCCCTCAAGGAATCTAACATACACTGGGTAGAGGAGCTCGACTCCGTACTCTAGGGGCTGCGGACCATGCCAAATCGCACTACCGGATTCACACCATTCTTTATGGTATACGACGCAGAGGCAGTTTTGCCCTGCGATATAATTCATGACTCACCTCGCGTGCGCATGTACAAAGAAAGAGAAGCCGAGATCGATCGGCAGGACAGTTTGGACGCCTTGGAGGAGGAGCGTGACGTGGCAAAAGCCCGTTCCGCATTCTATCAACAGCAGGCTCAAAGATATCAAAGCAGAGAAGTACAGGCCAAAACTTACAATGTTGGCGAGTTAGTTCTACGCCTGCCGGACAAGAAAAAGGACAAACTCAAGCCCAAATGGGAAGGTCCCTTCATCATCGACCAAGTCCTGACCGGCAGAGCATACCGTCTGCAAAATGCATCGGATAACCGACTCGAGCCGAACCCATGGAACGCAGCTCGTCTCCGAAGATTCTACGCCTAGCGCCGGATTCTGAGTTCGTCTCCTTCCTCCGTCTATATTTTATAAAGTAGCTGTCTTATGTTTCTCCCCTTCTCCCTCCTTTTCTCTTACAGCCTTTGAAGGCTCATTCACGCTTTGTTCGCACACACTTGACGCGCTATCCGCGCTCATTATACCTGGGGGATTCTTTAACAGAAGCTTATTTATACGGGCTTCATGCCCAACACATGTGCCACACTTCCGCATGTACCTTTTATTCACCATTATATGCATCGATATGACTTAAGTTTTGGCCAAGCTGGGTTCCTGGCTCCTGTGCTTACCCCTACGTTCCTGATTGTTCGGCTAGGTGGTAAAGGGTGCAGCTCTGCGATTGTTACTGTCGGGTCAGCCGGATGTGTACCTCAGACTGGGTGAAGCCGAAAGGTAGCGTTCTTAAGGGAATATTCGGTCAGTGAACTAAAAGACGATTTCTTACCTATTTATTTATCTGCCCCCAGATGTTTTTCTGCTTCTTTGCCGTCCGGACATGCACTTTAGGGCATGCCTCCCAGGGAAAGGAACCCCTAACGGAACTATTCTCCCTGGAAGATGTTTCTTACTAACCATGTAATATAACATAACTAGTTGGGCACTTGTCTGATAAAGCACTAATGACCCCTACGCCTGGTCACCACGCATGCCCCGGTTCTTATATAACCGCGAGGGTATTCGGACACACTCCGGACTATTGGGTCCCGAGGTTGAAGTGAAAAGGTCCGCTATGACAAACGATCTACAATCCGGCTAGAAGGCATTTTACATGTCATCTTAAATTACATATTCAATTCGACTGATTGTATTCCTCTTCAATGCCATCTAATAGGCTGTCTAGTTTACAGTCCTACTGGGAATACTTTGCGCCAACACTACTTGGCCGTACATTAAGCTCACAGGGATTTCCTTCCCATCGGGGCCCACAGGTCCGACCTCGGCCATGTGGTTTGGGTCAGCCTTCGTGTACCGCGTCTTCACCATGGACCAGGCCTCCCTAGCGCCTTGACGGCAGGCCGATATCTTCCATAATTGGAAGCGCCGCCGCGCTCCCTAAAGCCTCTCTGCAAGCTCTCCAAGGCCTTCGGGCAGGGAGACAGATGGCCACAAGGCCTGGGCGACACCTTTCATTACCTGCCGAACTCGTTCGTGCAGTTGTAAGAGCTCGGGAAGAAGGTCACCCGAGAACCGGCATTTCTCCGCAGGACGACACTGTGAGCATACCTACGCATATAACTCGTTAATCGACTTCCTCGCCGAACTCTTTTTTCAAAATTCGTTCAAGCACTTACTAAACATGCCGCGTCGAAGCCGCCGATTCTCCTTAACGGAGTCAGACAGCTGGGCACGAACATACTTTAGTTCCTCACCCAGCTGGGCATTGGCATCTTGGAGATTATTTTTCTCCTGCCTCACCCTAGTAAGCATGTTCTCGCCGGCCTTTAACCGGCGCAAGAGCTGTTGCTTGTCCGGATCCACCCCGGCGCCATCTGCAATGTTATTGTCAGACTTATACACATGCCGCACTTCACAAACTACTTATCTTTTGAAGCATAAATTACCAGAGGGGGTCTCTTTGGCTTCCCCCGTCGCGACTAGTGCGGCCTCAAGTTGGGCTTTGCACTCATCTAGCTCCTGGGACAGTTGGGTATTCTTTTCTGTAAGATCCTGCATTAAATGATCCTTAAATCAGTTATTCTAACTATTTCAAGTCTCGGGGGCTACTGGCATACATAACTGTCAAATTTTCTCACTCGTATGTCTTTTACATACTGCTCCGTGGCTCTGGCTAGACCATTTTGAGCGGCACGGAGGTGCGCATCTCCCGAATTGAAGGCATCCAATGCCTCTGGGGAGAAACATGCGTCATGAAGAACTGTCCGGCGACGCCTGTGATTCATGGCACTCTCCACCTCGGAATTGGTGGCAGATAACCTGTCGGCTTCCTCTGTTGGAGGAGCGTCCGACGCATGCCTCGTGTCCGCCTCCGGTTCTGGACCCGGCATTGGAGCCTGGCTGACGGAGGCTCAATGGGCAACCTCTCCGGATACAGTCCGGCGAGCGCTCTTTTTCCTGAAAAGAGCACAAGTGTTAGTATGCCTTCCAGGAATAAAACCTGGGAGTAAGATGACACGCCATACCGTTGCGCCGGCGTCTCAATCCGGACCGCGCTCCTTTTCAGCCTGGTGGGCCTTGCTGTCCCTTGTTGACTAGCCACCGCAGGCTCGGCCTTCCGCCTCAAGGACTTCCATTGTGAAACACCATTGGTATACGATGATTAAAAATAAGCACGAATGGGTCATTTTCAAAGTATTGAGACTTCGGTCCCAGTTACCTGTGAGGCTGGAAGTATTCCGGGGTAATCGGCCGTAATGGTGACCAAGGCATTATCGATGCTCAGTTGGTGAAATACCCCATCAATCAGCTCCACCGATATGTCCGGATCCTCTTGGGAGGCCGGATCGAGGAACCGTTCCGGATCCTCGGGTTGTGGAGGCGGGCTGTTTATATCCCTTACGGCCTGGCACAGTTCTTGCGTCAAAATCACAAAGTGAGATACTTGACTATGGGAATATGGATCGGATGGGCAAAAAGAAATGCCCGCTTACCCATCTTGGAGGATTGTACATAGAAAATCCGTCCTGCGGATTGACGCGGAGAAATTCCTCCTCTTCTCCCTTGTACAATACGGACAAGATCTTCATCAGATCGGCAACCGATCCCGGCCCCTTACGGCTGCAGCGGGTGGCATCATCCTCCCCGTTGAAATCCCACATGGGGTGGCCTCTATACTGGAGCAGCTGCACCCCCTGCATAATGCATGTGGCCATGACCCCAATCATGGTCAGTCCGGAATGAGCTAACAACCTAATTCGGCTCATCAGGTAAAGGACGTCCCTGTCATTTTCCTTCTGAGGGCTCCGTGGACGCCAACTTAGGCGTTTCTTCAAAGGAGAACCATTGAACTCAGGGAGGCCGATCCGAACATGGTCCAACAAGGGGACATCTTCTATATAAAACCATTCCGAAAGCCAGTCTTCGGACGCCTTCTTCGGGGTTCCAGATAGATATCCGGTCCCAGCGATGCGCCATAGTTCGGCTCCGCCCACTTGATATATTGACCCCTCTTGAGAATGGGGCACAAGGCAGAACAACTTCTTCCACAGTGCAAAATGAGCCTCGATGCCCAAAAACTGCTCGCAAAGGGCCACGAAGCCCGCAATATGCAAAATGGACGCAGGCGTAAGGTTGTGCAACTGGAGGCCGTAGAACTCCAGGAGCCCCCGTAGAAACGGATGAATTGGAAATCCGAGCCCTCTTATCAGATAAGGGACAAGGCATACCCGCTCTCCTTTGGAGGGACTGGGGACGCTTTCCGCTTGCTTTCCGCCCTTATAGGTGGCGAGTCCGGCTCGAACCGGAACCATGAAGGCTGGGGGAAGAAATCCCTTGGTTTGGAGCGCCACTAGCTCATTGTGCAGGATGGAGCATCTCTCCCAATCTCCAGGCTAAGGGCTGGAAGGGTCAGAGGAGGAGCCGCGTCGACTGTCCATGATGGAATGGATTTCTGTCAGATGTGCTCCGATGAGCTCGCGAAGGGGGGATGGTGTGATTCGGATCTAGATCCTCGTCTCTTTTATAGGCAGCTCATTTGCGCAGCTAGGGGGGTAAAAGTAAAAATACCCTGGCTTTTCACATTCGTTTAACACGTGGAAGATGGCCATTATTGGGCATGGAAGTCGAGGAGCGCAATATTTATAAGGAGTCGGACGCTATTCAACAGGTAGACATGATTTGGAGAAGAACCCGCCTTGCAATGCCGAAGACAATCTACACGCCGGACTCGTCGTCATTGAAGCCTGGTTCGGGGGCTACTAAGGGAGTCCTGGATTAGGGTGTGTCCGGATAGCCGAACTATCACCTTTGGCCGGACTCCTGGACTATGAAGATACAAGATTGAAGACTTTGTCCTGTGTCCGGATGAGACTTTCCTTGGCGTGGAAGGCAAGCTTGGCAATACGGATATGTAGATCTCCTACCATTGTAACCGACTCCGTGTAACCCTAACCCTCTTCGGGGCCTATATAAACCGAAGGGTTTTAGTCTGTAGGACGAACAACAATCATACCATAGGCTAGCTTCTAGGGTTTAGCCTCTCCGATCTCGTGGTAGATCTACTCTTGTACTACCCATATCATCAATATTAATCAAGTAGGAGTAGGGTTTTACCTCCATCGAGAGGGCCCGAACCTGGGTAAAAACATCGTGTCCCTTGTCTCCTGTTACCATCCGCCTAGACGCATAGTTCGGGACCCCCTACCCGAGATCCGCCAGTTTTGACACCGACAGGTGGGAAGACACAATAAAGCTCTCTGGCTCCCGTGCCGCTCCTACGAGCCACACCAGAGCGTCCAAGTTCAATCGTCGGGAGCCCTTCCCACCTCCCTCTCCCCTCTTTGCTGTTGGAGGGGGTTGTAGGCAATGCCCGCCCAGCACTGGCAGCGGTGAGGTCGTCCGGGACTGGAGCATGGCTGGTACGAGCGTGTGTGCTCGTATTAGACATTGTCTTGCATTGTGGAGTCCCCTACGAGAGCTGATTCCATTTGTTTCACCTTTTTATGGTTGTATTTTGTCATGTTAATTAGCATGGTATATTGATGTCTACTAGCAACCTTCTTGTAGACTCGTGTTGGGCCTTCAGGCACAGAGTTTTGGAGGACAGTAGCAAATTGTCCTCAAGTGGATGACCTAAGGTTTATCAATCCATGGGAGGCATAGGATGAAGATGGTCTCTCTCAAACAACCCTGCAATAAAATAAAAAGAGTCTCTTATGTCCCCAACACACCCAATACAATGGTAAATTGTATAGGTGCACTAGTTCGGTGAAGAGATGGTGATACAAGTGTAATATGGATGGTAGATATAGGTTTTTTGTAATATGGAAATATAAAAATAACAAGGTAACTAGTAACAAAAGTGAGCGCAAACGGTATTGCAATGCTTGGAAACAAGGCCTAGGGTTCATACTTTCACTAGTGCAAGTTCTCTCAACAATGATAACATAATTAGATCATATGACAATCCCTCAACGTGCGACAAAGAATCACTCCAAAGTTCCTATCGCGGAGAACATAAGATGAAATTGCTTGTAGGGTACGAAACCACCTCAAAGTTATTCTTTCTGATCAATCCATTGAGCTATTCCTGTAAGTTTCATAAACAGCCCCTAGAGTTCGTAGTAAAATAACACCATGTGTCACACATCAATCAACCCTATGCCACCTAGATACTCCAATGTCACCACAAGTATCCATGGTTCAATTATACGATACGCATCAAACAACTTCAGATTCATAATATTCAATCCAACACAAAGAACTTCAAAATTATCCCAAGATTTCTATCGGAGAAAGGAATATGAAGACGCGTACCAACCCCTATGCATAGATTACCCCAATGTCACCACAGGAATCCGCAAGTTGATAACCAAAACATACATCAAGTGGATCAACAGAACATCCCATTGCCACCACAGATATCCCATCGCAGGACATACATCAAATGCTCTCCCATCCAAAGATTCAATCCGACATAACAAAACCTCAAAAGAAAAGACCCAATTCATCACAAGGAGATAGAGGGGGAGAAGCACCATATGATCCAACTATAATAGCAAAGCTCGCGGTACATCAAGACCGTGCCATATGAAGAACATGAAAGGAGAGAGACCAAACACATAGCTACTGGTACATACCATCAGCCCCAAGGGTGAACTACTCCCTCCTCGTCATGGAGAGCATCGGGATGATGAAGATGGCCATTGGTGATGAATTCCCCCTCTGGCAGGGTGCCGGAACGAGATCTCGATTGGTTTTTCATGGCTATAGAGGCTTGTGGCGGCGGAACTCCCGATCTAGGTTTCTTTTCGGGTGTTTCTGTATTTATAGGAATTTTTTGCGTCAGTTTCACGTCAGGGGGGTCCACGAGTCAACGACAAGATCGGAGCACCCTCCCGTGGGGATAGGGCGCGCCCTCCACCCTTGTGGTTGACTCGGGACTCTTCTGGCCCAAATCTTTTGCTTCGGGGGCTTCTTCTGGTCCATAAAAAATCACCATAAATTTTCAGGTCATTTGGACTCTGTTTGGTATTCCTTTTCTGTAAAACTAAAAAACTAGGAAAAAACAGAAACTAGCACTTGGCTCTAGGCTAATAGGTTAGTCCCAAAAATCATATAAAATAGCATATAAATGCATATAAAACATCCAAGATGGATAATATATTAGCATGGAACAATCAAAAGTTATAGATACGTTGGAGACATATCAAGCATCCCCAAGCTTAATTCCTGCTCATCCTCGAGTAGGTAAATGATAAAAACATAATTTTTGATGTGGAATTCTAGCAAGTGCATAAGTTTGATCAATGATAATTTCAATCACTTTTTGTAGCATCATTATATATCATAACAGTAGCTCATCTCATAAAACTTCTCATGATCAAGTAACAAGCTATTTGCGATTTCGTTCTTGATCTTTTGATCATAGGACTGGGTATCCCAATTACCAGCCACTCTCTCGTGAATAATAAGTGAATAAACACTCATCGAGAATCACCCACCTAGCATGGAACATAATGACAACCCCTAGTCGCTACATGAGCGATTCGGGCATACAAAATGGATTATTATTTGAAGGTTTAGAGTTTGGGAGATGCAAATTTACTTGGAACGGCAAGTAAATACCGCATATAGGAAGATATGGTGGACACTCATGGAAGAAACTTGGTTCAAGGATTTTGGATGCACAAGCAGTATTCCCGCTTAGTACAAAATTTTTGGCTAGCAAAGGATTCTAAATAGCAAGCACCACATGTTGGAGGATCCATAACAATATAACTTCTATACAAATATACCCAAGCATAACTCATTATGTTGTCTTCCTTGTTCAACTTCAACTAATTTGCTCAAGTTCGGAAATATTTAATGGGGCTCACAATCATAGAAGATGTCCAAGATAGTATATTTTTATGTGAAATCTCTCTTCCTTCAATATTCTTTCATTAGTTGTTCAAGTGACCAATACTATGTTTGCTAACTTTCAATAAACTAGCAAAGTGGCCCGCTCTTCGCGCGGGCTAGTACTTAATATAGTTTGGTTGAAATAAGTTCATATTCACCAGTTGTTTGGGCTGGTCGTGAAGTCGTGATTTTAAGGATATAAGAGCTACCCCTTTAATGTTTCGGGTAGTTATCTGGAGGCTATGTTGTTGCTGAACTTTTTCAGTGCACGGGTTAGCCTAAATATCAATGGACCGTATCATCATGCGTAATAGGTTTAACTTATGAGTAAAATCTTATACTATACTTTCTAGTCAAATTAATAATCTAGTACTCAGATCATATGTTTGTATATGATTAATCAACTATGATACTTGTAGGTATTCTAATTAGTCGATGTGGTATCCAATGGTCCATGAAATTGATGACCAAATGTTTTATTTTGTGTTTGGGAATTGCTATGGTGCCCTCTCGAGCATTGAATTGGGCTATTAATTAAAGAGTCGTGTATTTTTAATTTAAGATATGAGTATCTTCGGGCTTAAATTTTCCAAGATTTACTTACAAAGATCTAATAGTTCACCTGATTAACGGTTAAAAGTTATTGTTTCCATTGATGCAAATGTTTCTAGCAAAGTTGAAATTCTGGTGCGATGATGGAGTTGCGGTGGCATTACTCCTTCTAGTAAATTTGAAATTCTGGTGCTCGCATTTATGATATACGAGTCTTCCATCTATTTTTTCTATCAAGAAGGAATTGATATGGTAATTTATAACTACTTAGTCTCAAAGTAAAACAAAGTCATCTACGACAATGGCATACCCATCTTCGTGCACCTAACCTAGCTTGAAGGCGCCAGGCTTCTAGGAACAATAACTATATATGTATGTCTTTATGGGAGTAGTATATGTGCATTTGTCATCGGACAATAAGCTAAGCATTTTTCTTTCAAACATATGATGCGGCAAATCCGTTATGTAGACTTCTTCTTTATCCTCGAACAATTAATGCAAATGTTCATGATTTCATTTTTTTGACTTCAAATACTTTTTTATCTGTAATGTTTTTAATTATTTTTGTTTTTTTGTCCATACCAATACATGTCAGACTTAAGGGGAACGATCTTGTAAATGTTTTTTCAATGCACGATGTAGTTTGTATTTTATGCTCTAATTAGTAATAGAAATTAATAAATAATAATATTTCATATTAAAAAATTTAAATTATGTTTCATGATCTTTCTATACCTATTCATTATATATATTTATGTCTACATATAAATAATATATAACCCCTACCTAGTGTACGTGCAGCGGCTTTAATCATTTTTTCCCTGTAAATCATTGTAAAGTTAGTTAACGCATGTGCATGTACAATAATGAAATACTTATGTTTGATAATTTTTCTATACCTACTCATTATTTATAAATTAATAAATGATAATATTTTATACTAAAAAATTAAATTATGTTTGATGATCTTTCTATACCTATTCATTATATATATTTATGCGTATATATAAATAATATATAACCCCTACCCAGTGTACGTGCAGCTGCCTTAATCGTTTTTCCCAGTAAATCACTGTAAAAGTTAGTTAACGCATGAGTGTGTAGAACAACAAAATACTTATGTTTGATGATTTTCTATACCTATTCATTATTTATATTTATGCATAGAAATAATATTGATTATTTCTATATCTATTCATTATTTATATTTATGCATCTGCATACATAATATATAACCTCTACCTAGTGTAAGTGCAGCTGGCTTAATGGTTTTTTTCCTTAAAAAACAACATAAAAGTTTGTTAACCCACATGCTTGTAAAACAACCAAATACGTGGTTGGGGAGTGGAAATAAAAAACACCTGTGTAAACTGGATTTAATTTTAACATGCATATATGGCACAGACTCTACAATACAAAAATTTAATATCTCAGTAAATCTTAGTCATAAATTATAGATCCAACCATCAACCTAACCTTAGTGATGTGCCTAACGTGGGGCCTAAATTTTTTTTAGTTTTTTTTCTTCTCATGCGCACATATAAAGGAAGAGTAAATGTATGCATGCATAAACAAAGGAATCAGCCCCTGTCACATTAGATTTGCTTTTTTTAGGAAACTTCTGTACTAATACATGCCTGTCACATCACGATAGCCTTTTTTTAGGAAGCTAATGCATGCGTGCATATATGTAGGAATCAACCCATATCACGTTACCCTTTTTTAGACACGAAATGTTTTTTTTAGTAATGGCAATGGTGGGTAATTTTTTTCACTAAAAACACATCTAATGGCTGTAAATGTTTACTCTGTTAAGTAGATGGTTGGATGTTTCTAATTATTGTGGGATTTTCTAGACTATTTCTCTTTTTTCTGGTAAACCCATCAAGCCCTTTTTATATATAATAGATTTACCACCTCTACTTCTTATATGTGAAGTCATTACTCCCCATGGGATAAGCATATAAAACATATATAATTTCATATTTATGATATTCAATTCATTCAACCATTTACTCATCGGATATAAGTGAAGCACATGAGTAAATGACAAACTACTCCAAAAAGATATAAGTGAAGATCAATGAGTAGTCAAATAATTATTTAGCTATGTGAAGACTCTCTCTCATTTAAAAATTTCAGATCTAATGTATTTTATTCAAGCAGCTAGCAAAGAAAAATAAAATGAAATTGCAAGGTTAGCACATATCATGTGAAGAAGCAAAAACATAGGCTCAACCAAAACTGACCGATAGTTGTTGAAGAAGAAATGTGGGATGCCAAGCGGGGCATCCCCAAGCTTAGATGCTTGAGACTTATTGAAATGTTAATTAGGGATGCCTTGGGCATCCCCAATCTTGATCTTTTGTGTCTCCTTAATTCCTATCATATCATGGTTTCCCTAAATCTGAAAAACTTCATCCACACAAAACACAACAAGAACTCGTGAGATAAGTTAGTATAAATCAATGCAAAATCTTATCATTCTCTACTGTAGCAAATCACTAAAATTATTATTTGATATTGCCTACTAAATGCCTCTGCATATTTAATAAGCCTATCCTCAAATAGAATAATTAAACAGGCAAACATATGCAAACAATGCAAACATAACAGCAATCTGTCTAAACAGAACAATCTGTAAAGAATGCAAGAGGAATCATACTTCCCTAACTCCCAAAATTCTGAAAAATTTCCACACTGTAAAAAAAATGTTAATCATTGTGTAGATATTTAAGGATTTAAACATTTTCTGACTATTCACCAATATTCAAAACATAATAACAAACTTTCTATTTTCAAAACAACAACGTATAGACTTGTAAAATAAGCATGGTAAATGCTATACTTGACCTTTTTATTGAACTAAAAGATAGAAAACATGTCTCCGAATAACAACAAGCAAATCATAATAAAATAAAATGATGCTCCAAGAAAAACACATATCATGTGGTGAATAAAAATATAGCTCTAAGTAAAGTTACCGATGAACAAAGACGAAAAAGGGGATGCCATCCGGGGCATACCCATGCTTAGGCTCTTGGTTGTCCTTGAATATTACCTTGGGGTGCCTTGGGCATCCCCAAGATTAGGATCTTTCTACTCCTTATTCCACAGTCTAACGAATCTTTACCCAAAACTTGAAAACTTCACAACACAAAACTCAATAGAAAACTCGTAAGCTCCGTTAGTATAAGAAAATAAATCACCACTTAGGTACTGTTGTGAAATCATTCTAAATTCATATTGGTGTTATATATACTATATTCCAACTACTCCATGGTTCATTGTAACGCCCTCGATGCGGCTATATCTCCCACGTGTCGAAGCACGACTTAGAGGCATAACCGCATTGAAAGCAATGTCGCAAGTGAGGTAATCTTCACACAACCCATGTAATACATAAGGGAAAAAGAGATACATAGTTGGCTTACAATCGCCACTTCACACAATTACATGAATAAAGCATTACATCAACCAGATACAATCAAGGTCCGACTACGGAACCAAAATAAAAGAAGAACCCCAAATGCGATTTAACGGTCCCGATCGACCCCAACCGGGCTCCACTCATCGAGCAACTAGAACGAAACAACACAAAGGGCAAGATCTTCATCAAGCTCCTCCTTGAGCTTGGTTGCGCCACCGCTTTCGGTAACATAGGCACCGCAAACTGGTTTTGAAGTATCCGTGAGCCACGAGGACTCAAAGAATCCCATTACCATGGGTATCAAGACTAGCAAAGCTTAATGGGAAAGGAAGGGGTAAAGTGGTGAGGTTGCAGCAGCGCTAAGCATAGTATGGTGGCTAACCAACGCAAATAAGAGCGAGAAGAGAACAAGCGGAACGGTCGTGAAGCTAGCAATGATCAAGAGGTGATCCTGAACACCTACTTACGCCAAACATAACACGTAAACCGTGTTCACTTCCGGACTCCGAGAAGAGACCATCACGGCTACACACTCGGTTGATGCGTTTTAATTCGGATCAAGTGTCAAGTTGTCTACAACCGGACATTAACAAATTCCCATCTGCCACATAACCGCGGCACGGCTCTCGAAAGTTTATACCTGCAGGGTGTCCCAACTTAGCCCATGACAAGCTCTCGCGATCATCGAAGAATAGACCTTCACCCGAGACACTCCGATCGACTCGGTATCCCGTACATCAAGACATTTCGACAATGGTAAAACAAGACCAGCAAAGCCGCCTGATGCGCCGACAATCCCGATAGGAGCTGCACATATCTCGTTCTCAGGGCAACACCGGATGAGACATCCTACGAGTAAAACCAAACCTCGAGTTGCCCCGAGGGGGCCCCGCAGTCTACTCGGTTCGGACCAACACTTAGACAAGCACTGGCCCGGGGGGGGCTATAATAAAGATGACCCTTGGGTTAATTACTCCCAAGGGAAAAGTAGGTGGTGGTGAGGCAAATGGTAAAAGGCAATGTTGGGCCTTGCTGGACAAGTTTTATTCAAAGCGAACTGTCAGGGGGGTCCCATAAATCACCCGACCGCGTAAGGGACACAAAATCCGGGAACATAACACCGGTATGACGGAAACTAGGGCGGCAAGAGTGGAACAAAACACCAGGCATAAGGCCGAGCCTTCCACCCTTTACCAAGTATATAGATGCATTAATATTATAAAAGATATTGTGATATCCCAACATAAACCCTGTCCACCACGGAGAAATCTTCAACTTCACCTGCAGCTAGCAACGCTATAAGAGGGGCTGAGCAAAGCGGTAACATAGCCAAACAACGGTTTGCTAGGAATGGTGTCAAAGGTTAGAGGTTCATGGCAATATGGGATGGCTGGACAAACAGGTAATAGGTAGCACAGCATAGCGAAAGAACGAGGCAACTAGCATAGCAATGATAGTAATGAGATCCAGGGTAGCGGTCATCTTGCCTGAAATCCCGCAAGGAAGAAGAACGAGTCCATGAAGAAGACAAACGGACGAAGTCGAACGGATCCTCGCAACTCCGGAACGAAACCGAAGCTAACGAGAGAGGCAACCCGGAAAGAAGCAAACAACATAGTAAACAACCATCGCATAATCATGGCATGATGCACAACCAAGTATGATGCATGTCCGGTTTAATGAGGTATGGCATGGCAAAGTGCAACGAACAACACTACAAGTTAAGTGGAGCTCAATATGCAACGAGTTGCGTATTGACGGAACACCACATCAATTATTTAGTTCACTCCGCTTAAGCACACAACAAATGTTAAATGTTGTTAAACATGTCAAGGGTGAAGCATAATGAAACTACCTAACTAGGCAAGTTTAAATGAGGCCGAACAATAAATAACAATTCGGAAAATCCTCATAGGCATATTTTAAGGATTGGTACTGTTCTGCCCTACACACAATTTTAGAGTTGTTAAACATGCAAGATGAGTGCACCATGTTAAACTAGGCAAAATTCTACCCCATTTACATATAAAGTTTATTAAAATCCGAGCTACGGTTATTAAGTTATGAATTAAATCATTTAAACATGGCATTTAAGCAAATTTAATCAAACAACATTTTAAACATTTTAAACATGGATGAAAATGGCATATTAATAAACTAGATGAAAAACTAAGCATTTTGCATATATAAATTATTTTAATCCGATGCACCAATTGTGAGTTATTAAATGCATGAGGTGCAAGGGCTTTTCTGTAAATCTGTAAATCTATGGATAATGGCAAAATCGCAGGTCAGGAAAAAAAAAAAATACTACGGGCCGAATCTGCACTTGGGCCAACAGTTCACAGGGGGGATTCTGGAGGGGCGCTCACCCATGGGCTTGGCCCGTTTGGTGGAGAAGGGAGCTGGGCTGGCGCAGGCCAGTGGATCGGTCAACGGGAGCGGGCGGCTGCGCTGCAGCTCTCGCTTCTGAAGAAAGAACAGCCGTAGGGCTACGACGCAGCGGCTTCAGCGGCAGGGCGGGCGGCGGATGGAGCCCTGCCCGGCGACGGGCGGCGCTACCGAGGGTCTGGCGGCCGGATCCGGAGGGTTCGGCGAGGCGGAGGAAGGCGAGGCGCGACGGACTTGGCGCTGAGACGGCGCCGTCCTCGCCGAGAACCGCCAAGACGACGGTGATAGGGATCGCAAGCGACGCCGCAGTTTGGGCGGCGGAGCTCGTCATGGAGGGGGCGCGCGCGGCCGTGGAAGGAGAAGAAAACGGCAGGGGCGGAGCTCTCCGGTGGCCTGCGTGCTCGGGGACGGGAGGACACATGAGGCGGCAGAGGAGCGAGGGACCCCCGGGCAGAGGAGCTTGAGCATCGGGCGCGCGAGATGGTCCGGCGAGATGGCGCTCCGGTGTCGTGCTCGTGAGGACGAGGTGGAGGGGAGCACGGGCTTCGATCTGATGGCTGCTGCTGCTAGCGGGGAAGCACCGGCGAGGAGAAGTGCTCGGGCGACGGCTTGGGGCCGGTCTCCTCTTGATCTGGATCGAGGAGGGAGCGGGAGGCGCGGCTGCGGTGGTGGAATTGAGGGAGAGTGAGTGGTGAGCGCTGCTTGGCCCGGCGCTGAAGACGAGGGGAAGATGGCGGTGGTGCTAGGGGATTGGGTCGATGGGGAAAACGAGGAGGAGACCACGGGAGGCGCTGGTTGGTTCGCTGGTGAGAACAAGGAGAGTGGCGGCGGCGTGGGGATGGGATGGATGGGACAGATCCTAGTTTTTAGGGTTTGGTCTCAAATAGACTAGGGTCTATATATATGGAGAAAGAGGAAGTTTTAGGTCACACGATAAAATTCAAGGTTCCGGATAAAATAGTTAGGGAGTTTCAAATGACAAAACGGAGACGTTTTGTAGATGTTAGGGGATGATCCGAATCCAACGGTCACGACAGAAGGGTTCGGGTTCGGGCAAGTTTCGGACGCGCGCGAGGGGGTCTATGCACTGTGTTGAGAGGGGGAAAACAAAGACAAAGGTCTGACGAAAGACCACGGGGTCAAGGGGGGTTTTGTGGTCTCGGAGAAAGAGAGGAGAGAGGGTCCAAATGGTCTGAGGGAAGGTCAACAAAGGCAAAGCGGTCCGAGGAGGTCAACGAGGACAAGGGCCCGACAAAATGCCAACGCAGACAAAGAAAGAAAAGGCAACTGCGAACGGTTACGAGTTTTATGAAAACGATGACGATGCAATGCAAATGATGCGATGATGAAATGCAAGACATGAACAAAATGCAAAACGAAAGACAAAACCCAACCACGGAGAAAATAAAATAGCGCATCTCCGGAAAAGGCAAGAGTCGGAGTTACAGATATGGAAGGTTACATCCGGGGCGTTACAACACTCCACCACTACGAGAGGATCTCGTCCCGAGATCTAGGATGGCACCGGAGGGAAAACGGAAGAGGAAGAGAAGAGGTAAAACTAAGTTGCTTCTTCGACAAAAGAGTGAAAACCATGAACCTTGAGAGGTTGAGCAATAGAATGAAAGAATACAACAGAGATGAACGAGATTGCAAACAATCCGTTAGAAAAGAGGAACAAGGAACATTACGAGGACTTGAAGGTTGCAAAGACATGAATCAAGAGTTTAATGGCAAGATAGAATTTGAAACCACTCCGGTTAAAATAAGATGAGAGAGGAAGAATGATATAATTTGGGCAGCACTCCGACTGTAAATGGAAGGAATTGAACATGAACTTGACAAGATGAGAGGATACTTGATGAAATCAACAACACACTGCCTCCGGAATTGAAAGAATGGCACAAGGGGTAAGAAACATTTCAGACCGCACTCCGGTTGAGAATGGAGGCAAAACTTGATAAGATGAGAGAACTCGAATGAAAACACGACACTCCGGCTAAACGGATAAGCAAGGAAAATTACATGATATTTACAAAATGAGATGATGGGTCAAAGAAAACATCACAATGCCTCCGGAAGAAAGAATAGAAGATAGATCATTGGAATAACAGAATGGAGAAGAAAACAACATGTACTACCTCAAATGAATTTGAGATAGCATCTTTAAAAAGAAGGATTGACCGGAGTTGTTGGAAAACCAACAACGAAACGAAAAGAATAAGCTTGTAGTGGGCTTATGGAAACATCTCAAAATTATGAGGTGACAAATGGCCACTAACGGAAATAATTGATTTGATTGATATCAACAAAGAGACGAGAAACTTATTTCACCGGGAGGACAAAGAGCAAGCTTGGGTCATGCATAATCACCACAAATAGCAACATCCCTTAAGGAAAGGCTTTAGGTGAAATATGACACAAAATAACTCCAATGAAGAGACTGATGGATTTAAAATACCTCATTCTTGACAACAATATGAATCATGAAACATGAAGGAAATTGTCAAGAGTGACATAACACCACCTCAAAAGATAAGATAGAAGGAATTGCACTTTGGAATGCAAGATGAAGAATGCTTGAACTCCTCAAAACAAAACATGTGTTGAGCACCATGTTTATTTTGAAGTATGGCTTGGCTATTCTTAGCTTCGAAAGAAATCTTGAATAACAATTGAAGAATGAAAGGAATCCTCGATGAACCACCATGTAGAGCCTCAAAGAAGAACTCCGGTAATAAAAGGATGATGAAAAGAAAAAGAAGTTGAAAACACAAGGTGAACCCTTGCAATGATTTAGATGGGGTTCCGTGATAATTAGAGCTTGGAACTCCGGGAAAAAGAGAAGATGAAACAAATGAAACCGAGAATTTTTGATGAACCTCCGGAATAAGGAATTAATCACTTGGATGAACAAGAATAAGAATTATGTTATGCTTATCCTTCACCAATTAAATTGATGACAATCAACGGATTTGGCATACTACTTATTCCCGTAGAAAGGATTAAAAGAGATATATCAAAACTTGAGAAGGTCTTGAACGAACCACGGTAGGATTGGAAAGAACGAATGAATTGATATGATGAACAAGGAAGAGAGATCTTGAAAGAACCACCGTAAGAATTGAAAATGATCGAAGTAGGGGTGCATCACCGATAAGAATTAGCAAATGAACGAAGGTGCTTGAGACAAAATAGATACATGAGAACAAAGAGATCAAGAACTGACTAGAGGATATTTGATTGATGCACCGGCAAGATAGGAGAATGATAACTGACAGCTGAGAATGAATAAACCTGAATTGATGGCCTCCGGATGACAAACTGAGAAGACTCTTGAATATCTCCTTATGGGTGAAAAAGATTCTCACAATCGAAAGCAATTATGAGAGGATGGCAACGAGCTAGCACCACGAATCTTGAAGAGAATAGAGCAGGATTAAAGAGAAACTCTTCTTCGGTCTTCAAATGATGAGAATGACAACGCGAAACACCACCAAGAATTATTGAGGCACACCGGAAGAATCAAAAGCGAAGAGGTTGAGCCAACTATGAAAAGAATTTGAAAGATCTTGGAGAAAAGCATTTGACTGATGATAGATCATTCTTACGTCAAACTTGGAGAAGAATTTAGGATAGCTCTGGGAAAATAGAAGAGTCAGGTAAGATCCTGGGAAAAGACCTGTGGGTTAGGGCCCACTCAAAAGAACACCGTTGAAAAAGGTTTAAAAGAGATGTTGCACCGGTTGAATTAAATGACTTGAATGAGATACCAATCTCGAAAGAGCTTGAACTAATGCAGAGTGGAAACACGAATCTTCGAGATATCTTGAGCACTCCGGAATAACAAATAGCGAGAAGAAGAATGATAATGAGGTACACCGGAAAGAGAAGACATTGAAATGAGGAAAAAGGTATGATCAACAAAACTTGACTTGAATCCACCGGAGAAGAAAAGAGAACGGAGGATGATGAACTAGAAGCTGTTGAGCATCTTCATGGGAAATCACCGGATAAGAACATTGACGGAAATGAATGGAGAAACTTCACATGAATAAATGGATACTTGATTAAGAAATCTGTGTCCTTGAAGTAAAAGGGGTGGGAGGGCGGGAACAGAAAGACAACTTGGGATGGATGAAACAAACACCGTTGTGAAAACTTAGATTTGATCTTGCGGATGGGAAAAATGATGGGATCCACTTGAAGAGAAGCACACCGGTTGGAAAGGAGTTGACATGACAACCTCAATTGTCGAGAAGGATTGGTATTCACATCGGAGTATGAGAACACCGTTTCGGAAAGGTATGGATTCAACATTTGACTTTGAAGAACCTCGAATACCACAAATAAACAAAACAAAGGATTGGCTTGCAGAATAAGCCGGAACAAACATATGATAGAGATTTCGTCCGAAGTTTTCGTGGTGGGGCCTACACGGGCTCGATCAGACAGCACCATCATGTACAAGGCAAAGGCACATGACATACGAAGCGTCCCGAGTCGGCATAGCCAAGGACTCTTTAAGACACAACGAGACCATCAGAAACCAACCGTGAATAGGCGGACCACTAGACGTCGAACCCCAATTTCATATCATACATCCGTCGGAAAAATATCCTAAGAGCTACTTGAATTCCCACCTATGAAACTCCCAAATTTTCGGTTATGCAATCTGGTGTTGGGGATACAGGGAGCAATATATCTCACCCAAACTAACAATCCCTACATCCAATTTGTATCCATCCGTCAACACATAACCAAGAAACCTTCGAAATCGTCTACCTCAACCTTCAAAAGCATCCGTTATACGAAGTCATGGCAATACTCCCGTACTCACCTCAAGATCGGGTTAGCGGGATTATCTCACCAACAACGCATAAAAGAGATTTTCGATGTCGGCGATTAAACTCGGTATTCCGAATCGCAACGATAAAATTATGATGACAACACCTCGGAGCTCAACTCCCGGACACCGCCACAACCCCTAAATGTCGAGGCAACCAAGACAATGTTGTCATCATAAAACCATCGAACGATTCTAAGATACCAGCGTGATCCTAAAAAAAAATTTAGTGAAATTTAAGAAGAGAAGAGTCAAAACTCTACGTCGGGATACCTCACCGTAAGGTCAAGGACCGGGAGTAAAAAGAATTCCTAACTCTCCGATATATATAATCCTAAATGACTCAAAACATCTTTCTAGACACAACTCGCCACTAAAAACGATCAAGCAAAGGGGCTCCTAAGGTCGGGATGGCTCGATTACCAACTTGTAACGCCCTCGATGCGGCTATATCTCCCACGTGTCGAAGCACGACTTAGAGGCATAACCGCATTGAAAGCAATGTCGCAAGTGAGGTAATCTTCACACAACCCATGTAATACATAAGGGAAAAAGAGATACATAGTTGGCTTACAATCGCCACTTCACACAATTACATGAATAAAGCATTACATCAACCAGATACAATCAAGGTCCGACTACGGAACCAAAATAAAAGAAGAACCCCAAATGCGATTTAACGGTCCCGATCGACCCCAACCGGGCTCCACTCTCGAGCAACTAGAACGAAACAACACAAAGGGCAAGATCTTCATCAAGCTCCTCCTTGAGCTTGGTTGCGCCACCGCCGGTAACATAGGCACCGCAAACTGGTTTTGAAGTATCCGTGAGCCACGAGGACTCAAAGAATCCCATTACCATGGGTATCAAGACTAGCAAAGCTTAATGGGAAAGGAAGGGGTAAAGTGGTGAGGTTGCAGCAGCGCTAAGCATAGTATGGTGGCTAACCAACGCAAATAAGAGCGAGAAGAGAACAAGCGGAACGGTCGTGAAGCTAGCAATGATCAAGAGGTGATCCTAACACCTACTTACGCCAAACATAACACGAAACCGTGTTCACTTCCGGACTCCGAGAAGAGACCATCACGGCTACACACTCGGTTGATGCGTTTTAATTCGGATCAAGTGTCAAGTTGTCTACAACCGACATTAACAAATTCCCATCTGCCACATAACCGCGGGCACGGCTCTCGAAAGTTTATACCTGCGCAGGGTGTCCCAACTTAGCCCATGACAAGCTCTCGCGATCATCGAAGAATAGACCTTCACCCGAGACACTCCGATCGACTCGGTATCCCGTACATCAAGACATTTCGACAATGGTAAAACAAGACCAGCAAAGCCGCCCGATGCGCCGACAATCCCGATAGGAGCTGCACATATCTCGTTCTCAGGGCAACACCGGATGAGACATCCTACGAGTAAAACCAAACCTCGAGTTGCCCCGAGGGGGCCCCGCAGTCTACTCGGTTCGGACCAACACTTAGACAAGCAACGCCCGGGGCTATAATAAAGATGACCCTTGGGTTAATTACTCCCAAGGAAAAGTAGGTGGTGGTGAGGCAAATGGTAAAAGGCAATGTTGGGCCTTCTTTGGACAAGTTTTATTCAAAGCGAACTGTCAGGGGGTCCCATAAATCACCCGACCGCGTAAGGGACGCAAAATCCGGGAACATAACACCGGTATGACGGAAACTAGGGCGGCAAGAGTGGAACAAAACACTGCATAAGGCCGAGCCTTCCACCCTTTACCAAGTATATAGATGCATTAATATTATAAAAGATATTGTGATATCCCAACATAAACCCTGCCCACCACGGAGAAATCTTCAACTTCACCGCAGCTAGCAACGCTATAAGAGGGGCTGAGCAAAGCGGTAACATAGCCAAACAACGGTTTGCTAGGAATGGTGTCAAAGGTTAGAGGTTCATGGCAATATGGGATGGCTGGACAAACAGTAATAGGTAGCGCAAGATAGCGAAAGAACGAGGCAACTAGCATAGCAATGATAGTAATGAGATCCGTAGTAGCGGTCATCTTGCCTCGAAATCCCGCAAGGAAGAAGAACGAGTCCATGAAGAAGACAAACGGACGAAGTCGAACGGATCCTCGCAACTCCGGAACGAAACCGAAGCTAACGAGAGAGGCAACCCGGAAAGAAGCAAACAACATAGTAAACAACCATCGCATAATCATGGCATGATGCACAACCAAGTATGATGCATGTCCGGTTTAATGAGGTATGGCATGGCAAAGTGCAACGAACAACACTACAAGTTAAGTGGAGCTCAATATGCAACGAGTTGCGTATTGACGGAACACCACATCAATTATTTAGTTCACTCCCGTTTAAGCACACAACAAATGTTAAATGTTGTTAAACATGTCAAGGGGTGAAGCATAATGAAACTACCTAACTAGGCAAGTTTAAATGAGGCCGGAACAATAAATAACAATTCCGGAAAATCCTCATAGGCATATTTTAAGGATTGGTACTGTTCTGCCCTACACACAATTTTAGAGTTGTTAAACATGCAAGATGAGTGCACCATGTTAAACTAGGCAAAATTCTACCCCATTTACATATAAAGTTTATTAAAATCCGAGCTACGGTTATTAAGTTATGAATTAAATCATTTAAACATGGCATTTAAGCAAATTTAATCAAACAACATTTTAAACATTTTAAACATGGATGAAAATGGCATATTAATAAACTAGATGAAAAACTAAGCATTTTGCATATATAAATTATTTTAATCCGATGCACCAATTGTGAGTTATTAAATGCATGAGGTGCAAGGGCTTTTCTGTAAATCTGTAAATCTATGGATAATGGCAAAATCGCAGGTCAGGAAAAAAAAAATACTACGGGCCGAATCTGCACTTGGGCCAACAGTTCACAGGGGGGATTCTGGAGGGGCGCTCACCCATGGGCTTGGCCCGTTTGGTGGAGAAGGGAGCTGGGCTGGCGCAGGCCAGTGGATCGGTCAACGGGAGCGGGCGGCTGCGCTGCAGCTCTCGCTTCTGAAGAAAGAACAGCTGCAGGGCTACGACGCACGCAGCGCTTCAGCGGCGGTATGGGGCGGCGGATGGAGCCCTGCTCCGGCGACGGGGCGGCGCGCTGGAGGGTCCTGGCGGCCGGATCCGGAGGGTTCGGCGAGGTGGAGGAAGGCGAGGCGCGGACGGACTTGGCGCTCGAGACGGCGCCGTCCTCGTCAGGAACCGCTGAAGACGACGGTGATAGGGACTGCGGCAAGCGACGCCGCAGTTTGGGCGGCGGAGCTCGTCGCGGAGGGGCGGCGCGGCGGCCGTGGAAGGAGAAGAAAACGGCAGGGGCGGAGCTCTCCGGTGGCCTGCGTGCTCGGGGACGGGAGGACACATGAGGCGGCAGAGGAGCGAGGGACCCCCGGGCAGAGGAGCTTGAGCATCGGGCGGGCGAGATGGTCCGGCGAGATGGCGCTCCGGTGTCGTGCTCGTGAGGACGAGGTGGAGGGGAGCACGGGCTTCGATCTGATGGCTGCTGCTGCTAGCGGGGAAGCACCGGCGAGGAGAAGTGCTCGGGCGACGGCTTAGCCGTCTCCTCTTGATCTGGATCGAGGAGGAGCGGGGCCGCAGCTGCGGTGGTGGAATTGAGGAGAGTGAGTGGTGAGCGCTGCTTGGCCCGTCTCAAGACGAGGGAAGATGGCGGTGGTGCTAGGGGATTGGGTCGATGGGGAAAACGAGGAGGAGACCACGGAGGCGCTGGTTGGTTCGGCCGTGAGAACAAGGAGAGTGGCGGCGTGGGGATGGGATGGATGGGACAGATCCTAGTTTTAAGGGTTTGGTCTCAAATAGACTAGGGTCTATATATATGGAGAAAGAGGAAGTTTTAGGTCACACGATAAAATTCGGGCGGTTCCGGATAAAATAGTTAGGGAGTTTCAAATGACAAAACGGAGACGCTTTTGTAGATGTTAGGGATGATCCGAATCCAACGGTCACGACATGTAGGGTTCGGGTTCGCAAGTTTTGGACGCGCGAGGGGGTCTATGCACTGTGTTGAGAGGGGGAAAACAAAGACAAAGGTCTGACGAAAGACCACGGGGTCAAGGGGGGGTTTTGTGGTCTCGAAGAAAGAGAGGAGAGAGGGTCCAAATGGTCTGAGGGAAGGTCAACAAAGGCAAAGCGGTCCGAGGAGGTCAACGAGGACAAGGGCCCGACAAAATGCCAACGCAGACAAAGAAAGAAAAGGCAACTGCGAACGGTTACGAGTTTTATGAAAACGATGACGATGCAATGCAAATGATGCGATGATGAAATGCAAGACATGAACAAAATGCAAAACGAAAGACAAAACCCAACCACGGAGAAAATAAAATAGCGCATCTCCGGAAAAGGCAAGAGTCGGAGTTACAGATATGGAAGGTTACATCCGGGGCGTTACATTCATACCCTCCGATACTACTCATATATTCATCAAAATAAGCAAACAACACAATGAAAATAGAATCTGCCAAAAACAGAACAATCTGTAGTAATCTGGAACTTTCCATACCTCTGTAACTCCAAAAATTCTAAAAAATTGGGACAACTTAGAAAATTTGTATGTAAATATTGTGTAAAAAATTCAGATCAAAATCACATTCCAGTGAATTTTCAAAATTCCTGGACTGGGAGCAAAAGTTTCTGTTTTTGCACAGAATCAAGTCAACTATCATCCACACTATCCCAAAGGCTTTACTTGGCACTTTATTGAAACAAAAGCTATAAAACATGATTACTACAGTAGCTTAATCATTTTAACACACAAAAGAAGTAGGTAATGGTGTTGGGTTGTCTCCCAACAAGCGCTTTTCTTTAATGCCTTTCTAGCTAGGCATGATGATTTCAATGATGCTCACATAAAAGATAAGAATTGAAACATAAGGGGACCATCATGAAGCATATGCCTATCACATTTAAGTCTAACCCACTTACTATGCATAGGGATTTCATGAGCAAACAATTTATGGGAACAAGAATCAACTAGCATAGGAAGGTAAAACAAGCAAATCTTCAAGATTTTCAACACATAGAGAGGAAACTTGATATTATTGCAATTCCTACAAGCATATATCCCCCACTCATAGTAATTTTTAATAGCATCATGAATGAATTCAACAATATAAATATCACATAAAGCATTCTTTTCATGATCCAGAAGCATGGAATTTTTATTACTCTCCACATAAGCAAATTTCTTCTCATGAATAGTAGTGGGAGCAAACTCAACAAAATAACTATCATGTGAGGCATGATCATAAAATCATGATGAAAAGTTTCATGGTTATCATTATTCTTTATAGCATACACGTCATCACAATAATCATCATAAATATCAACTTTGTTCTCATAATCAATTGGAGCCTCTTCCGAAATAGTGGATCCATCACTAAATAAAGTCATGACCTCTCCAAATCCACTTTTGTAATTATCACAATAAGATTCAACACCCTCCAAAATAGTGGGATCATTACTTCCTAAAGTTGACACTCTTCCAAACCCACTTTCATCAATATAATCATCATAAATAGGAGGCATGCTTTCATCATAATAAATATTCTCATCAAAACTTGGGGGGCTAAAAATATCAATTCATCAAACATAGCATCCCCAAGCTTGTAGCTTTGCATAACATTAGCATCATGGATATTCAAAGAATTCACGCTAGCAACATCACAATCATGCTCATCATACAAAAAATTTATGCCAAACATTTTATAGACTTCTTCTTGTAACACTTGAGCACAATTTTCCTTTCCATCATTTTCACGAAAGAATTAAAAAGATGAAGCATATGAGGCAACCTCAATTCCATTTTTTTGTACTTTTCTTTTATAGACTAAACTAGTGATAAACAAGAAACTAAAAGATTCGATTGTAAGATCTAAAGATATACCTTCAAGCACTAACCTCCCCAGCAACAGCGCCAGAAAAGAGCTTGATGTCTACTATGCAACCTTCTTCTTGTAGACTCGTGTTGGGCCTCCAAGTGCAGAGTTCTGTAGGACAGTAGCAAATTTCCCTCAAGTGGATGACCTAAGGTTTATCAATCCGTGGGAGTCGTAGGATGAAGATGGTCTCTCAAACAACCTTGCAACAAAATAACAAAGAGTCTCTTGTGTCCCCAACACACCCAATACAATGGTAAATTGTATAGGTGCACTAGTTTGGCGAAGAGATGGTGATACAAGTGTAATATGGCTGGTAGATATAGGTTTTTGTAATCTGAAAATATAAAACAGCAAGGTAACTAGTAACAAAAGTGAGCGAAAACGGTATTGCAATGCTTGGAAACAAGGCCTAGGGTTCATACTTTCACTAGTGCAAGTTCTCTCAACAATGATAACATAATTAGATCATATGACAATCCCTAAACGTGCGACAAAGAATCACTCCAAAGTTCCTATCACGGAGAACATAAGATGAAATTGCTTGTAGGGTACGAAACCACTTCAAAGTTATTCTTTCCGGTCAATCCAGTGAGCTATTCTTGTAAGTGTCACAAACAGCCCTAGAGTTCGTAGTAAAATAACACCATATGACACACATCAATCAACCCTAATGTCACCTAGATACTCCAATGTCACCACAAGTATCCATGGGTCGATTATATGATATGCATCAAACAACTTCAGATTCATAATATTCAACCCAACACAAAGAACTTCAAAAGTATCCCAAGATTTCTATCGGAGAAAGGAATATGAAAACGCGTACCAAACCCTATGCATAGATTACCCCAATGTCACCACGGGAATCCGCAAGTTGATAAACAAAACATACATCAAGTGGATCAACAGAACGTCCCATTGTCATCACAGATATCCCATTGCAAGATATGCATCAAGTGTTCTCATATCCAAAGATTCAATCCGACATAACAAAACCTCAAAGGAAAAGACTCAATTCATCACAAGGAGATAGAGGGGAAGAAACACCATATGATCCAACTATAATAGCAAAGCTCATGGTACATCAAGATTGTTGAGGGAGTCCTGGATTAAGGGGTCCTCGGACAGCCGGACTATATGTATATGACGGACTGTTGGACTATGAAGATAGAAGATAGAAGACTTCGTCCCTTGTCCGGATGAGACTCTCCTTTGCGTGGAAGGCAAGCTTGGTGATTCGGATATGAAGATTCCTTCCTTTGTAACCGACTCTGTGTAACCTTAGCCCCTCTGGTGTCTATATAAACCAGAGGGTTTAGTCCGTAGGATGAGAACAATAATAATCATAGGCTAGCTTCTAGGGTTTAGCCTCTATGATCTCGTGGTAGATCAACTCTTGTAATACTCATATCATCAAGATCAGTCAAGCAGGAAGTAGGGTATTACCTCCATCGAGAGGGCCCGAACCTGGGTGAACATTGTGTCTCCCGCCTCCTGTTACCATTAGCCTTAGACACATAGTCCGGGCCCCAATACCCGGGTAAACATTGTGTCCCCCGCCTCCTGTTACAATTAGCCTTAGACGCATAGTTCGGGACCCCCTACCCGAGATCTGCCGGTTTTGACACCGACATTGGTGCTTTCATTGAGAGTTCCACTGTGACGTCAAAGATAGGGTTGATGGCTTGCCTTGTTATCAAGGACAACATCACCTGCGGGGGAGCTCTGTCCTCAGGCCAAACCCTCCGGCTGGGCGGCTTCGTCTTGATCGCCCGTTCATCCATCGGGCCGACAATGACTTCTCGGGTCATCGAAAATCATCTCCACGTCAGCTCGGAATACGCCGAGCAGATGGATCCAACGGAGTTATCGTCTCTAAATGGGCTCCTGGATCGCATCATCGCTTTGGGAGTCGCTTCGGACTACGATCGGATTGGGCTTAAACCTGATCAGAGAGAGATTGAATCTCCGCTGATCACCCATCAGATAGCGGTGGTGGAGGAGCAATGCAACAACTCTTCCCCTATATTAAGGACGAAATATGTCTGGATTTCCGAGCTCACCGAGCCGTATACCTGCCCGCGGGTGTCGATGTCAAAACCGGTGGATCTCGGGTAGGGGGTCCCGAACTGTGCATCTAAGGCTAAGGGTAACAGGAGGCGGGGGACACAATGTTTACCCAGGTTCGGGCCCTCTCTATGGAGGTAATACCCTACTTCCTGCTTGATTGATCTTGATGATATGAGTATTACAAGAGTTGATCTACCACGAGATCGTAGAGGTTAAACCCTAGAGGCTAGCCTATGATTACGATTGTGTTGTCCTACGGACTAAACCCTCCGGTTTATATTGATACCGGAGGGGGCTAGTGTTACATCAGGTCGGTTATAGAGAAGGGAATCTACATATCCGAATCACCAAGCTTGCCTTCCACGCAAAGGAGAGTCCCACCCGGACACGGGACGAAGTCTTCTATCTTGTATCTTCATAGTCCAACAGTCCGGCATAAGCATATAGTCCGGCTGTCCGAGAACCCCTTAATCCAGGACTCCCTCAGTAGCCCCCGAACCCGGCTTCAATGACGATGAGTCCGGCGCGCAGATTGTCTTCGACATTGCAAGGAGGGTTCCTCCTCCGAATTCTCCAGAGTACCTGTTGTAACGAGCAGTGTTCGGCTTCCCGTTTAATGTTGCACTCATCGGCTTCTATATCTTAATAGTGTCAGCCTCCATGTGTCGAGCGAATGCGAGAAGCCGGAGCATTTTTACACTTGCCACCTTGACCATGTAAATAAACCTTCTATTAAAGAGACGGGGATGCTCAAATCCAAATCACACCATCTTCCCCAAGCGAGGATTCATCAAAGGGCACCCAGAAAAACCATACCATCATGGCCGGCCACCGCAGCTCTTCCACTCGCCCCTATAGCGCCAAGCCAAGTGATTGGGAGAAGTGTGCCGTATCCCACGGCCAATTGGTGAAGTTGCAGACCCAGAGGTTTCTTCCACCTACATATCCTATCCCCGTTCGAGCTGGATTAGCCACCTTTGACGGCGGGGAGCAAGCGGAGTGTTTTCCCAACCATCCAGAGGGGAGCGAGTGTGCCGTGTCCCTTACTTGCTGAGGGGCATCGGATTTCCAATCCATCCGTTCCTTCGCGGGCTCCTGGAGTACTATGGCCTCTAGCTGCACAATTTCACCCCTGCCTCCATCCTGCACATCGCAGGTTATGTCGCCCTTTGCGAGTTATTTCTGGGTTGCGAAGCTCATTTCGAGCTATGGAAGAGGTTGTTCTGCCTCAGCCCTCGCAATCAAGAGGGATCAATATTCCGAGTGGGCGGAGCCGAAATATGGCGCATCGCTGGGACCGGATACCTGTCCAGCACTCCGAAGAAGGCATCTGAAGATTGGCCTTTTGAGTGGTTTTATATAGAGGACGTCTCCCTTCCTGACCCTATCCGAATGGGACTTCCTGAGTTTACAAATGCCCCGTTGAAGAAACACCGTAGCTGGCATCCTCGGAGCCCCAAGGAGGAAGATAGCACAGAGGTCCTTCAATTGATGGGCATGACAAAAATGCTTGCCCTATCCGGATTGACAATAATCGAGGTTATGTCAATATGCATAATGCGGGGGTGCAGCCACTCCAGTATCAAGGGCGTCCCATGTGGCACTTCAACGGAGAAGACGATGCCACCCGCTGTGGTCGGAAAGGTCCGGACTCCGCCACCGCTCTGGCAAAAATACTGTCCGATTTATACAAAGGAGAAGAAGAGGAGTTCATCCGCATTAAGCCACGGGATGGATTTTCCATGTACAACCCTCCTAGCTGGGTGAGTTGCTATATCTTACTCAACTCTATTCATTCCCGCAGTCTTTCATCACAAATACTTACCTCGCTAATCCATAACAGGAAATGCGGAAAGCTATGAGGGAGATCCACAACCCGTCTCCACAGCCAGAGGACCACAATCGGGCCCTCGACCCGGGACTCGAAGAGGATCTGGACGTATTTGTGGAGCTTGGCGATAGGGTGTTTTACCAGGTGAGCTGTGACGGCACCTTAGTGGCCATCATTGCCGACTACCCTGGCCTCCTCCCAGCATCACGTGTAAGTAAACAGGAGACTTATCTTCCGCAAAGGATTCACTCTTTCCACCTTACCCACCGCACATATATTATGCTATAAAGGGAAGGCCATCAGCACGCCATGCCGAACCTGCGGCGACTCACCAACAAGGGGCGCCCAAGCCGGGTAGGCTTCCAAAAAGGAAAGCGAGCAGAGAGATGACCGATCCACCATCAAAGAGGTATGGTTTATAACATGCTCCATGTTGTCATCTTTAAAATATAACAATATCCGATGTGTCTTGGCAGAAAGAACATCCGCCGGACTATATCCGGGGATCCTGCCCGTCACAGCTCTACCAGCCGGATTCCGGCACCGGTCTTGAGGGTAGAGGCTAACGCGGGGACGACACGAGACGGTCCTCCTATAGAAGATTCGGATAGAATATCCATTATGAATTCCGAGGTGGAGAGCGCTATGAATCATCGGTGTCGGCAGGCCGCACTCGGCGACCCTAGTTTTTTCCGAAGAGGCTTTCAATGCCTTCAACTCAAGAGACGCGTACATTCGAGCTGCTCAAGATGGGCTTGGTAGAGCCACAAACCAGTATTTAAAAGATATACGGGTAAGCAAAATCTGATAATTATGTATATCAGTAGCCCCTGAGACTTGAAACAGTTGGTACAACTGATTCAAGGATCATTGTATGAACATGTTCTTATAGAGAAGAATACCCTTTTGTCTCAAGAGCTAGAGAAGTGTCAAGCCCAGCTAAGGGCCGCAGCTGCTGAAATGGAGGAAGCCAAGAAGGCCTCATATGGTAATATTTCTCTCGATCGAGAAAAAAACGTAATTACGTATACCATTTGGTGTTCGGCACGTTGCAGATCTAACAATAGATTCCGCAGATAATCCCGGAGTGAATCCGGAGATCCTACAAGAGGATGAACAAAGAGCTCAACAACAACTAGACGTTGGCGAGCGTGTACTTACATGGGCCAGGTGGGAGAAAAACGATCTCCAGGATGCCAATACCCGACTGAGCGTAGAATTGAAAGATGTTCGGGCCCAGCTAGCTGACTCCGTGAAGGAGAATAGAAGGCTTCAACGCGGCATATTTAGTATGTGCTCAAACGAACCTTTATATAGTTCAGTGAAGAAACGGGCTGACAGAGTTATGTCTGTAGGTATGCTGACTGGTCGCCCCGAAGAGGAGATGCCCGGATCCTCAGGCGATGTTCTGCAAGAGCTTTCGCAGCTGCATGAACAAGTTCGGCAGGTGATGCAGGGTGTCGCCAAGGCCTTGTGGCCATCCGCCACCCTGCCAGGAAGCATGGGGGAGCTTGTACAGCTGCTCAAGGGAGTGCAGCGGCATTTCTGACTATGGAAGATATCTGCCTGTCGACAAGGTGCAAGGGAAGCTTGGGCCATGGTAAAAACACGGTATACCAAGCTCGATCCGAATCACATGTCCCGGGTCGGACCTGTAGGGTCAGATGGGAATGAGATTCCCGTTAGTCTGGTGTATGACCAGGTAGGATTGGCTGCAAAGTATTCCCAACAGGATTGTAGGCTAGACAGCCTGTTGGATGGCATAGAAGAAGAAGTATGTGAGTCTAAGTGACTATGCACTTCAATTGACATATTTGTCCCTAGCCAGATTATAAATCATTTGTCATGGCGGACCTTTTTGCTTCAGCCTCCGGACCCGACAGTCCAGAGTGTTTCTGAATACCCGCTCAGTTATATAAACCGGGGTACGCATGGAAACCAGGCGTAGGGGTCATAATTGCTTGAATAGACAAGTACCCAACTAGCTATGTTATATTACATGGATAGTAAGAAACATATTCTAGAGAGAATAGTTCTGTTAAGGGTTCCTTTCCCTGGGTACGCATGCATTAATGTGCATGTCTGAACTGCGAGCAAAAATGCAGTATATGCAACATCTGGGGGTTTGTATTGTAATAGGTAAAAACCATCTTTAGTTCACCGACCGAATATTCCCTTAAAAACGCTAGCTTTTGGCTTCACCCAGTCTGAGGTACACAAGTACCCGGCAGTAACAATCGCAGAGGTGCTCCGCTTATGCCCTAGCCGAACTAACGAGAACGTAGGGCATAAACACAGGAGCCAGGCAACCCAGCTTGGCCAAAACTTAAGTCATATCGATGCATATAATGGAGAAGAAAAGGTACATATGGGAAAGGGACACATATGCAGTGGGTGTGATGCCTGGAAGATAATTATATTAAGCTTCTGTATAGGAAGCCCCCAGGTATAATGAGCGCATATACTTGAGGATTAGCGCGTCACGAGTGTGTAGTCGAGTCACACTTAAAACCTTAGAGCCATAAAAAAAGAGAGAGGATATAACTAAAAAGTAAAAACAAAGGCGGAGGGAAGGAGACGAACAAAGAGTTCGGCGCTAGGCGTAGAATCTTCGGAGTCTGGCCGCGTTCCATGGGTTCGGCTCGAGTCGATTATCTGATGCATCACGCAAGCGGTACGCTCACCCTATGAGAACTTTATCCATGATGAAGGGACCCTCCCACTTGGGCTTGAGCTTGTCCTTTTTCTTCTCCGGTAGGCGTAGAACGAGTTCGCCAATGTTATAAGTTTTGGCCTGTACTTCTCTGCTTTGATACCTCTGAGCCTGTTGCTGATAAAATGCGGAACGAGCTTTTGCAACATTGCGCTCCTCCTCCAGGGCATCTAAACTGTCCCGCCGATCAAGCTCGGCTTCTCCCTCTTCATACATGCGCACTAGAGATGAGTCATGAATAATATCGCAGGGCAATACCGCCTCTGCGCCATACACCATGAAGAAGGGTGTGTATCTGGTAGTGCGATTTGGCGTGGTCCGCAGCCCCCATAGTACAGAGTCAAGCTCCTCGACCCAGTGCGTGTCTGATTCCTTTAGAGATCGCACTAGTTTGGGTTTGATGCCGCTCATAATAAGACCATTTTCTCGTTCGACTTGCCCGTTTGTTTGAGGGTGATAGACATAGGCGTAACTGAGCTTAATGCCCATATTGCCGCACCAAGTTTTCACCTCATCGGCTGTGAAATTGGAGCCATTATCAGTGATGATGCTGTGGGGGACACCATAGCGGTGCACGACCCCTGATATGAAGTCTATCATTGGTTCGGATTTGACCGTTTTAACTGGTCTGGCCTCTATCCATTTGGTGAATTTATCCACCATGACGAACAGGTATTTTTTCTTATGGCTTCCTCCTTTAAGGGGTCCGACCATATCGAGCCCCCAGACCGCAAAGGGCCAAGTTATGGGGATTGTTTGGAGAGCAGTGGGAGGCTTATGGCTTTGATTGGCGAAGAACTGGCAACCGGTGCAATGTTGGACGAGGTCCTGTGCGTCTGCTCAGGCTGTCGGCCAGTAGAAACCTGTATGGAAGGCCTTGCTTACAATGGCCCGAGCTGCGACGTGGTGGTTGCCGAGTCCAGCATGAATTTCGGCAAGAGCTGCCGCCCTTCCTCTTCGGACATACATCTTTGAAGTACTCCGATAGCGCTTTTCTTATAAATCTCTCCCTCATGGACCTTGTAGGCTTTAGAGTACCACACGATGCAACGTGCCTCATTTTGATCCTCGGGGAGTTCTTGCCTATTTAGGTAGGCTAAGAAGGGTTCGGTCCATGGGGCGATGACAACCATGATCAGATGGGCCGAAGGTGTTATTTCGGTGGCAGAGCCTCCGATTATGTCAGTGTGTTCGGGATCTGGGGTTGTGGTCGGATCCGGACTAGTATTGCCGGTCTCCCCTTGCCACACCACGGATGGCTTGGAATACCTTTCCAAGAAGATGTTAGGTGGGACGGGGTCGCGCTTAGCGCTGATGCGGGCAAGGATATCCGCCGCTTGATTGTTTTCTCGAACCACATGATGAAACTCAAGCCCCTCAAATCAAGCTGACATTTGGAGGACGACATTATGATAAGCCGCCATTTTCAGATCCTTGGCGTCGAAGTCTCCATTTATTTGAGATATTGTGAGTTTTGAATCCCCACACACTTCTAGGCGGTGTATGCCCATGGAGACAGCCACTCGAAGACCATGCAACAAAGCCTCGTATTCGGCTGCATTGTTGGAGTCTGTGTAGAGTATTTGGAGTACGTATTGGACTGTATCACCAGTGGGGGATGTCAAGACAACACCCGCTCCTAGACCAACCAGCATTTTAGAGCTGTCAAAGTGCATGATCCGATTGGAGTATGCGTCATACTCTTTAGGGAGTTCGGCTTCTGTCCATTCAGCGATGAAGTCAGCTAGTACTTGCGATTTAATGGCTCGCTGTGGTTTATATGTAATGTCGAACGGGAGGAGCTCGATGGCCCACTTAGCAATCCAGCCCGTGGCATCGCGGTTGTTTATTATATCGTTGAGTGGTACTTCGGAGGCCATCGCGATTGAACACTCTTGAAAGTAGTGTCGTAGTTTCCGGGATGCCATGAAGACCGCGTATGCTATCTTTTGATAATGTGGGTACCGTGACTTGCATGGTGTGAGGTTAGTGGATACATAGTATACCGGCTTTTGAAGCGGGAACTTATGTCCGTCCTCCTCTCGTTAGACGATGAGCAATGCGCTTACAACTTCGTATGTTGCAGCTATATATAACAACATGGGTTCGCTAGTGTTTGGTGCGGCCAGGATTGGGTTGCTAGCCAGGAGGGCCTTTATTTCTTCCAGTCCGGCTGTCGCCGCATTCGTCCACTCGAAGTGTTCGGTGCGTCGAAGAAGGCGATAAAGAGGTAGTGCCTTTTCTCCCAATCGGGAGATAAAGCGGCTTAAGGCAGCCATGCATCCGGTTAATTTCTGGATTTGTTTGAGGTCTGTTAGGGTAGCCAATTGTGACAAAGCTCGGATTTTAGCCGGGTTTGCTTCAATTCCTCTGTTGGAAACGATGAAGCCCAGCAGCTTCCCGGTGGGAACGCTGAAAACACATTTTTCCGGATTGAGCTTGATGTCATATGTTCGGAGGTTGTCGAACGTGAGCCTCAGGTCGTCTATTAAAGATTCAACGTGTCTGGTCTTGATGACCACATTGTCCACATATGCCTCACTTGTTTTGCCGATTTGTTTTTCCAGGCATGTCTGAATCATGCATTGGTAGGTTGCACCGGCGTTTTTGAGCCCGAAAGGCATGGTGTTGAAACAGAAAGGGCCGTATGGGGTGATAAATGCCGTTGCGGCTTGATCGGACTCCATCATTTTGATTTGATGGTATCCGGAGTATGCGTCGAGGAAGCACAATGAGTCGTGTCCTGCGGTAGTGTCGATGATTTGATCGATGCGAGGGAGGGGGAAGGGATCCTTGGGGCAAGCCTTATTGAGGTCCTTGAAATCGACACATAGGCGCCAGGATTTATCCTTCTTTGGTACCATCACCAGGTTTGCTAGCCAGTCCGGGTGTTTTATTTCTCTGATGAATCCGGCCACGAGTAACTTGGTTAGCTCCTATCCCATAGCTTGTCATTTAGGCTCTGAAAAGCAATGTAGTGTCTGCTTGACCAGCTTGTGTCCCTTCAATATGTTGAGACTATGCTCGGCCAGCCTGCGTGGGATCCCTGGCATATTTGACGGGTGCCAGGCAAAGATGTCCCAATTCTCGCGTAAGAACGCCCGCAGTGCAGCGTCGATTGTGGGGTTCAGCTGTGCCCCGATGGATGCTTTTTTTGTAGACTTCGTTGGGTGGACTTGGAATTTGACTATTTCGTCCGCTGGTTTGAAAGAGGTGGACTTGGATTGCTTATCGAGTATCATGTCGTCCCTATCCACTATGGAGCATAATGCAGTTAGTTCTTCGGCCGCGAGGGCTTCGGATAATGCCTCAAGGGCCAGGGCGGCGGTTTTATTTTCGGCGCGGAGTGCTATGTTTGGATCACTGGCTAGAGTGATGATTCTATTGGGCCCGGGCATCTTGAGCTTCATGTACCCATAATGGTGTATAGCTTGGAAGGTCGCGAATGCATCCCGCCCTAAAAGGGCGTGGTATCCACTACTGAACGGGGCCACTTGGAATGTTATCTCTTCGGACCTGTAATTTTCCGGCGTGCTGAATACCATGTGGAGTGTGATTTTTCCCTCACATCGTGCCTCCCGACTAGGAATAATTCCTCGAAAGGTCGTGCTGCTTTGCTCAATGCGGCTCTTGTCTATTTCCATTTTGTTGAGAATTTCCTCGTAGATGAGGTTTAATCCGCTGCCGCCGTCCATGAGCACTTTAGTAAGCCGAAAGCCGTCCACAATTGGACTAAGGACCAAAACGGCTGGTGCTTAGACTATTCGAAATTGAGGTTCGTCACTGGCATTAAAGGCTATAGCCGTGTCGTTCCAGGGGTTTATTGCTGCAACGTGGCAGACTTCGGCGAGGCCGCGGAGTGCCCTCTTGCGCCTGTTATTCGAGGCAAAAGTCTCGAAGACTATCAACACTGTATTGTTGTTTTCTGCGGGATGATGCTCTGCGGTATTGTTAATGAGGAGATCCTCTCCGCTCTTGGCGACCTACCGAAGTATCCAACATGCTCTAAGGTTGTGTGTTGGTAAGGTATCCAGTGTGGTGTGGGTTTTGCATGGCCTATTGAGCCATCCCACCAACACGGTTCCACGCCCTAGAGTGGGCTTTGGTTTCTTTGTGATTGGATCGAGTGACTTGCGAGAGTGCACCCTTTTGGTTCGGACAAGGGGTTTAGTGAGAGCCTAAGGATCCCAGAATGTTGCCTGGGTTTTCCAGGCGCTTGCCATCGCACATTACTTCTGTACTATGGCCGCCAAGTCAGCGAAGTGTGATATGTCACGGCGACTTATGGCGTTAAGGATTCCCTTGTCTGTGCAATTTTTGCAAAAGAATGAGATTGCGTCTTCCTCGCGATAGTCCTTAACCTTGCTCATTACAAGGAGGAATCTAGCCTAAAAGTGATGTACTGTCTCTTGGGATTGTTGTGTGATGTGGGAAAGATCGCTTGTATCTTGGTGGGTGGGTGGATTTAAGTCCGAACCCTGACCCGATCTGGGACCCGGAGGCTGAGGAGCTTCCGAACTTGGTAGTTCGGGTTCCGGGATTTTACCCGATTTTTCTGGCCCGCTGTCCAATTCTAAATTCAGAGTTTGGGTCATGTCCTCCCGCGAGCGGGTATCTGGCTCAGAGAGCTCGGGAATCCGGACATAGTTCGTCCTCAAAATAGAGGAAGAGTTGCTGCATTGCTCCTCCACCACCGCTATTTGATGGGTGATCAGTGGAGAGTTAATCTCTCTTTGATCAGGATTAAGCCCAATCCGATCATAGTCCGTAGCGACTCCCAAAGCGGCGATGCGATCCAGGAGCTTGTTAAAGGACGAAAGTTACATTGGATCCATCCGCTCGGCATATTCCGAGCTGATGTGGAGGCTGTTTCCGATGACCCGAGATGTCATCGTCGGCACGGCGGCCGAACGGGCGATCATGATGAAGCCGCCTAGTCGGAGGGTTTGGCCTAAGGTTAGGGCTCCCCCGGAGGCGATGTTTTCCTTGATAACAAGGCGAGCCATCAAACCTTTTTTCGACGTCAAAGTGGAACTCTCAATGAAAGCACGAATGGCGGTGTCAAAACCGGAGGATCTCGGGTAGGGGGTCCCGAACTGTGCGTCTAAGGCTAATGGTAATAGGAGGTGGGGGACACGATGTTTACCCAGGTTCGGGCCCTCTTTATGGAGGTAATACCCTACTTCCTCCTTGATTGATCTTGATGATATGAGTATTACAAGAGTTGATCTATCACGAGATCGTAGAGGCTAAACCCTAGAGGCTAGCCTATGGTTATGATTGTGTTGTCCTACGGACTAAACCCTCCGGTTTATATAGACAATGGAGGGGGCTAGGGTTACATCAGGTCGGTTACATAGAAGGGAATCTACATATCCGAATCGCCAAGCTTGCCTTCCACGCAAAGGAGAGTCCCACCCGGACATGGGACGAAGTCTTCTATCTTGTATCTTCATAGTCCAACAGTCCATCATAAGCATATAGTCTGGCTGTCCGAGGACCCCTCAATCCAGGACTCCCTCAGCGGGAAGACGTGCCCCAAACTCCGAACTTAGAATCGGACTGTGGGCCAGAAAAATTGGTTGACATCCTGGAACCCGAACCATTAAGCTCAGAAACTCCTCAAGCTCTGGGTCACAGATCAGATCAGGGTTCGGACTTAAATCCACCCACCCACCCAGACTCAAGCGATCTTTCCCGCATCAGACAACAGTCCCAACAGATGGTACATCACTTTTGGGCCAGATTCCTCCTTGTCAAGGACAAGGTCAAAGACTGTTGTGGTGAAGACGCAATCTCATTATTCTGCAAAAATTGCACAGACAAGGGACTCCTTAACGCTATAAATCACCGTCACGTATCACGCTTCGATGACTTGGCAATCATAGTATAGAAGTACTGCGCGATGGAAAGCGCCTAGAAAACTTAGGCAGCCTTCTGGGATCCACTGGCTCTCGCTAAACCCCTCGTCCGAACAAAAAGGGTGTACCCTCGTAGGTCGCCTGATCCAATCACGAAGAAATCGAAGCCCACTACACGGCGCGCAACCGCTTCAGAGGGGTGGCTCGATAGGCCATGCAAAATACACACCACATCAGATACCATACCAACACATAGCCTTAGAGCATGTTGGATACTTCGGCAGGTGGCCAAGAGCGGCGAGGATCTCCTCCTAAAAAACACCACAGAGCAACATCCGACAGAACAGCAGACTAAGGCATAGCCTAGTGGTGGGAAGGGACTGATGCCTTCCCACCCACCCAGGTTCAAGGCATGGTACTTGCAATTTGGTTTTGTTGCACCAATTATACTGTAGGGGGTTTCCTTACAGTCTTTCTGTCAAAAAAAAACATCCCACAGAACACAACACTACAGTATTGACAGTCTTCGAGACTTTCGCCTCAGGTAACAGACGCAAGAGAGCACTCTGCGGTCTTGCCGAAGTCTGCCAAGTTGCAACAATAAACCCCTGGAATGACACGGCTATAACTTTCAATTCTAGTGATGAACCACAATTCAGAGCAGTCCGGGCACCAGCCACTTTGGTCCTCAGTCCAATCGTTGACGGCTTCCGGCTTACCAAAGTGCTCATGGACGGCGGTAGCGGACTAAACCTCATTTACGAGGAAACTCTCAACAAAATGGAAATAGACAGGAGCTGCATTGAGCAAAGCAACACAACCTTCCGAGGAATTATTCCCAGCCGGGAGGCACGATGTGCGGGAAAAATCACACTCGATGTGGTATTCGGCACGCTGGAGAATTATCGGTCCGAAGAGGTAAACTTTCAGGTGGCCCCTTTCACTAGCGGATATCATGCCTTGTTAGGGCGGGATGCGTTTGCGAGCTTTCAAGCTATACCCCATTATAGGTACATGAAGCTCAAGATGCCCGGGCCCAATGGAATTATCACTCTTGCCAGTGATCCGGACATAGCACTCCGCGCCAAAAATAAACAGCAGCATTGGCCCTCGAAGCATTGTCCGAAGCCCTCGCGACCGAAGAATTAACTGCATTACGCTCCATAGTGGATAAGGACGACGTGATACTTGATAAGTGATACAATTCCACCTCCTTTAAACCAGCGGACGAAATAGTGAAATTCCAAGTCCACCCAATGGACTCCACAAAGACAGCATCCATCGGGCACAGCTAGACCCCACAATCGACGTCGCACTATGGGCGTTCCTACGCGAGAACTGGGATATCTTCTCCCGGCACCCTTCTGATATGCCGGGGATCCCATGCAGGCTGGCCGAACACAATCTCAACATACTGAAGGGATATAAGCTGGTCAAGCAAACACTACGACGCTTTTCAGAACCCAAACGACAAGCTATGGGAGAGGAACTTGCCAAGTTACTTGAAGCCGAATTCATCAGAGAAATAGAACACCCGGATTGGCTAGAAAACCTCATGATGATACCAAAGAAGGATAAATCCTGGCACCTATGTGTCGATTCAAAGACCTCAACAAGGCTTGCCCTAAGGGTCCCTTCCCTCTCCCGCGCATCGACCATATTATCGATGCTACCGTGGGACACGACTTATTGTGTTTCCTCGATGCATACTCTGGATACCATCAAATCAAGATGACGGAGTCTGATCAAGCCGCAACAGCATTTATCACCCCATACGTGCCTTTCTGCTTCAACACTATGCCTTTCGGGCTCAAAAACGCTGGTGCCACCTACCAACGCATGATTCAAACATGCCAAGAGAAACAAATCGGTAAAACAGTTGAAGCATATGTCGATGACGTAGTCATCAAGACCAGACATGCCAAATCTTTAACAGACGATCTAAAGCTCATGTTCGATAACCACCAAACACATCACATCAAGCTCAATCCGGAAAAATGTGTTTTCGGCGTTCCCGCCGGAAAGCTGCTGGGCTTCATCATTTCCAATTGAGGAATTGAAGCAAACCCAGCTAAAATCCGATCTTTGTCATAGTTGGCTACCCCAACATATCTCAAACAAATCCAGAAACTAACTGGATGTGTGGCATCTTTAAGCCGCTTTATGTCTAGATTGGGATAAAAGGCATTGCCACTTTATCGCCTTCTTCGATGAACCGAACACTTTGAGTGGACTGACGCGGCGACGGCTGGACTAGAGGAAATAAAGGCTGTTTTAACAAGCAACCCAATCCTGGCCGCACCGAATGTTGGCGAACCCATGTTGTTATACATAGCTGCAACACACCAAGTTGTGAGTGTAGTGCTCGTCGTCGAACGAGAGGAGGACGGACACAAATTTCCGGTTCAGAAGCCGGTATACTACGTATCTACTGTCCTCACACCATGCAAATCCCGGTACCCACATTATCAAAAAATAGCATACGCGGTCTTCATGGCATCCCGGAAACTACGACACTACTTTCAAGAGTGTTCAATCACGGTGGCATCTGAAGTACCACTCAATGACATAATAAACAACCGCGATGCCACGGGCCAGATTGCCAAGTGGGCCATCGAGCTCCTCCCATTAGACATCACATATAAACCACGGCGAGCCATTAAATCCCAAGTACTGGCAGACTTCGTCGCCGAATGGACACATGTCGAACTCCCTAAAGAGTACGACACATACTCCAACTGGATCATGCACTTCGACGGCTCTAAAATGCTGGCAGGTTTGGGACCAGGTGTTGTCCTTACATCCCCCACTAGAGATACAGTCCAATACGTACTCCAAATATTATACATAGACTCCAACAATGCAGCCGAATATGAGGCAATGCAGCCGAATATGAGGCTCTGTTGCATATTCTTCGGATGGCCGTCTCCATGGGCATTCAGCGCCTAGAAGTGCATGGGGATTTGAACCTCGCAATATCTCAAATAAATGGAGACTTCGATGCCAAAGATCCGAAAATGGTGGCCTATCGTAATGCCGTCCTTAAGATGTTAGCTCGGTTCGAAGGGCTCGAATTTCATCATGTGGTTTGAGAAGACAATCAAGCGGCGGATGTCCTCGCCCGCATCGGCGCTAAGCGCGACCCCATCCCACCTACATCTTTCTGGAAAGGCTTTTCAAGCCATCTGTGGTGTGCCAAGGGGAGACCGGCAACATCAGTCCGGATCCGACCACAACCCCAAATTCCGAACACACTGACATAATCGGGGGCTCCGCCACTTAAATAACACCTTCGGCCTATCTCATCATGGCTGTTATGGCCCCATGGACTGAACCCTTCTTGGCCTACCTTAACAGGCACAAACTCCCCGAGGATAAAAATGAGGCATGCTGCATTGTGCAGTGCTCTAAAGCCTACAAAGTCCATGAGGGAGAGCTTTATGAGAAAAGCGCTACCAGGGTACTTCAAAGATGTATCTCCGAGGAGGAAGGGCGGCATCTCTTGGCTGAAATTCATGCCGGCCTCGGTGGTCACCACGCCGCGGCTCAGGCCCTTGTAAGCAAGGCCTTCCGTACAGGGTTTCTACTGGCCGACGGCCCGAGCAGACGCACAAGACCTTGTCCAACATTGCGTTGGATGCCAACTTTTTGCCAACCAAAGCCATATGCCACCCACTGCCCTACAAACAATCCCCATAACTTGGCCTTTCGCGGTCTGGGGGCTTGATATGGTTAGACCCCTTAAAGGAGGAAGCCATAAGAAAAAGTACTTGTTGGTCATGGTGGATAAATTCACCAAATGTATAGAAGCCAAACCAATTAAAACGGCCGAATCTGGACCCGTGATAGACTTCATATCAGGTGTTGTGCACCGTTATGGTGTCCCCCACAGCATCATCACCAACAACGGCTCCAATTTCACAGCCGATAGGTTAAAACATGGGGTGGCAACATGGGCATTAAGCTCGATTACGCCTCCGTCTATCACCCTCAAACAAACGGTCAAGTCGAATGAGCCAATGGTCTTATTATGAGCAGCGTAAAACCTAGACTAGTGCGATCCTTAAAAGAATCAGACACACACTGGGTTGAGGAGCTTGACTCCGTACTCTGGGGGCTGTGGACCACGCCAAATCGCACTACCGGATACACACCCTTCTTCATGGTGTACGACGCAGAGGCTGTGCTGCCCTGCGATATTATTCATGACTCACCTTGAGTGCACATGTACGAAGAGAGAGAGGCCGAGCTCGATCGGCATGATTGTTTAGATGCCCTTGAAGAGGAGCACGATGTCGCAAAAGCCCGTTCCTCATTCTATCAACAACAGGCTCGCAGGTACCAAAGCAGAGAAGTACGGGCCAAGACTTATAATATTGGCGAACTCGTTCTACGTCTACCGGATAAGAAAAAGGACAAACTTAAGCCCAAGTGGGAGGGTCCCTTCATTATTGACAAAGTCTCACCGAAGGAGCGTACGCATGATGCATCCGATAACCGCCTCGAGCCGAACCCATGGAACGCGGCCAAACTCCGAAGATTCTACGCCTAGCACCGAACTCCCTGTTCGTCTCCTTCCCTCCGTTCTTTTTTATTTACTTTTCAGCTCTCTTCCCGCCTTTTCTTTTGAAAAGCTCTAAAGCTTTAGTGTGGCTAGACTACACACTTGTGACGCACTAATCTTCAAGTATGTGCGCTCATTATACCTGGGGGCTTCTTATATAGAAGCTTAATATAATTATCTTCCGGGCATTAAGCCCACTGCATATGCGTCCTTTTTCCATATGTACCTTTTCTTCGCCATTATATGCATCGATATGACATAAGTTTTGGCCAAGCTGGGTTGCCTGGCTCTTGTGCTTATGCCCGACGTTCCCATTAGTTTGGCTAGGCCATAAAGGGAGCACATCTGCGATTTTTACTGTTGGGTACTCCGGACGTGTACCTCAGACTGGGTGAAGCCGAAAGCTAGCGTTCTTAAGGGAATATTCCGTCGGTGGACTAAAGATGTTTTTTACCTATCACAATATAAACCCCCAGATGTTTCATATACCGGGCTTTTTGATCGCAGTTCGGACATGCATGTTAATGCATGCGTACCCAGGGAAAGGAGCCGTTAACGGAACTATTCTCTCTGGAAGATGTTTCTTACTATCCATGTAATATAACATAGCTAGTTGGGTACTTCTCTGTTCAAGCAATTATGACCCCTACGCCTGGTTTCCACGCGTACCCCGATTTATATTACTGAGCGGGTATTCAGAAATGCTCCGGATTGTCGGGTCGAGAGGCTGAAGCGAAAAGGTCCGCCATGACAAATGTTCTACAATCCGGCTAGGGACACATACATCAATTGAAGTACATTTAGATATATTATAACTGAGCATATTTCCAGCCCTCTCAGGCTATTAGCATTTTCAGCCTTTGGATCACCAGTCCGGGTCGTTTCCGACCGTCAGATTTACTCTTAATCCCATCTGGATTCATTGTTTTAGCTAAAACCGAGCGTTTCCTTGCCGGGCCGCTGCTCCGGTGACTATTTTGGACACCTGGTGTGAAATTGGGCCTAGTGGGCTTCTACGAGCCTCCTTCCATGCAGCCATACCACACGATGCTCCTTCCTTGCTCTCATCTCACGCACGACCTACCTTCGCCAACCCTAGGTGTGCCGCCGCCACCATGGTCTTCATCTCGCAGCCCCTCAATCGCCCCGTCGGAGCGGCGCCTCCGTCTACGCCTAGCCACTGCTGTCCTCCTTCTCATGTCTTCCCAAAAGGTGCAGCAGGGAGCATCTTTTTCTCGAGCCAGCGACGATCAATATCCCCAAATCAGTGGCGCACTACATCCCTGAAGCACAAGTCTGATTTTTCAAGCCATATCTAGAGTCCTCACGCGCTCCGTCCCTAGATCCAGCACGTTGAGCAACTAGCTGGAGGTACGTACAGGCCTCTCGGTTGGGAGGGGTTCAGGGCGTGCGTTGGTTTGAGGGGCTCAAATGGCGCTAAAACAGGTTCCTTCGTGTGCAACTTCTAATTATCTACATATTATTTATAGATCCTTTGTAGATGTCAATAGAAGGTGTCAAGGTGATCAATATATTAGAGACTTCAAGTGATCTGAACCGGAAGTTGTCAAGCTTTAGTACCTGAATTTGGTTGATCCGGATGAGAATACTGTATGTTTTGTTGAGTTCATGTGATTTGTTACCCAAACCCATCCCCATATGCATGTCCTGGAGTGGCCTATCTTGTAGTGTACGCAGAGATGGTTGATACGAACTGGAGCAGCTGTTTGTCTATTCAACGGGCGAAACCGATCCGATGTGGTTTGAAGGAAGTAATCAATCTTCAGTTTTTGGTTGACTCATGGTGGATGATGTACGCCACTTGCTGGTGACGCTTAAGGCAGCAGGTGTGACTTTCTATTTTCTTTAGTACAAGCATCTATGCATATAAGCTACCTCACCTTGCACTCTCCCGTCACCCTTAGTACTCAGGCAACAGAACCTTTAGCAGCATGGTTCTTGGCTTGGTCACCCTCTATTTCTTTCCTGCACAACCCATCTTCAATGCAATGACTACAGTGTTCTAATATCTCACCAATCCTTATTTTGTGCAGGTGGCGTTCATACTGGTTGTAGTTAATTGTTTTGGGTAAATCTTGGAGACTGATTACGCATTTTGATTTTGGGAATTTTTAGTCTCGAATCTCGGATGGCCATTGGACGGAGTTATTACTAAGCGCATTTGGGGAATTCTTAAGTTTCCAACCCCCGGTGGATAGCGGCTGTTAATTTTGTTCTAAAATTATCTATTTGTTGATTTGGTTTTCCATCATGCTCCAAGTTAGATGGATTTGTGCAGATTCTCTAAAGTAGAGGATTGGTCAAGGCAGATGATTACCAACGCTAGAGTACCTGTTGTGATGATTTTTTTATCTTGAGACTTGAGAGTGGTTTCTCTTGTAGTGTACGCATGCATATAGAAAAACGGGGAAGTTAGCACAACATTGTTGGATCTATGCAATGAAAATATATCGATTAGTTATATTTTTGTATAGGAAGTTATATTGTTGTTTAGTTTTCACAAAGTTTTGAATTAAAAATCTGTACTAATATGCAGGTAAATTTTCTAATAATAACTCATGTGTTTTCGAACAAGGCACTCTAATGGCAGCGAAATTTAAAATCCACGAAGTTGTTGAAATCAGGTACTGCAATGGTCTTTTATTTTCCAGCCAATAGGTAATAAAAAATCAACCATGAAAATCTGAAGTGCTCTGTTCTTAGAGTTCCATGGCTTAAACAGAGAACGTCTGCAGCAGAAAACTTATTTAGAAAATGTTGTTTTTGAAATGTTTATTGGGGGAATCTCCCAAATAGAACTGTATTAGCTAAATTATGTTGCTTAACTTTTTGATCCAGTTTTTTCATTAAAAAAAGGCAGCCCGGTTGTTGAAGGTAAGAGTGTCTAGAGGGGGGGGGGGTGATTAGACTACTCGACAAGATTAAAAGTTTATGCCTTTTGATTAGGATAAGGTTTTGGCAAGTTCACAATGGAGATCAAGTCAAGCATCATGCATACAAGTCAAGTAACATACTACACATGCAATTCTAGAGTATGGGCAGCGGAAAGTAATTTGCATAAGTAGTAAAGGAGAGATGGAGAAGAGCAAACGCAATTTGGAGACACGGAGATTTTTCTCGTGGTTCCGATAGGTGGTGCTATCGTCAATCCACGTTGATGGAGACTTCAACCCACGAAGGGTAACGGCTGCGAGAGGTCACGGAGGGCTCCACCCACGTAGGGTCCACGAAGAAGCAACCTTGTCTATGCCATCATGGCCTACGTCCACGGAGGACTAGCCTTACTCGGGGTAGATCTTCACGAAGTAGGCGATCTCCTTGCCCTTACAAACTTCTTGGTTCAACTCCACATCTTGACGGAGGCTCCCAAGCGACACCTAACCAATCTAGGAGGCACCACCCTCCAAAAGGTAATAGATGGTGTTGGTGATGATGAACTCCTTGCTCTTGTGCTTCAAATGATAATCTCCCCAACACTCAACTCTCCTCACTGATTTGGCTGTGGTGGAAGAAAGGATTGAGTGGAAAGCAACTTGGGAAGGCTAGAAATCAAGTTTCATATGGTGGGAGTGGAGCAACTTGATCTCAACACAAGGGTAGGTAGTTTTCTTCTCGAAATGTAAGGTAGGAGTGGTAGTTCTTTCGATGGCTCTCTCCACGAATGAAGAGGAGGTGGAGGGTATTTATAGCCTCCACACAAAATCCAACCGTTACACACATTTGACCAATCTTGGTCGGACCGAAGTTGACAACTCGGTGAGACCGAAAGTTCAAATCTTGTGAACGTTGGGATTTTCATTGGGACCAAAAATACAATCTCGGTTAGTCCGATTCTTCCAAAGACTAGGGTTTGCCAATCTCGGTGGGACCGACTTTATCATCTCGGTGACACCGATTTGATTACTGAAGTTTCTGAAGCTTGGCAACACTAGTTTCGTGAGACCGAGTTTGGAATCGGAAAATCCAAAATTACTAGGGTTTGGGTATATGGTGAGGTGGTTCATCTCGGTGTGGTGAGTTTATGGAATCGGTGGGACCGAGATTACTTATGAGTATATGTTGGAATGAAAGATTGCTGATAGTTTGAGAGATAAATTACTAAGCACTTTGAGCAACCAGATCATCATCATAACCTCATCCCCTTTTAATAGTATTGGCTTTCCTATGGACTCAATGTGATCTTGGATCACTAAACCAAAAATGGAGTCTTGAGCTTTTGCCAATCCTTTCCTTAGCATCCTAGGGGTTCACCTCTTCAGTCCTTTTGCCATGCCAAAGTGATTGACTTTCCTGAAACATACTTGATAAAAGCATTAGTCCAACCACAAAGTATGTTGTCATTAATTACCAAAACCACCCAGGGAGCAAATGTGCTTTCACCGGTGCATGTAGCTCCCGCTTGCGCAGGGTCTGGGAAGGGTCCGACCACTTTGGGTCTATAGTACATAGCCTTTCCCTACATTTCTGTAAGAGGCTGCTTGAGACTTGAACCCGTGACTTCATGGTCACATGGCAGCAGCTTTTACCACTGCGCCTACCTAAGAATTACTTCATGTTTCGATTCACTTTTTCTGTTATGTCTTGTGAGCATACACAAAGCTGTTCAGGGAGTATATATCTTCTCCAAGAAGCAAAGGTAAAATCTAATTAGAAGAATGCATGTTTTTAGCAGTAGCACCTAACCTACTTATTGGATTTGCTTTACAGTGTATGGGTTCCTGTGGTCTCCACCTGATGTGTGTATGGATGCTAGGTCAATTTGTTTGCAGCTATCCACTAACCCAGAAACACCACGTAACCTGTTTGCCTCTTAGAATCGAGACATCACGGAGCAGCCATTTCGGCAATTCTCAAATGTTGATGTCCATTCCAAGCTTTACATAGATATCTTTCCTTGGAATAAATAAATTCTAATTAGAAACAAGCCCATCATAAAGGAGGATCTACACCTAGCGAGTTTATTTCCATAGATTGAAGAAATAAATGAAGAACTTGGTTTTTGCTTAATATGTGCATATACTATTTGAATCCTACCTGCTATTTTTATGAAGCATCACTTCTTAATCATCATTTATGGAGGTTCTTTCAGTACGTAGTCTATAGATGTTGCTTTATTTCTTAGTGTATATATTTTCTGTAGATGACATGTCAAGCACTTGCTCAAATAAATTATAATTTATTTATACATGCTAGTTTTGATGTGAATAAAATTACCTGTATAGGCTTTACTTGATGGCAGCGACGAACAGTGTCCTACCTTGTATGATTAAGTGCTCACTAGATGCTGGTGCTAACCCCAAATATTCCTGGCTGAGTGAGTTACCAAGTCTTATATTGTTTCCTCCTCCGCCTTTCTGATCCATTTTTCATGCCTTGTTTCAGGGATACTGGAAGAGGGGTTGTTGACTGTTGATGTTATTAAAGTAGACTTCACTATTCAGATTGATAAAGTTGAAATCTGGTCTTCCTACATTATAGTTTCCATTTCCACTAGAGGATTTCACTTTCATTACCAATGCTGATGTTTTATTTAGCATTAGCGCTAAATCATTTATTTCCTTCAAATTGAAAGCAAATAGTATTATCATCTGAAACCTCACACCTGTAATTTGAATGTTGTCAGTATCAAAGAAATAGTCTGTGAGCTACCAATTGAGCATAGAACAGAGGTGGAAGTATCATGCTCTTGTTTCTGACTGAATTGGCGCTAATGCATGATTGAGCTGGTGATAGTGCATGTAGTTTTAAGTGTAACCGACTGAGTATGACGGATTGCTTCTTAAAGTTTAGTCTATGACTAGGGGAAGTACCTATACTAATTTGCTCAGTTTGATTTGTATTTTGTGATTTTGTTTATTATAGCTTGAATCAAACAATGATAGTCAGCTCTGTAACCGATTTCCTTTACATATATTTCTTTTTAAGATTCAGATTTGCCTGATACCGACTAGCACACCGACCACATCAAGCGCTGGATTGAGAAATATGCACTGTGTCTAGCAGTTTGCTATTGTTCATATTTTATTATATGTCTTCAAAGTATCTACAAATAAGACACATAACTAGCCCATTGAAAATGATTAACCTTCATTCTGGACTCATGTTTGGAAAGAAAACATAAATTTTGCTGAAAAAAACTCCATGTTTTACATAAATTCCTAGCACTTTATACTACATTAGAAAAAAGACGGGTGCAGCAACATGCGCCATCAATGATCTAGTAGTCATTTAGACTCAAATGGTTCTCCTTCTATACCATCCAACAGGTTGTCTAGCTTACAATCCTATTGGGAATATTTTGCGGCTAATTCTACCTGGTCATATACCAGACTAACGGGACATTCTTTCCCATCTGACCCTACAGGTCCGACCCGGGCCATATGATTCGGATCGATCTTGGTATATCATGTTTTCACCATGGCGCAAGCCTCCCTCGCACCTTCTCGACAGGCAAATATCTTCCATAGTCGGAAACGCCGCCGCGCTCCCTTGAAATGTTGTACAAGCTCCCCCATACTTCCCGGTAGGGAGGCGGATGGCCATAAGGCCTTGGCGACACTCCGCGCGACCTGCCGAACGTGCTCGTGCAGTTGCAAAAGCTCTTGTAGCAGATCGCATGAGGATCCGAGCATCTCCTCTTCGGGACGACCAGTTAGCATACCTACAGACATAACTTTGTTAGTTCCTATCTTTGCCGAACTATATAAATGTTCGTTGGAGAACATACTGAAAATGCCGCGTTGAAGCCTCTTATTTTCCTTCATGGAGTCAGCCAGCTGGGCCCGAACATCTTTCAATTCTTCACCCAGCTGGGTATTGGCATCTCGGAGTTTGTTTTTCTCCTGTATGACCCGTGTAAGTACACGCTCACCAGCGGCTGCTTGCCTTTGCGCTCCTTGTTCACCCTCTTGTGGGATTCCCGGATTCTGTTCCGGATTATCCGAGTATTTTGGTCATCAGATATTGTTAGCGTTATTGGTTTATACATACAATTGTGTTTTTTCTCAATTCGGGAATACATACCAGTTGACACTTTCGGATCTTGACAGGTCGGCCATTGCGGCCGTTAGCTGGGTTCGACATTCTTCCAGCTCTTGAGACAACAGGTTGTTCTTCTATGAGAGAACCTATTAATACAATGATCCTTAAATCAGTTTTACCAACTGCTTCAAGTCTCAGGGGCTACTGATATACATAATTATTAGATTTTTATACTTACCCGCATATCTTTCAAATACTGGTCCGTGGCTCTAGCAAGCCCATCCTGAGCGGCTCATATGTACGCATCACCCGAGTTGAAGGCATTAAAGGCCTCTTTTAAAAAACCAGGGTCGCGGAGTGCGGCCCGCCGGCGCCGATGATTCATGGTGCTCTCCACTTTAGAATTTGTGACGGACATTCTATCTGAATCCTCTGTATGAGGATACTCCGGTGTCACTTCCGTGTTGTCCTCCGTCCTCGAGACCGGGTCTAGAATTCGGCTAGTAGAGGCACGGTTGGCAGGATCCTCGGACATAGTCCGGCGGATGTTCTTTCTGCTAAAACACAACCGATAGTGTAATACTTTAAGATGACAACCACGGAGCGTGTTTAAAGCCATACCTCCTTGATGACAGCTCCGCCATGTTTCTGTTCGCCTTTCTTTTCGAAGGCCTATCCAGCACAGGCTCCCCTTGTTGGCGAGTCGCCTCAGGTTCGGCTTGGCGCGCCAATCGTCTTCCCTTTAGACCATAAGAATTGTGCGGTGGGTAAGACGGAAGGAGTAAATCCTTTCCAGAAGATAAGTCTCTTGTTTACTTATATGCGATACAGGGAGGAGGCCGGGATAGTCAGCAATGATGGCCACTTCTGTGCCGTCATAGCTCGCCTGGTGAAACACCCCTTCCACAAGCTCCATGAATATATTCGGATCCTCTTTGAATCCGGGGTCAAGGGCCCGGTTATGGTCCTCTGGCTGTGGTGCCGGGCTATGGAACTCCCTGGTTATTTTCCACCATTCCTATTATAAATGGATGGAGTAAATATTTATGAAAAAAAGGACTCAGGGAATGAATAGAGTAGAGTAATGGATGGCAGCTCACCCAGCTGAGAGGGTTGTACATGGAAAATCCATCCCGTGGCTTGATGCGGATGAACTCCTCTCTTTCCCCCTTGTATAAACTGGACAATATTTCTACCAGAGCGGTGGTGGAGTCTGGACCCTTCCGACCGCAACGGGTGGCATCGTCTTCTCCATTGAAGTGCCACATGGGACGCCCTCGGTATTGGAGTGGTTGAACCCTTCGCATTATGGATATCGCCATAACCTCGACTATTGATAATCCAGACTGAGCGAGCATTCTTATCTTGCTCATCAATTGAAGGACCTCCCTGCTATCTTCCTCTCTAAGGCTCCAGGGACGCCAGTTGAGGCATTTTCTCAGCGGAGCGTTTGTAAACTCAGGAAGACCCATTCGGATTGGGTCGGGAAGGGAGACGTCCTCAATATAATACCACTCGGAAGGCCATTCTTCGGATGCCTTCTTCAGTGTGCCAGATAAGTATCCGGTCCCGGCGATGCGCCATATCTTGGCTCCGCCCACTTGGAATATTGATCCCCCTTGATTACGGGGGACGAGGCAGAACAACTTCTTCCATAGCTCAAAATGGGCTTCGCAACCCATAAATAGCTCACAAAGAGCGACGTATCCTGCGATGTGCAGGATGGAGGCAGGTGTGAAGTTGTGCAGCTGGAGGCCGTAGAACTCCAGAAGCCCGCGGAGGAACGGATGGATTGGAAATCTGACACCCCTCAGTAAGTAGGAAACAAGGCATACTCGCTCCCCCCCGGATGGGTTGGGAAAGTTCTCCGCTTGCTCCCCGCCATCGAAGGAAGCCAATCCGGCTCAAAAGGGGACTAGATATGCAGGAGGTAGAAACCCTTGGGTCTGCAACTTCACTAATTGGCTATGGGATACGGTACACTTCTCCCAATCGCCCGGCTTTGTTTTGCGAGAGCGGGAGGAAGATCTACGAGCGCCGGCCATGTTGGAGTGGTTTTTTCTGGCACGCTCTAATGATTCCTCGCTTGGGGAATATGGTGTGGATTGGATCTGAAGATCCCCATCTCTTTAATAGACAATTTATTTACATGGTTGGGGTCGCAAATGTAAAAATGCCCCGACTTCTCGCATTTGTTCAACACGTGGAGGCTGAGACTATTAAGGTGCATAAGCCGATGAGCGTAATATTAAATGGGAAGTTGGACACTACTGTTTACAACAGGTACTTTGAAGAGTTCGGAGAAGGAACCCGCCTTGCAATGCCAAATACAATCTGCGCGCCAGACTCATCGTCATTGAAGCCTAGTTCAGGGACTACTGATACGTCTCCGTCGTATCTATAATTTTTGATTGTTCCATGCCAATATTCAACAACTTTCATATACTTTTGGCAACTTTTTATTATTTTTGAGACTAACATATTGATCCAGTGCCCAGTGCCAGTTCATGTTTGTTGCATGTTTTATGTTTTGCAGAAACCCCATATCAAATGGAGTCCAAACGGGATAAAAATGGATGGAGAATATTTTTGTAATATTTGTGATTTTTTGGGAGGAAAAATCAACGCGAGACGGTGCCCGAGGGGGCCACGAGGCAGGGGGCGCGCCCCAGGGGGGCTGGCGCGCCCCTGACCCTCGTGGGCACCCCGTAAGGAAGTTGATGCTCTTCTTTTGCCGCAAGAAATCTATTTTTTGGAGAAAAACCTGGACGAAGGTTTCAACCCAATCGAAGTTACAGATCTCCGGATATATAAGAAATGGTGAAAGGGCCGAATCTGGGAATGCAGAAACAGAGAGAGACAGAGAGACATATCCAATATCGGAGGGGCTCTCGCCCCTCCCATGCCATGGGAGCCAAGGACCAGAGGGGAAACCCTTCTCCCATCTAGGGAGAAGGTCAAGGAAGAAGAAGAAGAAGGGGGGGCTCTCTCCCCCTTGCTTCCGGTGGCGCCGGAATCATCACCGCGATCTACACCAACACCTCCGCCATCTTCACCAACATCTCCATCACCTTCACCCATCTATATTCAGCGGTTCACTCTCCCACAACCTGTTGTACCCTCTACTTGAACATGGTGCTTTATGCTTCATATTATTATCCAATGATGTGTTGCCATCCTATGATGTATGAGTAGATTTTTGTTGTCCTACCGATGATTGATGAATTCCTATGATTGGTTTAATTTGCTTGTGGTTATGTTGCTATCCTATGGTGCTCTCCGTGTCGCACAAGCGTGAGGGATTCCCGCTGTAGGGTGTTGCAATATGTTCATGATTCGCTTATAGTGGGTTGCTTGAGTGACAGAAGCATAAACCCGAGTAAGGGGGTTGTGGCATATGGGATAAAGAGGACTTGAGACTTTAATGCTATGGTTGGGTTTTACCTTAATGATCTTTAGTAGTTGTGGATGCTTTCTAGAGTTCCAATTATAAGTGCATATGATCCAAGAAGAGAAAGTAAGTTAGCTTATGCCTCTCCCACATAAAACTTGCTATCAGTCTAGTAAAATAGTCAATTGCTTAGGGACAATTTCACAGCTCCTACCACCACTTTTACACACTCACTATATTTACTTTATTCCCTACTTTTTATTTGCATGCTCTTTATTATCTTTCAAACCTATCCAACAAAACCTACAAAGTACTTCTAGTTTCATACTTGTTCTAGGTAAAGCGAACGTCAAGCGTGCATAGAGTTGTATCGATGGTCGATAGAACTTGAGGGAATATTTGTTCTACCTTTAGCTCCTCATGGGGTTCGACACTCTTACTTATCAAAAGAGGCTACAATTGATCCCCTATACTTATGGGTTATCAGCTACTGAGGGAGTCCTGGATTAAGGGGTCCTCGGACAGCCGGACTGTTGGACTATGAAGATACAAGATAGAAGACTTCGTCCCATGTCCGGATGGGACTCTCCTTTCCGTGGAAGGCAAGCTTGGCGATTCGGATATGAAGATTCCTTCCTTTGTAACCGACTCTGTGACCCTAGCCCCTCCGGTGTCTATATAAACCGGAGGGTTTAGTCTGTAGGACGAGAACAATAATAATAATAGGCTAGCTTCTAGGGTTTAGCCTCTACGATCTCGTGGTAGATCAACTCTTGTAATACTCATATCATCAAGGTCAATCAAGCAGGAAGTAGGGTATTACCTCCATCGAGAGGGCTCGAACCTGGGTAAACATTGTGTCCCCCGCCTCTTGTTACCATTAGCCTTAGACGCACAGTTCGGGACCCCCTACCCGAGATCCGCCGCTCTTGACACCGACAATCGTGCCATATTTTAAGTGCATCTAGTGCCCCTTAGTGATTTTGTTGTATTGAAGACTTATAGGTTAAGGGACTAATATGTTTGTGAGCGTACACAGGCTCTATAAGTTGATGAGGAGTTTGATTTTTACGCTGAAAGTCAACCCCTAAAAATGTATATCTTCAGCTGAAGACTTTGGTTCCCCTGAAAATTTTGAAAGTGAAGAAATTGGTGTGACCATGAATACTTGGATATTCAAGCGAGGATTATGAAGCATGAAGACTTTTGTTTTTGTAGTTTCATTTTGCTTTCTTGAGTCACAGGAAACACCGTACTGTTAAAGGGGGTCGAGGTAATATTAAGGAAACTGGTTTCCAAGTGATGCTCATCTCAAAATCCTACACCTACCCAATCCTTTCGAGTGAAGCCATTGGAAATCTCATATCAGTTCAGTCAACTTCTTCAGTGACAGAGACGAAGATCTTCTGGTCTCTGAGGAATTTATTTTGACTGAGGAGTTAGGAATTCGCCAGTGCGGATTGCCTACACAGTGAGGAACATGGTAGCTCTGAGGAATTCGAACCTCAGATATCCGACCGTTGCTGTGCTACGCGCCAGCTGTCCCAAAATATCTACCCACCTAACGGGCATATCATTGAAGGGCATTTATGTCTTATGATGTCGAACTGCTCCCAAGGCTATAAATAGCCGCCCCCTACAACCACTAGCTGGTTGGCTGCTCCGCGAGAAACTAACACTTGTCTTTGAGAGCATCCCATCCTCCGAGGACTTTGAGCGAAAATCATCAAGTGAGGAAAACCCAAAACCAAAACCCAAACACCTACAAAACCCTAGTGATTGATCATCATTGAAGAGATTGTTCATGTCTGGAACCGACACTTGTTACCTTTGAGGACTGTGTATCCTCCAGACGGTTAGGCGTCATGGTCTAAGCATCCAAGAGGAATTGTGGATTGCCTAGTGACCGAGTCTGTGAAGGTTTGGAAGTCACCTGAAGACTTACCATGAGTGTTGGGCGAGGTCTGTGTGACTTTAGCTCAAGGAGAATATGGTGAGGACTGTGTGTCCAGGACTGTGTGTCCTTGAGTTTAAATACTCAGCCTCTCCATCCAGACGTACAACTGTCACAATAGTTGGAACTGGTCACCAAATCATTGTCTTCACCAAGCCAACTAGTTCTTTTTCCTCAACTCCTTCATTTCCTCATTCATGTGTTGATGAACCTGATCATTACTGTTTGAAGACTTTGACTGAATAGCTTCTCTATTTCCTCAATCCAATTTCTTTAGTCACATAGTCTTCAGCCTGCTTATCCTATTTTCTGTTATTTGTACTATGTGCTTGTTTTCATTTCGTCATGACGACTATGCTGTTGCACTGTTATGCTTATCCCTGAGTACTTATTCTGCTGCAAGTGTGTCGTTGCTTAGGAATTTCTTCACCTAGAAATTCCTCAGTGACGAATATGTAAAAATCGCCTATTCACCCCCCTCTAGTCGATATAACGCACTTTCAATTGGTATCAGAGCAAGGTACTCCCTTGTTCTGTGTGAATTTGGTTTAACCACCTGGAGTTTTAGTTATATCGACTGCAGGAACGATCAAGGTCTCGGCTGGGTGTCCTACCTTCGATGGGACAGACTAACCCTACTAGAAAAACAAGATACGCATGCATCTTGAGGCAATTGATAACGATCTCTGGTATGTTGTGGAAAATGGTGTTCCCTCAGTCACTCCATCGGTGAATGCTGCTGATGTGAAGAGGTTTAAGCAACTCGATTATCAAGCGAAGAATATAATATGTGGCCATCTGAGCAAAGGACAGTACAACAGAGTGAGTGCTTTGGAAACTACTAAACTGATTTGGGACAGGCTGTCCAAGGTCAATGAAGGAGTCTCCACTCAATGTGACTCCAGAGTTGATGTTCTTCGCAATCTCTTGAACCGCTTCAAAAGACTCGACAACGAAAATGTTCAGCAAACCTTCGATCGCCTCACTGACATCTCAAATGAGCTCCAAGCACTTGGTGCCACTGACATCACCGACCATGAGGTGGTGAAGAAATTGCTAAGATCACTTGATTCCTCATTCGATACTCTTGCACTGATGATTCAAGAGCAAGCTGATTACAAGTCTCTAGATCCTGCTGATATCCTTGAGAGGCTAAACTCTCATGAGTTCCATTTTGCTGAGAAGAGAGACCTCTATGGACCAAGCTTTGGAAGGTCACGTGCGCTGAAGGCCAAGGTAGTCTCTGAATCTGAAGGTGAAGATTCTGGCAGCATCCTTGGTGACCCAGAAGAATTGAGCTAGGAGCTAGCAATGCTCGTGAAGAAATCCAAAAGTTCTCTCATCGTGGTCGCTTTGGAAAGTCTTCAAGAAGTGATGATTCATCATCTCGTGACTACAAAAAGAGGACTTGCCACAAATGGAAGAAACCTGGTCACTACATGTCTGATTGTCCTCTGTGGGAAAAGGAATCAAAGAAGAAGAAGTACAAAGATGACGATTCTAATGACTCAAAGAAGAATAATAAATCTTCAAAGTCCTCGTCATCAATATCTTAAAAGTCTTCATCTCACAAGAAGAGTAGTTGCAAGAAGGCACAAGCATTTATCAGCAAGGAAATGGACTCTAAAGCTGAATCTGAGGAATATGTGGAAGAGGAGGAATCTGAGGAGTCAGACTCTGGTGTGGCAAGCCTAGCCCTCGCTACTGCTTACGTCAGCAAGTCCATCTTCAACACTGAAGAAAATGACCTCCCCAACTTTGCTGACAAGAGCGTCGATGACTATGCTCCCACCTATTGCTTCATGGCAAAAGGTGCCAAGGTACTCAAACATTCCCCCTCTGAATCTAGTGAGGATGAATCTGATGACAATCTCAAACCTAGCTATTCCAAACTGGCTAAAATTGCTGTTAAACAACAAAAGGCTTTGGAAAAGATTGAAAATTTGCTAGACAAAAGCGATGACCTATTGGGTGAGGAATTGAATCGAACTAAGACTTTGACTGATAATCTTCAGAGACTTCAGTCTAAGCTTGACAACCTTCAGAATCATCATAACACTCTCTTATCTGATCATGGGAAGCTTTCTTATGAATTTCTTCAGAGAAAGCAAGATCTTGAGAAGTTAAAAGTGAGTTATGAAGTTCTTCAGAAGGAAAACAATTCATTGCTTGCTCAACAGATTAGTTCCGCTTAGGAAGAATTTATTCCACCATGTCTGAAATGCATTGAGCGTGAATTTGCTAGTTCTTCACTTGAATGTTCAAATGCTTCTATTACTGCAAATTCTTCAACTGTCTCTGTGGTCACAAATTCCTCATTTGAGGATACCACAAGTATCACTGACGATAATGCAGGGTTGAAGGAATTGTATGTGACTTGCATATACAAAAGCCTCAAAGGGCATTAGACTCTTTGTGATGTGCTCAAAAAGCAGATCTTGAAAATGAACCCTAGGAAAGAGGGTATTGCCTTTGAGAGGAAACTCAATGCTGATGGGACCTACCGGAAACTTGAGCAGTGCACCAAAACCACATGGGTTGCTGCGAAAGGACCTTCCGTAGATCCATGCACTTTATCTGGCTTTACTTGTGAATCTTCATATTCCTCTGATGAGTCATTTGACTCCAACTATAAACTGTTCAAGAATTAGAATGGTGAAGTATTTGCTCGATATGTTGGAACTAACTGCAGGAACGACCCCCCTATGAAGAAAATCTAGGTTCCCAAAAGGTGCCTTGAAAATCTTCAGGTGAATGTCATCACGACACCACCTATGAAGAATAGGAACCCCAGATCAAAATCTTCATATGGATCCAAGTCCTCTTATGGACCGAATTCTTCATCTGGATCAAATTCCTCATGTGGATCCAAATCCTCATATGAACATCATCATGCTAACACTTCTGTTTTGCAGGGAAAGTCTAAAGGCTATGAATATGTGCATTATTCTTCAAACCATTATGTTCATAAGTCCTCGAAGAATTTCTCTCCTTATGCAAATGCTTATCCTGGCCCCTCTTCTGTGAAACGAAGTGTACTGGCTTCAATGCCATCCTTTTCTTATGGAGCTCCTAGAATGATGAACTCTTTGCCACCCCTTCAAATGTGGGCGGTGAAGAAAAAGAACTAATCTTTTATGCAGGGTCAGGTCTCCAGACGAACTTAATCGTCTGAAGAATTTGCTGGAGACCTGAATGTGCTTGAATGGACGCAAGCTAATCATGAAGAAATGAATTACTCATTTCTCACTTCCTCATATTGCTATATCTGTTACTGCTGATGAAATTAACATCATATTCTTCACTAATGAAGTATATGAGTTCGTAAGCTGCACTAATTCATCTGCAGGATGAACAACCCAAAGCTACTGAGGGGGTCCTCGACAGTGGATGTAAAAATCACATGACCGGTGACAGGAACTTATTGATGGACACTTCTTTATCTCCATCTCATCTGAAGCATATCACCTACGCTGATAAAGGCAAAAGCAAGGTATTGGGTCTAGGTAGGGTTGTGATAACCCACAAGTATAGGGGATCAATTGTAGCCTCTTTCGATAAGTAAGAGTGTCGAACCCAACGAGGAGCTAAAGGTAGAACAAATATTCCCTCAAGTTCTATCGACCACCAATACAACTCTACGCACGCTTAATGTTCGCTTTACCAAAAACAAGTATGAAACTAGAAGGACTTTGTAGGTGTTGTTGGACAGGTTTGCAAGAATATAAAGAACACGTAAATAAAAACTAGGGGCTATTTAGATAAAGACGCAATAAAGTTAGTATAGCAAGTGTGGAAAAGTGGTGGTAGGGGTTGTGAAATATTCCCTCAGCAATTGACTACTTTACTAGACCGATAGCAAGTTTTATGTGGGAGAGGCCACTGCTAGCATGTCATCCCTGACTTGGAATTTTATGTACTTATGATTGGAATTATTAGCATGCATCCGCAACTACTAACATTCATTAAGGTAAAACCCAACCATACTATTAAGATATATTGGTCCCCATTCAATCCCGTATGCATCAATTTCTATGCTAGGTTGAAGCTTCTGTCACTCTAGCCCTCCAATACATAGTCCTATCAACATACAACTAACCCTATGGTGTGATCCACGCGCGCACTCATATGATGGGCACCAAAGGACAGCAACATAACCACAAGCAAATTAAACGAATCATAGAAATTCATCAATTACCGATAGGACAACGAAAATCTACTCAGACATCATAGGATGGCAACGCATCATTGGATAATAATATGAAGCATAAAGCACCATGTTCAAGTAGAGGGTACAATAGGTTGCGGGAGAGTGGACCGTTGTAGATAGATGGGGGGAAGATGATGGAGATGTTGGTGAAGATGACGGAGGTGCTGGTGTAGATCATGTTGATGATGATGGCCCCGGCGGTGTTCCGGCGCCACCGGGAGAGAGGGGGAGAGAGCCCCCCTTCTTCTTATTCTTCCTTGACCTTCTCCGTAGATGGGAGAAGGGTTTCCCCTCTGGTCCATGGTCTCCATGGCGTGGGAGGGGCGAGAGCCCCTCCAAGATTGGATCTGTCTCTCTGTCTCTCTCTGTTTCTGCGTTACTGATTCTGCCCTTTCACCGTTACTTATATTCCCGGAGATCCTAACTCCGATTGGGTTGAAACTTTGAACACGATTTTCTCCGGATATTAGCTTCCTTGCGGCGAAAGAAGGGCAACAACCGCCTTACGGGGTATCCACAAGGGTGAGGAGCGCGCCCCTGCCTCATGGGCCCCTCGAGCATCATCTGGCGTTGATTCCAGTTCTCAAAATTCAGATATATTCCAAAAAAAATCTCCGTCTGTTTTTTATCCCATTTGGACTCCGTTTGATATGGATTTTCTATGAAACAAAAAACATGCAACAAACAGAAACGGGCACTGGGCACTGGATCAATATGTTAGTCCCAAAAATACTATAAAAAGTTGCCAAAAGTATGTAAGAGTTGTAGAATCTTGGCATGAAATAATCAAAAATTATAGATACGACGGAGACGTATCAGCATCCCCAAGCTTAATTCTTGCTCGTCCTAGAGTAGGTAAATGATAAAAAAGATAATTTTTGATGTGGAATGCTACCTAGCATAATCTTGATCATGTAATCTAATCATGGCATGAATATTAAGATACGAGTGATTCAACGCAATAGTCTATAATTTGACATAAAAACAATAATACTTCAAGAATACTAATAAAGCAATCATGTCTTCTCAAAATAACATGGCCAAAGAAAGTTATCCCTACAAATTCATATGGTCTGGCTATGCTCAATCTTCACCACACAAAGTATTTAAATCGTGCACAACCCCGATTAGCCAAGCAATTGTTTCATACTTTAGTATTCTCAAACTTTTTCAACTTTCACGCAATACGTGAGCGTGAGCCATGGATATAGCACTATAGGTGGAATATAATATGATGGTGGAGGTTGTGTGGAGAAGACAAAAAGGAGATAGTCTCACATCAGCTAGGCGTATCAATGGGCTATGGAGATGACCATCAATAGATATCAATGTGAGTGAGTAGGGATTGCCATGCAACAGATGCACCAGGGCCATAAGTGTATGAAAGCTCAAACTGAAAACTAAGTGGGTGTGCATCCAACTTGCTTGCTCATGAAGACCTCGGCCATTTGAGGAAGCCCATCATTGGAATATATAAGCCAAGTTCTATAATGAAAATTCCCACCAGTATATGAAAGTGATAACTCAAGAGACTCTCTATATGAAGAACATGGTGCTACTATGAAGCACAAGTGTGGTAAAAGGATAGTAACATTGCCCCTTCTCTCTTTTTCTCACATTTTTTATTTTATCTTTTTTATTTTATCTTTTTTATTTTTTTGGTGGGCTTCTTTGGCCTCTTTTTTTTATTTGGGCTTCTTTGGCCTCTTTTATTTTTCATAAAGTCCAGAGACTCATCCCAACTTGTGAGGGAATCATTGCTTCCATAATCCTTTCCTCACATGGGACAATGCTCTAACAATGATGATCATCACACTTTATTTACTTACAACTCAATATCTAGAACAAAGATATGACTCTATATGAATGCCTCCGGCGGTGTACCGGGATGTGCAATGATCTAGCGTAGCAATGACATCAAACATCATGCTAGCTATCTTACGATCATGCAAAGCAATATGACAATGAATGCTCAAGTCATGTATATGATGATGATGGAAGTTGCATGGCAATATATCTCGGAAAGGCTATGGAAATGCCATAATAGGTAGGTATGGTCTCTGTTTTGAGGAAGATATAAGGAGGCTTAGATGTGATAGAGTGTATCGTATCATGGGGTTTGGATGCACCAGCGAAGTTTGCACCAACTCTCAAGGTGAGAAAGGGCAATGCACGATGCCTAAGAGGCTAGCAATGATGGAAGGGTGAGAGTGCGTATAATCCATCGACTCAACATTAGTCATAAAGAACTCACATACTTAATGCAAAAAATTATTAGCCATTGAAACAAAGTACTACACGCATGCTCCTAGGGGAAGGGTTGGTAGGAGTTAACCATCGCGCGATCCCGACCTCCACACAAAGGATGACAATCAACATAAATCATGCTCCGACTTCATCACATAACGGTTCACAATACGTGCATGCTTCGGGAATCACAAACCTCAACACAAGTATTTCTGCTAATCCACAATTACTCACTAGCATGACTCTAATATCACCACCTTTATATCGCAAAACTATTGCAAGGAATCAAACATATCATATTCAGTGATCTACAAGTTTTATGTAGGATTTTATGACTAACCATGTGAATGACCAATTCCTGTCAACTCTCTAAATAGATATAAGTGAAGCAAGAGAGTTTAATTCTTTCTACAAAAGATATGCCCATGCTCTAACAAATATAAGTGAAGCAAAAGAGCATTCTACAAATGGCGGTTTTCTATGTGAAGAGAAACAGGCAATCCAAACTTCAAAAGATATAAGTGAAGCACATGAAGCATTCTATAAAGCCATACTCAAAAGATATAAGTGAAGTGCAATGAGCATTCTATAAATCAACCAAGGATTATCTCATACCAGCATGGTGCATAAAAGAAAAGTGAAAATGAAATGCAAAAGACGCTCCAAGATTTGCACATATCGCATGAATGAAACGAATCCGAAAACATACTGATACTTGTTGAAGAAAGATGGGATGCCTTCCGGGGCATCCCCAAGCTTAGATGCTTGAGTCTCCTTGAATATTCAGTTGGGGTGCCTTGGGAATCCCCAAGCTTGAGCTCTTGCCTCTCCTCCTTTTCCTCATATCGAGACCTCCTCGATCTTCGAACACTTCATCCACATAAAACTCAACAGAAAACTCAGTATGATCCATTAGTATAATAAAGAAAATCACTACTCTAAGTACTCTTGCAAACCAATTCATATTTTGTTTTTGAATTTTAGATACTGTAATATAACTTTTCCATGGCTTAATCCACTGATAGAAATTGATAGTTTCATCAAAACAAGCAAACTGTGCATCAAAAACAGAATCTGTCTTAAACAGGGTAGTCTGTAGTAATCTGAACATTCACCATACTTATGTTACCCCAAACATTCTGCCAAAATTAGGAAAAGTAAACAATTTGTATAGAAAGACAGTGCAAAAAGTTTCAGAACCGTTTGACGTTCCAGTAAAAAAAGTAAAATCCCGCACTACAGCCAAAGTTTCTGTCTTGCACCGCACAAACCAACAAGTAATCTAAACATCCTAAAGGCAAACCTTGGCACATTATTTTTATAATACAATGGAATTTTACAAGGGGATAATTATTTTGTTGAAAATTTTCTGTAATTAAGATTCACAAAGTTTCCTCGAGCATGAACAAAGTTCAAGGAGCTCCCCCACTTCAACAATGCTTGTCTTTCTCACTTTCACTTTCCTTTTTGAAAAGTTTTGGGTTCCCCTATATATTTTTTTCTTTTTAAAATTTATAAAAGCACTCAACAGAAATAAATGAATCTCTAAAACTTCCGGGTTGTCTCCCTGGCAGCGCTTTCTTTAAGGCCATTAAGCTAGGCATATAGTGCTCAAGTAATGAATCCACCCGGATCCCAAGGTATATCAAAGCCAATTTTAATTAACAATGATTTGTAATTTAGTAGTGAGCACAAAGTAACATATATCAAGCAATGACGAAGTCTAACTCTCTTTCTATGCATCGGCATGTGATAAAAGAACAATTCATGCACACATAGTAAAGGCCAATGCATAGTATAAACAGTTTCTTGCAATTTTATCGTGTGGGAAACATAGAGAGGTGGAGATATAGTTCCTCTCTCATAATAATTGCAAGTAGGAGCAGCAAGCACATGCATATTATATCTATCAAAATCATCATGCATAGTAGTGAAATGCAACCCATCAATATAATCCTTAATAAGGGCAAATTTCTCCGATATAGTGTAGTTGGGAGAATTCAAAAAGATAATAGGACTATCATGCGTGGGTGCAATAACAACAATTTCATGTTTAACGTAAGGAACTATAGCAAGTTCATCTCCATAAGCATAATTCATAATGGCATCTTGGCCACAAGCATAGCAAGCATCATCAAAAAGGGATATTTCAAAAGAATCAACGGGATCATAACAATCATCCTTCGGTAAGCACGAAGGGGAATTAAACAATGTATGAGTTCAAGAGTTACTCTCATTATAAGGTGGGCACGGGTAGCTAATCCGCTCTTCCTCCTTTTGTTCTTTGCTCTCCTCGTCATCTTTTTCATCTAATGAGCCCACAGTTTCATCAATTCCTTCTTTCATAGACTCCTGCAAAATATTAGTCTCTTCTTGGAAAGCGGAGACTCTCTCAATAAAATCATCAATATTGGAATTGAATTCATAATTCTCATAGCAATATTTAAGTATAGCAAAATTTTCAGGTCTGTAAACAGCATCATCAAGATTTTCACACTCTTTAAACAAAGATTCAATTTCATAAGCACCCATAAAAGCAACAAATTCTTCTATTTGTTCCACATCATAGTAATCATATATACCATTAGCATAAGAAGCTAAGGTTTCATTATCATTAAATTTGCATGAAAAGGGAAGGTGTGGAGCCTCCATCCTGGAGCAACAAGTATAATCATATCTCAAGCATAGTTTCCTAGCATACCAATACAACATATAAATTTGATCCCATAATAGTTTCCCTTTTTGTGTCAAGCGATAATCCCTAAAGTATTCACGTTGATCCAACGTGTCTCCCATAACATAATTGAATGGGGTTTTCTCAGGATAGTACATAATATCTTTCACATAATGAGCATCGAGAGTTTTAGGAGGTTCCCCATCTCCATGAGTAGCAAGTAAACTTATTTTTTTGTATTTCGTGTTCCATATCCATAACTAAAGATAGGGAACAACTTAGAATAACAAATAAAATCTACTTAGTGATAAAACAAACAAGCACACATGAGAATATTCACCCCATGCTATAACTCCCCGGCAACGGCGCCAGAAAAAGGTCTTGATAACCCACAAGTATAGGGGATCATTTGTAACCTCTTTCGATAAGTAAGAGTGTCGAACCCAACGAAGAGCTAAAGGTAGAACAAATATTCCCTCAAGTTCTATCGACCACCGATACAACTCTACGCACGCTTAATGTTTGCTTTACCTAAAACAAGTATGAAACTAGAAGGACTTTGTAGGTGTTGTTGGATAGGTTTGCAAGAATATAAAGAGCACGTAAATAAAAACTAGGGGATGTTTAGATAAAGACGCAATAAAGTTAGTATAGCGAGTGTGGAAAAGTGGTGATAGGAGTTGTGAAATTGTCCCTAAGCAATTGACTACTTTACTGGACCGATAGCAAGTTCTATGTGGGAGAGGCCACTGCTAGCATGTCATCCCTGACTTGGAATTCTATGCACTTATAATTGGAACTATTAGCAAGCATCCGCAACTAGTAACGTTCATTAAGGTAAAACCCAACCATAGCATTAAGATATATTCGTCCCCATTCAATCCCGTATTTATCAATTTCTATGCTAGGTTCAAGCTTCTGTCACTCTACCCGTCCAATACATAGTCCTATCAATATACAACAAACCCTATGGTGTGATCCACGCGCGCGCTCATATGATGGGCACCAAAGGACAACAACATAACCACAAGCAAATTAAACCAATCATAGCAATTCACCAATTACCGATAGGACAACGAAAATCTACTCACAATCATAGGATGGCAACACATCATTGGATAATAATATGAAGCATAAAGCACCATGTTCAAGTAGAGGGTACAACGAGTTGCGGGAGAGTGGACCGTTGTAGATAGATGGCGGAAGGTGATGGAGATGGTGGTGAAGATGACGGAGGTGTTGGTATAGATCACGGTGATGATGATGGCCCCGGCGGCGTTCCGGCGCCATCGGGAGAGAGGGGGAGAGAGCCCCCCTTGTTCTTCTTCTTCTTCCTTGACCTTGTCCCTAGATGGGAGAAGGGTTTCCCCTCTGGTCCATGGTCTCCATGGCATGGGAGGGGCGAGAGCCCCTCTGAGATTGGATCTGTCTCTCAGTCTCCCTCTGTTTCTGTGTTACTGATTCTGCCCTTTCACCATTTCTTATATTCCCGGAGATCCGTAACTCCGATTGGATTGAAACTTTGAACACGATTTTTCTCCAAATATTAGCTTTCTTGCAGCGAAGGAAGGGCAACAACCGCCTTACGGGGTGTCCACGAGGGTCAGGGGCGCGCCCCCTGCCTCGTGGGCCCCTCGAGCATCGTCTCATGTTGATTCCACTTCTCAAAATTCAGATATATTCCAAAAAAATATCCGCCCGTTTTTATCCCATTTGGACTCCGTTTGATATGGATTTTCTGTGAAATAGAACACATGCAAGAAATAGGAACTGGCACTGGGCACTGGATCAATATGTTAGTCCCAAAAATAGTATAAAAAGTTGCCAAAAGTATGTAACAGTTGTAGAATATTGGCATGGAACAATCAAAAATTATAGATACGACGGAGACGTATCAGGTTGCAATCTCAAAGGATAGACACATGGACAAAGTCATGCTTGTCGAGTCCTTAGGATTCAACCTCATGTCTATCTCAATGCTTTGTGATCTTGATATGGTTGTCGTCTTTTCTATCATTGCATTGTGCTAATGGAATTTGACAATTCCAAAGTCTTCGAAGGCTTTAGGAGAGGAGACTTGTACATTGTTGATTTCTCTACCGAACCACGGCCTGCTACATGTCTACTTGCAAAAGCTTCCAAAGGCTGGTTATGGCATCGACGACTTGGTCATGCTGGGATGAGGAACTTGCATACACTCACGAAGAAGAAGCATGTCATTGGCATCGAGGTGTCAAATTCCTCAAAGATCATCTTTGTGGGGCTTGTGAGGCTGGAAAGATCACCAGAGCCAAGCATCCCTCGAAGACAATCATGACCACTTCTCGTCCCTTTGAATTACTTCACACACATCTCTTTGGCCCTACTCATTATGCCACGTTCACTAATTATGCATCATTATATGGCTTTGTCATTATTGATGATTATTCTCGTTACACCTGGGTGCATATCATCACTTACAAAAATGAAGTGCAGGTAGTCTTCAAAAGATTTTCCTCAAGAGCATCTATGAACTTCAGTGTGAAGATCAAGCATATCAGGAGTTATCTGCTCCCTATACTCCTCAGCAGAATGACGTCGTGGAGCGCAAGAACAGAACTCTTGTTAAGATGGATCGCACTATGCTTGATGAATACAAGACTCCACAGCGTTTTTGGCCAGATGCTATTGATACTGCATGCCACATCATCAACATGGTATATCTTCACAAATTCTTCAAAAATACCTCATATGAACTCCTCGCTGACAAGAAACCCAATGTAAGTTATTTCAAAGTCTTCGGTGCTAAATTCTGGATTAGAGATCCTTACCACCACTCTTGATTTGCATTGAAAGCACATGAGGGTTTTATGCATGGTTATGGAAAGGACTCGCACACCTACAAAGTCTTCAACACATATCATCACAAGGTTGTTGAAACTGTAGATGTGCAGTTTGATGAAACTAATGGCTCACAAAGAGAGCACCTAACTCCTGTGCTAGATGAAATGTCACCTGAGAAATCCGTCAAGTTCAAGGCTACTGAGGATGTCATCCCTATCGAAGAATCTGCTGAAGAAGTCATTCCGGATCATAAAGAAAATCACACTGGTGCTACTGAAGAAAATGGCCCTGAAGAAATTGCTGGGTCAAATCAAAGTCGTCAACCTGCTCATCCTCGCATTGCAAACGAAGTGCAGATTGAGAGAAACATCAATGACATCAACGCACTAGGTCCTCTCACGCGCTTAAAAGATTCACATTTGTCTAACTTTTGTGGGCATTTTGCGTTTGTCTCTATCATAGAGCCCACCAAAGTTTATGAAGCATTCATGGGATCTGAGTGGATTCAAGCTATGCAAGATGAATTGCATCAATTCGATCTCAACAATGTGTGGGAGCTTGTCAAGAGACCAGACCCACGCAAGCACAACATCATCAGCACCAAATGGATCTACCGCAACAAACAAGATGAAAATGGCCTTGTGATGAGGAATAAGGCTTGTCTTGTAGCTCAAGGCTACACACAGGTTGAAGGAACTGATTTTGATGAAACTTTTGCACTTGTTGCTAGACTTGAAGCTATTCGCATATTACTTGCTTATGCTAACCATCATAATATCAATATTACATCAAGTGGATGTGAAAAGTGCATTCCTCAATGGTAAGCTTGAGGAAGAAGTATATGTTGCTCAACCACCAGGTTTTGAGGATCCAAAATTTCCAGATCACGTCTATAAACTCAACAAGGCCTTCTATGGCTTCAAGCAAGCACCTCGGGCGTGGTATGATACATTGCAGGAATTCCTCATGAAGAAAGGCTTCAAATCCGGTTCACTTGAGCCAACTCTTTTCACCAAAGCGTATGATGATGAATTATTCGTGTGCCAAATATACGTTGATGATATTATATTTGGCTGTACTAACCAACGTTATAGTGACAAATTTGCCTATATGATGAGTGAGGAATATCAAATGTCCATGATGGGAGAGTTGAAATTCTTCTCAGGTCTTCAAATTTGTCAACAACACAATGGCACATTCATATCCCAGGAGAAATACCTCAAGGATGTGTTGAGGAAATTCGGCATGCAAGATTGCAAAGGCATCAAAATCCCTATGCCCACAAATGGCCATCTATGCACCAATGAAAATGGTGAAGATTTTGATCAAAATGGTGAAGACTTTGACGAGCTCTTTTGAGAATCCCATTGATGCTATTCCACTGAATGTCATGCCATCAAAGGAAATTGTTCTTTTTGGTGAAGAATATGTCATTAATGATGACATTGATGAAGAAGATCCATCTGCTGCTATGTCAGAGCAGTTGGATGAAGAATTGAAGTGGATAATATCCCTTCACCGCTACAGGTATCATCGCCGCTGCCTCAGTTCACTACTGAAGAGGCCGTTGTTGAAGAAGTTGAAGCTGACAAAGAGGATGTCGACATCGGGGCTACGACTCCAGTAATGAATGACGATTTTTGGGAAGTCATCATCCCAATTCTCCTCTGTTCACTCCTCTGCAGAAAATTCCTCAATCTCCCGTGCACACCGAAATCATTCACTCGGGTTCTGGTCAAGGTCAAGCTTCACTTCACTCCATCCCTCAAGAAATTCCAGCTGCTAGTGCTGATGAAATTGAGAAGAAGACAACAGAAGAAACTGCTCCAGATATTCCTCAGTCTGAGCCTCCAGAGGCTGCGCGTGAAATGACTATGAAGACTTCAACTATAAATCTTCAGCCCAAGCCACAGAATCCTCACTCCAAGAAGCAGAAGTTCAAGGCTGATGACTTCTTTGATGAGCATCATTTCTTCTCAGATTTCAATCCATATGACGCTGCTCGCCTTCGCCGCAAGCGCTTCTGGACTGCTTCTCAGATGAACTTTTATTCCTCGCTGCTGTTCGACAAGGACAAAGTTTTTGACCATGAGCATCTTCCTCATGTGGATATGTTGTCACTTCCGTGCTTTACTTCAGTCCTTAGTGTTCTTCATGATGCAGGGCTGCTCAACTTCTGCATCGACATCTGTGATTGGAATGAAGAGCTAATTCTTCAGTTCTATGCCACTCTGCATCTGACAGGAAATGTTGACGATATGAATTCATGGGTCTTGGACTGGATGACTGAAAATAATCATCACAATGCTCCGGCCTCTGAATTGTTTCATGCCGTCCCAGTCAGTCTACACACTGAAGGAGCACTGAAGCTATGTGATGAACCTGAGCTGTCAAATCATCTGATGCAAGTGTTTATGAAGCCTTTGAAGGCTGGCCAAGCGCCATGGACGAATTTCCTCGTCAAAGATTTGTTGTATGTGCCAAGGACTGTCTATCGCATTACGGCCAAAACCCTCAGTCCCATTAAGGGCCAAAACTCTGAAGAAGAAGTTGTTGGCATCATGAAGAACTTGCTTTTCAACATCATGCATGGTATTCCAATCAACTATCATGATTTCTTCATAAGGACTTTGGCCAATGCTGCTTTGTCGCCCTTTGAGTTGAAGCCGTATGCTCCCTGGATCATGAAATTCATTAGATCAAGGACTTCAATTCACTACAAGGCTGATTTTCAAAATCATCTCAGCTATTTGACCCCGATTGAAGTCCTCAAACATACTATTTCCTCAGATGATGAGAAGAGCAAGGCTGCAGTTATTGATGAAGGCACTCGTCCTTTGGATGGACAGTTTTGAAAGGCAGCATCCTACTCCACTAATGATGACTCTGCCACACATGATACTGCTGCAAATGCTTTAAAGCACAATCCTCAGCCAACAGCTCCGCGTGTGATGACTGATCGTGATCTGCTCCTAAGTCTTCATCAGAAGGTGGACAAAAATCACAAGTGGGACAAGCGTCAGTTTGGTGCTATTCTTCAGGGGGAGTTCTTCTATATCTTCCAATAAATTCCTCAATATTGAGGACTTTCAATTGATATGTTTATCCCCGTTGAAAACTTAACCTATTTGTCATCAATCACCAAAAGGGGGAGATTGTGAGTGCATCTAGTGCCCCTTAGTGATTTTGGTGTATTGAAGACTTATAGGTTAAGTGACTAATATGTTTGTGAGTGTACACAGGCTCTATAAGTCAATGACGAGTTTGATATTTACGATGAAAGACGACCCCTAAAAATGTATCTCTTCAGCTGAAGACTTTGGTTCTCCTGAAGATTTTGAAAATGAAGAAATTGGTGTGACCTTGAAGACTTGGATATTCATGAGAGGATTATGAAGCGTGAAGACTTTTTTTCGTAGTTTCATTTTCTATTTCTTGAGTCACATGAAACACCGTACTGTTAAAGGGGGTCGAGGTAATACTAAGGAAACTGATTTCCAAGTGATGCTCATCTAAAAATCCTACACCTACCCAATCATTTCAAGTGAAGCCATTGGAAATCTCATATCAGTTCAGTCAACCTCTTCAGTGACAGAGACGAAGATCATCTGGTCTCTGAGGAATTTGTTTTGACTGAGGAGTTAGGAATTCGCCAGTGTGGATTACCTACACAGTGAGGAACATGATAGCCCTGAGGAATTCTAACCTCAAATATCCGACCGTTGTTGTGCTACGCGCCAGCTGTCCCAAAATATCTACCCACCTAACGGTCATATCATTGAAGGGCATTTATGTCTTATCATGTCGGGTTGCTCCCTAGGCTATAAATAGCCGCCCCCTACAACCACTAGCTGGTTCGCTGCTCCGCGAGAAACTGACACTTGCCATTGAGAGCGTACGGATTTCTATTCCCAAAACAAGTGAGCTAGCCCTTTGGCCGCTGCCCACCTCGCTCCCACTGCTCCATATTAATAGCACGCCCGATCCACTGGTCATAAATGGCCTAGGATCTTGATTTTATGTATCAGACTGATCCATTTGATTGTGAATGCCAAAAACTTTGGTTGAGTTAGATTTTATTATCCTGTTCAATCTGGATTTTGTGTAAAGCCGATGAACAATTAATGATTGTGCTTTTGTACATTTTGTAAGATAGAGTTAGATATTGCTGCCCTTTTCAACTCGACTTTGACCCATATTTTCTTTCATACAAACCGAAGCTTCTATCAAGAAGCTTCATGGTTCTGAGAGGGAACTTGGTTAGCCACTCTGTGTGCAAAACAAAAAACGCTATCTCTTCCCACCTTGATTTATTTTACAGAGGCAACGAATGCAACTATAGGAGTGTCATGCTAAAAAATTAAATTATTTAGCGTTTGTTTTGCCTTTTTATACATTAATTTTCCAAGGCATTTTTTAACAAATAGCCACCACGTTATTATCACAAATAGTCATATTTATTCCAATCGTGGGCATTCAACTAAACATTTACTACCACGGGCAGCTGTTTGATTAGATGGGATGACTGCGAGCAGTCCTCTATTCTCATCTACAGGCCCCGCCGCCAAGGATCACCGCCCGCCACGAGATGGAGGACGAGCCTGCCAACAAGTGGGGGCGGGTCAAGCCAAAACCGCAAGAGCCTTCGCCGACCGTGGACTTCATCAGCAGCCTCCCCGACGAGATGTTGGTAACCATCATATCCCACCTCCCCATCAAATCTGGCATGTGGACCACTGTCCTCTCGTGGCGTGGTGCCCCCTCTAGCACTTGTTAGAATTAATGGGCTAGGCCCATAGCAATTTCTGAAATCTCAAATAGTAGCCCATGTGTAAAATGGCAAGTGGTGGTGCTAAACTTTATTCCCACACCGTAAGTTGAAGAAGAGTTGGACCTGTTTTTATAGTGGGTTCTCTCCACCACTCTAAGTGGTGTGTTGAGAAGAGAAAGGGAAGACCACACACACACGCTCGCTCGCCTCGCCTCGCCTGGTCGGAACGTGGTGTGGCGTGGCGAGGCGGCGTATACGTGCGATATGCGCGTGAATGGTCCACCAAAATCCGGTTTGTTGCTTTGCAGGGGCACAACTTCCTTTTGCCATTTTATTTTTCTATCTTGGTGGACAAGTTAATGATTTCTTGTTCGGCAAGTATACGACTTAGAAACCAAGTCGGTTTGGGATTGTGATCGTGACACAATTCCGCCTTGGGTCCTAATATATATACTGCTGCCAACGCGGCCAAAGACACACCAAAAACACCTAGGGTTTTGCCTCATCTCGCAACTTGCACCACTATCACAGTCTACTCCATCCCAAACACCGGCATGCATCGGCACATGGGAGAGCAGGTCTCCATAACCGTTCGTCCTTGCAATCCTACACCGGAGAGGAGGAATTAGGTTTTTAGGAAGCGCTCTGTGCGACTGCTCAAGTTCGTCATCACGGGTCGTCTTCTGTCCAAGTCGAGCGGTGCTACTCATCATCGTCTTCATCGCCATCAGCAGCAGATCGTCGCCAACATCGTCATCACTGTCGCACCCACAACAGCTAACGAACTGTACGTCCAACATCATATGTTCATGTCTCTCTCTACAACTGTTGTTTTGTGTGCACTGTTGTTTTTCATGTTTTGTTCTTCTAGTTTGCTAGATTGTTGCATGCTAGTATCTTTTCTAGTCATGAATCATTTACTAGAATTAATCATGAACTTGCCTAATTTTCAAACAATCCAAAAACCTAAATGTAGGTAATTTCTTGAGTTAACTATGGCTGGATTCGTTGATGCTCTGAGGCCGGGTAAGTTTATCGGTGTGCACTTTAAGAGGTGGTAGGTGAAGACCATGCTCTGACTTACTGCTCTGAAAGTTTTCCATGTTAGTGTTGGTGCTCCAGAGGGAATGTCTGACGAAGATCAGAGAAAATTCCAGGAAGCCAATACTGTGTTTGTGGGATGCATTCTGTGTGTTTTTGCTGGCCATCTATGTGATGCGTACATGCACATAGATGATGGAACGACACTGTGGGATGCACCGAATGCAAAATTTGGTGCAATAGATGCAGGCAATGAACTATACATCTTGGAGAGTTTTCATGACTACAAGATGGTGAATAACCATTCTATGGTTGAACAAGCTCATGAGATACAGTGCATTGTGGAAGGAACTTGTACTCCTTAAGTGTGTTCTACCCGACAAATTCGTGGTTGGGTGCATGATTGCAAAGTTGCCCCTTCATGGAGGAATTTTGCCACAACACTGAAACATAAGAGACAGGAGATATGAGTTGAAAATCTAATTGCATCTCTTGATGTTGAATAAAAAGCTCGGGCTAAAGACACTACTGAGAAAGGAGGTGAGGTTCAGCCTACCGCCAGTATGGTGCAGAGGTACCCACAGAACAAGAACAAAGGGAAGAACAAACCTATTTTCAACAAGCCTACCAATACTACTACCTTCAAGAAGAAGAAGTTTAACAAGGCTGAGCTAGAGTGCTATGCCTATGGGAAGCCTGGACACTTTTCCAAGGAATGGCCAAAATGTGTAGACCGCCGAGGGAAAACAAGTTCCAAGGCTGCCAACATGGTGACCGCTAGCAATACTGATGGGTATGGTAATTTACTTGTTGTGCTTTTAGTATTTCAATCATCTTCATGGTGGATTGATTCGAGTGCTAACGTTCATGTATGTGCTGATGTCTCTTTGTTTACTTCTTATCATGTCACAAGGGATTCTTCTGTCCTAATGGGGAATGGGTCACATGCTTCTGTTCGTGGCATTGGCATGGTGGATCTGAAGTTTACTTCGGGAAAGATCGTGCAACTAAGGAACGTGCATCATGTCCCTACTATGAACAAGAATCTAGTTAGCGGCTCCCTTTCTATGTTGAGATGGGTTTATGATAGTTTTAGAGTCGAATAAAGTAATCATGTTGAGGTTTGGACAATTTATAGTCAAAGGCTATGAGTGCGGAGGCTTGTTCCGCTTTCCCTTTCAGATTTTTGCAGTAAGTCAGTAAACCAATTTTGTGCTATTTATGTGCATCCGGTTGGTAATTGATTGCGAATCGGAAGACGAACTATAGCCGGGAGATCCAGAAAGCAATGGCGTTTAATTTGCTTTTGGCAGCCGGATCAACGGAGGACGCGCACCCTCCTCCCATGGGCCCAATAAACCCGGACTGATGAAGTAGGATTGACTCCTAGAGGAATTTTAACTAGTACGTATGGAATCTCGTGTTGTAGTATGTACTGCATATGTTTCATTGGAAATCTAACATCCACTTCAACTTTTTCTTTCTCACTACCTTTGTTTTTCCTGTGGGATCAAACACTCAGTTCTAATCCTATGAGATTCAAGTGGACATGTGCCACTCGAATCCTTATTCTTCCTATTCCTGAGTTTTAAGAATCCTAGAAATACGAATCAAAGAAAAGAATCGAAGCGAATACTTCCTCCAAATGGTGTGCCACAAGAATAGAGCTAGCAGCCGGCTATACTATTTACTAGGTGATCTTGCGCTCGTCTCTTCGCCTCTTGTCGTGGTGGGCACACAGTAGATGCCATGGGATGGCTAAAGATAGGAGGAGGCTTGAGGGCATTGGTAGGTTCCAGAGGCAAGGTCGGCATGAGCGAGCGTGGGACGCAAGACATACCCAGGTTCGGGGCTCTTCGGAGAGATAATACCCCTAGTCCTGCCGAGTGCGGTTTATATGTAACAGTATAGAGTTGCTCCTAGAGCTGTATGGAGGAAGAAGGAAGGCTGGACAAGGCTTAGGCTACTCCTCCTCTTATGTGTTTTACGGATCGGTTGGCTATTTTCCTGTGTGCTTGCCCATATGCATGAGGGCTCCTGGGGAGGGGGGGGGTTATAGGCCAACCCCCAGGGGTACAATGGTAATGCTACAAGGCCGTAGGGCCGGGTCGTCAGCGTCTGGGGACCCAGGGCTGGGACCCGCTGGGTGCCTATGGTTCACCGGGTTCCCCTAGGTGCGGGCCCCGCTTGCCTAGGGGAACTGTTCGCCGTCTTGTCGATCGTCAGGGAGTGGCCGAGTCAAGTCGGGTACAATGGCGCTCCGTCAGGTCACCGCTTGCTGGCGTCAGCGGTGACGATGGGGGCACTGTTCCCATGTCGGCCCTGGTCTGTGGGTAGGTGAGGGGCACTGTTGCCACGCATCGGCTGACCAGAGGCATGGGCGGGGCACTGTTGCCTCGGTCATCGGTGGATGAAATCTCGTCCCATCGTACGGCCTGGATGGGACGGGAGCTGACCCGTGGCTAGGTTGAGGAACACGCCAAGGGTGGAGCTGGCTTATTGGGGAAGTTTTGGTGTGCCGGGTTCGGCTGCCTTGAGCTGGTTGTTGGGGCCAAGTCGAGGAGCTTGGCCGGGTTAGAGAGTTCGGCTGGGTCGAGGGGCTTGGCCAAGTTGAGCGACACGGCCAAGCGCGGGCCGGCTTGAGGGGTGATGCTAGCCCCGTTGTTTTTGAAAAGGATCCGGGTTCCGTAGCCTGCCCGGGGTTCATCCCCCCGACAGTAGTCCCCAAAGCTGTGAAAGTCCGCTGTCTTCGGATGGGAGGGCCTTCGTAGTTTCCCCCTTTGAAGAGGTGAATCCTGCGACCACCTGGTCCGGCAACACCCACTGTGTGGCGGTTTTCGGAAACCGGATCGCGGCATCTCGGCAGCGGCGGAAACCGGAGAGTCCATCGAATCTTGGGGCAATCCCTCGGGCTTCGCGCGGGCACCTAGAAGCCGGAGGGGCCTGACAGGCCACGCGCGTGACGGGACTTGGTGACGTGCTGGGGCCTGCCGCAGCGTGTCCTTGGCCCACGGGCGCGGATTTATTGCGGCGTTCGCGAGTCGATTGCTCTTCCCCATGCAGTTATTGTGCCCGTACGTGCGCACTTATTGTGGGGAAGTGGAAAAGGCGAGTGTCGGTGTCAAAACCGGCTGCTCTCGGGTAGGGGGTCCCGAACTGTGCATCTAGGCGGATGGTAACAGGAGACAAGGGATACGATGTTTTTACCCAGGTTCGGGCCCTCTCGATGGAGGTAAAACCCTACTCCTGCTTGATTGATATTGATGATATGGGTAGTACAAGAGTGGATCTACCACGAGATCAAGGAGGCTAAACCCTAGAAGCTAGCCTATGGTATGATTGTTGTAATGGTTGTTGTGTCCTACGGACTAAAACCCTCCAGTTTATATAGACACAGGAGAGGGCTAGGGTTACACAGAGTCGGTTACAATGGTAGGAGATCTACATACCGTATCGCCAAGCTTGCCTTCCACGCCAAGGAAAGTCCCATCCGGACACGGAACGAAGTCTTCAATCTTGTATCTTCATAGTCTTGGAGTCCGGTGGACGATGATAGTCCGGCTGTCCGGACACCCCCTAGTCCAGGACTCCCTCAGTAGCCCCTGAACCTGGTTTCAATGACGATGAGTCCGGCGCGCATAATGTTCGGCATTGCAAGGCGGGTTCCTCATCCGAATAATCCATAGAAGATTGTGAACACCTGGATAGTGTCCGGCTCTGCAAATAATTTCCACATTCCACCGTAGAGAGAATATAATGTACACAGGTTCAATCTGCTGACGTATCTTGTAGCGTGACGTCACGCCACTACCAAGTCTTTACTTGAATCAATTTTTATTATACCACCTCAGCGCGTTTAGCGAAGCGGTTTCCTTGGCACGTCTTGTCAAAGCAGAGATCGTGTTCCCCTTGTTCCGGGATTCTCATCAATACGAACGTGGGTAACCCAACCGCGCCATTGATGGTGGCGCTTGGGAGATAAGCGAGTTTTACTAGGCTGGTGGGGACGCATATTCTTCGTCCGCCTATATATAAGGGGATAAGGATCCACCTTTTCACCTACGCCTTCTTCCTCCTTTGCTTATCCATCTCCGCGCACTCTCGAGCTCCAGCGCCCAAGTCCATGCGTCTCGCCTCGACCTTCTCCGACCATGTCTAGAGCGGGAGGCAATTGGCTGGCTTCCACCGTTAAGAAGGAGCACATCGAAAAGCTGCGCGGCGCTGGATACCTCTCCAAATGACATCATCGCACCGGCCGCCCGATAAGGCAGCTCATTCCCACCCCCAGCCCCATGAGAGGGTCGTTTTCCCCCCACTTCCTCCGCTGGACTGGGCTTTCCACTTCACCCTTTGTCCGGGGCTCATGTTCTACTACGCCTAGATTTCCATGATCCGCGCCAACTTCATCCTCAACATCTCGGCGTTTATCGTCGGGTGTGCGAGGCCTTCCTCTCAGATCCAGCCCCACTTCGCTTGGGCTCAAGACCTTCAATGTCAAGCCGAAGGTAGTGAAGGGCACTCAAGCGGAGTGCGGAGGCGCCATGTTGGGCAAGATGCCCAATGTCCTCAGGTTCGAAGGGGCCTTTGTGGAGTCCATCAAGGGGTGGCAATCGGGGTGGTTCTACAGCACCGAGCCGCGCGACCCTAAGTGGGCGGCAGCCCCCGAGTTCAGATCTGGTATCCCCATGCAGCTCACCTCCTGGAAAGAGAAGGGCTTGCTATGGGGTAGTTCGGAGGAGCTGACGGGACTCCTAGCCTGTATCCAGAAGCTGGTGAGCAAGAAGCTCAGGCTTGTCAACGTGGTCCAAGTCATGCTCGTCCGCCGGATTCTCCCTTGCCAACAACGGGTGTTTAATTTGTGGGAGTTCAATCCGGCACAGCACCAGGCATTGAGCGGGCTCTTCGACACGACGTACGAAGGCACCTGGAGAGTGCTGTTCAAGGGCGCTGAAGCTCCCGCATCCGCGACTGAAGAACGCGGATTTCGCTCTCAGCGACCAGCTGACGAGGTAAGTGATTCTACCCCTTTACGGGACACTTGTTTTCAATAGTTTGACCCTATGCGGGTTTCAATCTTCCTTTTCCTTTGACAGATCGATGAAGAAGGCCAAGCAGATCATCCGCCCGCTCCCATGCCGAAAACCTAGTAGACGCCTGCCTAGCGGGTTGCTGGTTCCAAAGACCCCATGTGGTGCCGGAGAAGAAGGCTAAGAAGGAGGCCACGGAACTCAAGAAGTTCCCGTGCTGTGTGGTATCGGACTCATCGCCCGATGGCTCCATATGGACTCCTCCCAAGACGAGGAGGAGAAGAGGACTCTCTCCCAGAGGAGGGAGAGAGAAAGAGGAAGGCCTCCCCAACAGGGGAGGTCGAAGGGTCCAAGAGGGGAAGAACTATTCCCCCGGACAGCTCCGCCAACGCCAACATTGGTGACGAAGAGTGGCCCTCAAGGGCCAGGCCTCCGGCAAGATCGTAAGTATCCGGATTCCTGAATGATTGATAATTTCTTACGTGTCACATAGTGTCCTTCTAATGCCGCACACTGCTGCAGTCCGGCCGATGATGATCTCCCCGCTTCGTCGAGCGGGTCGTTGGCTCCGTCGGATGTAGATTCCATCCCGACTACCTCCACCCCTCGCGCCGCTGAGGAGGCCGAGGTGGGATCCCGGGAAGGGACCCATCAGGAGGAGGCTCTGGAGGCGCCGCAAGGCAGCCTCCCGGACTTTGTGCCGGACTCCACGCCGGAACCCGCAGTGGTTCCGGAGTCCGGCAGGCGGCCCCTTCGCAAGAAGGGCAAGACCGTGACGCCGGTGGCCCCCGTCCAACCGGAGGCGCCGGACAACTTGTTGGAGGCGCTCAAAGGCGCTTCCATCGAGGAAGAACACCGCACTATCATGAGTGCGGTGATTCGAAGGTTCACCGCCAAAAGCGGGCCGACTGAAGCTCGCAGAGCCTTCTAACAGCTTTGAGGTAAGAAGTTAAAATTATGTAATGTAATACTGCATAGACAGTAGCCCCTGATGCTCGGTTCGGTGTTCGGAAAGAAAAGCCGGACTGAGGATCTATAAAGATATACGCAGGGTTGCTAAAAATTATGTCAATATTGGTTTGCAGGCTGCGCTGCTGACCTTTGCCGCACTGACTGTGGAGGTCAGTGCATTGAAGCAAGATCTCGAGTGGTCCGAGCAAGAGCTCGGCCGTGCCAAGAAGCAGCTCGAGGACAAAGAAGGTGAGTAACACCACTTTGAATATTTACCTTACAGAAAAGGATTTCGGTTGCAATAAAAATAACAAGGATAATGTGGGTATTGCAGGGGCCACGAACGAGGTGGCGGACCTGAAGGAGGCCGTGTCCGCGGCCGAACGCAATGCGGCCGCGGAACGGTCAAAGCGAGAGAAGCAGGGGGCGCGGGTGGTGGAGATGCCGCATGAGAGTTTGGAGTGTGACTCAAAGACTCGAGAGTCCGAGCTTGCCTCGGCTCTCGAAAGTGCCAAAGCTGCCAAGGCCGAGGCCCATAAGGCCCTTCAGGAGGTTGAGGATGTGAAGAAAATAGCGGCGGGTAAGGCATTTTTCATGCAAAGCAAGCATGTTAATGTAAACTACCTGACACTTACCCGAATTCGGAGCTCTCCAGGGGCGTTTGCAGATATGCCTCGCAGTGTGTCCGATGCCGCCGCATTCTACCGAGCCGAGGAGGGGAGCTCAACGGAGAAGGTCTTCTGGTCTCAGTACGCTGAGACAAGCCATCCGGTGCCCCCTAGCGACCAGTTGAAGCAGTTGGTCGAGCTCCACAAGGTAGCCGAGCAGGCCATGAAGGGCCTCATAGTCCGGCCAGGCTCGAGGCCATGCCCGGGAGCTACTTCGGCCTCGTCGGCGATCGTGGATGCGTGCCCTCGATGGAGGTCATCAAGCTGCCCGCCAGTATTGAAGGTGCTCGTCGGGCCCTTGCCCGCAAAAGGTGCATTGGGGCAGGCTGGATGCGGAGAGGCTTATCATCGACGCGCCGCCAGCGGGCAAGGAGTATCGACGCCGAGATGTACTATAAGACTGTCTCAAGGGTGCCCGCAAGATTGCGGATGAGTGCCCGGAGATGTAATTATTGAGTAGACTCGCTATGTATTATCCTCGCGCTGAAAACTTTGTTCATATGCGCTAAGCAACGCTTGTTTGATTTAAAATATTACCTTCAGGCGGCCGCTTATAAAATCGAGAGATGGCAAGTCATCGGCTTCAAATTTCAAGCCACGAAAGTGGGGTGTTTGGGATAAACTTGAGCACTCTTGTTCCCATTTTGGGTCCATCTAGGAGGCGCCAACACAACGAACAAGGCAATCGGACTTATAATGCTTGAACACTCTCACTTAGCCATAGAATTCTATAATTTTAAATTTCGGCAAAGCCCCTAGTATTCGGAAGACCGAGTTCGGGGCGCTATCCACGCCTTGGCCGGACATTATCCGGTTCTTCGCTTGAAGCGGCATAAGTCTTTAAGGACTCGAAAAGACCTCTCGAACAGCGACCAGTCTCTCGCCTTATCATGACAGTCAATTTAAGCTTTCTCCACTGAGGTGCTCGCCCAGCTCAACCGGGGCGCAATCGCAGTGGTTCTCCCAGTGCCACCTTAGCCGACAGAACGGAACGTAAGGTAACAAAACGTGGGAGCCGGGAAAACCCAACTATTGACCCAAGACATGATTCGGAGCCGATTCATATAATGCTATAAGTTCGGGGTGCCGCACTTGTGAAAGTGTTCGGACTTATCACACCATAATGCGGGGGACATAAGCCCCCGGTGTATTCGGCCGTACCAAGATATACGGGTGCAAGATGTCATTAGTGAACATATATGTAAAGTAATGCAATTACAGGCAAAAAGTGCTGCATTATTTATTCAAGGAATTCTGCTATGAGTGCGGAACGATACAAATAGTGCGGTAAGCAAGGGATTGGACTAATTAAACATGTCCCCCTCCAGGGGTGGGCTGCGGACTGGTGTATATAATCAAATTTAATGCTCGTAATGGAGACCACCTGAGTGTTCGTCGCAACCTTTTTCCCTCCCTGGCTGTTGCATCGTGAGTTCGGCGGGTTCGCCGCCGGACAGGGCCTCTGGTGAACGGAGTCCTGTGTATAAAAAGAAGGAAAATAAAAAATAAAAAAGAGCGACACACTTGTGAGCCCCTGGTGTGGTCAAACCGCACTCTGGGTCTGTTGGGGTCGTGCCCATCCCCCTAGGCCCATGGTATCTCCAGAGCGTAATGATGTACGCAGAGGGTTGGTCTTGCAATCATGCGAGGGCTGGGGTTGGGGCCGCATTGCTACGCGTGCTCGGAACGTGCCAGGTGGTCTTGGTTGATGTTGCTCCGGGCGCGTTTGGCCGTGTCCGGCCGTTTAACGGCCGGACTCGAAAATGCCTTAGAAGGCTGCTCAGACCGCGCGCGAGCATTGTATGTTCCTCCGCTCGAGGGAGTGTTCCGTTTCTGCTGACCGTGATGACTCCACGAGGGCCTGGCATCTTGAGCTTGAGGTATGCGTGTCGGCACCGCGTTGAACTTTGCGAACGCGGTTCGTCCGAAAGCAGAGCGTGATAGCCGCTGCGAACGGGACTATGTCGAAGATTAGCTCGCGCTCGGAAATTATCCGGGATCCAAGACCACTTCCAGTGTGGATCGAGCTGCATAATTGGCCTCAACACCTGGTATGACGCTTTGAAGGTCATCTTTGTAGGTTTAATCCTTGAGGGTCTATGCCCATCTTGCGCCGTGTATCCTGATAAAGCAGGTTCAGGCTCTCGCTGCCGTCCATCGGGACTCGTGAGGTGAAATCCATCGACGATTGGGTCTAAAACCAATGCGCGAATCCGCCATGGCGGATATCGGTCGGATGGTCTCTTTGATCGAAAGTGATCGGGCAAGAGGACCATGGATTGAACTTAGGGCGATCGCTCCATCGCATATACGCCCCTTAGTGCACGCTCGCTCCCTCTTGGGTATATGGGTTGCATATATCATGTTTACCGTCCGCAATTGTGGGGAAACCCTTCGTCTCTCTTCATCGCTCGGGCGGTCGGGTCTCTTCCTCGTCGTCGCCAGCAGCCCTTGTTGTTGTTTTCGCAATTAACTTGCTCGCCTGTTTAAATACCCAACAATCTCTGTTGGTGTGGTTAGCTGGCTTTTCGGGGGTGCCATGTATCTGGCATGAGCGGTCAAGTATTCGGTCCAAATTGGACGGACTCAGAGTGGTTCTTTTGAATGGCTTCTTCCGCTGACCGGGTTTAGAGCCTCGGAATCCGGCGTTGGCTGCCGTATCGTCCTTGTCGTCACCGTTAATGCGGTGTTTATTTTTGCTTTGACGCGACCTGCCATTGTGCTCCTTAGTATCGGGACTACCAGCATTTTTGCTGAGGTTGTTGCTGCGAGCTAGCTAGCTATCCTCTCCCGCACAGAAGCGGGTCATTAATGATGTGAGGGCTGCCATGGATTTCTGCTTTTCCTGTCCTAGGTGCCGGGCTAGCCACTCGTCGCGGATGTTATGTTTGAAGGCTGCGAGGGCCTCTGCATCCGGACAGTCGATGATTTGATTCTTCTTTGTTAAGAACCGTGTCCAGAATTGCCTGGCCGATTCGTCTGGCTGCTGGATTATGTGGCTTAGGTCATCGGCGTCTGGTGGTCGCACATATGTGCCCTGGAAGTTGTCGAGGAATGCGGCATCCAGGTCCTCCCAACACCCAATTGACTCTGCGGGCGGCTGTTAAGCCAATGCCGAGCTGGTCCTTTAAGCAGCAGAGATATTTGATGGTGTGGAGATCGTCCGCGGGCCATATGGATGTGAAGGAGATAATCTTCGATCCAAACCGCGGGTCCGGCGTGCCATCATAGGATTCAATGTTTACGGGTTTAAACCCTTCAGGGATTTGATGATCCATTACTTCGTCAGTGAAGCATAGCGGGTGTGCGGCGCCTCTGTATTGAGCAATATCATGACGTAGCTCCAGGGAGCGTTGTCTGCTGTGTTCAGCCTGGCCAGAGTTGTTGTATCCGGCTCGACGGTATTCGTCGTGGGTCGTGGGGCGCCCACGTGATCCATAGATAGATCTGGATTGTCTTGCCTTATCCTCCAATATATCCCGCAAGTCCAGCGCGTTCCCCCGTGGCTTCGTATTTTTCGAGCGATGCCGGGGTACGGTCTTGATGGAAGGCCTGGATGCCTCTCTGTCATGACCACGGGGTGGTCGGTCAACCGTATTTTGCGCTGGTGATGAAGGTATGTATGCTTCCTCCTCTAATCTGGGGAGCAACTTGCGTTTTGGGTAGCTCTTGGAGGGGCGTTCGAGTTCATACTCTTCGGCCGCGAGGACCTCGGTCCATCTGTCGGCCAGCAGGTCTTGATCAGATTGAAGCTGCTGCTGCTTTTTCTTTAGGCTATTTGCTATGGCCATGAGCCTGCGTTTGAAACGCTCTTGTTCGACGCGATCCTCGGGCATGACGAATTCATCGTCGTCGAGGCTTGCCTCGTCTCCGGAGGGAGGTATGTAATTATCATCCTCGACCTCTTCATCTGCCGCTCTCTCGTGAGGGCTTGCTTCTGCATCCTCTTGCGCTGAATCTTGCAGGAGGGGATTGTCTTCAGCACTCTCTGGGGTGTTATTATCCCCTGTGCCGGAATCTCCATTCTTGCTGTGGCGGGATTTAGAGCGGCGCCGCTAACGTTGGCGCTTGGGCTGTTTCTTTAAGGAATCTGCCTCCGCTTCTTCTTCTCCGTCCCCATCTTTTGGGGTGTCCTCCATGTATATGTCATATGACGAGGTGGTCTTCCAGTGTCCTATAGGCTTTGGTTCTTGTTCGTCTCCGGCATCCTCGTCCATACCGTCGATGTCTTCGGAGTCATAGTCTAGCATGTCGGTTAGATCGTCGACAGTGGCTACAAAGTGGGTGGTTGGTGGGCTTTGAATTTCTTCGTCGTCCGCGTCCCAACCATCCTGGCCATAATCCGGCCAGGGCTCTCCGGGTAGCGAGAGATGCTTTAGCGAATTTAAGATGTCGCCAAAGGGCGAGTGCTGAAAGATGTCCGCATCGGTGAACTCCATGATCGGCGCCCAATCAGATTCGATTGGCAGGGGCGCAGGAGGTTCGGAGTCCGGCAGGGAGTCCGACACCTCGGAGTCACGAGTTTTATAGGGGACAAGGTCAGTGTTCGGCTCCATCTCCGCGGATGTTGCAGCTCCGGAGGCGGTGTCCAGCCACCCGTCCTTGATCTGTGCAATCGGCTCCGGACTATGGGTCGGAGCGGATTCGTGTGCGGCCTCCGAGACACCGTCCGTGGCGAGTTAGATCATGCCCATCGTGATAAAGGCGGCACGCACGGCTGTAACTTGGATCCATCGGAGATCAAGTCTCCGCGATATCCGCCGTGAAGTTTAGGCTTTCCAAATCGACCGACGGCGGGCGTAGCTTCGATCTGCTCCAGATGGCCAAGTGAATTGGCCCGCAGCAGAAGCCGCCAATCTGAAGATCTGTCCGGGGAGAAAAGTCTCACCCTGGATGGCGTTGTTGTTTGAAGAACCCATCAAGCCTATCGGTGGCGGCACAGAGGAACTCTCAATGAAAGCACCAATGTCGGTGTTAAAACCGGCGGATCTCGGTAGGGGTCCCGAATCAAGTCTAGGCGGATGGTAACAGGAGACAAGGGACACGATGTTTTTACCTGGTTCGGCCCTCTCGATGGAGGTAAAACCCTACTCCTGCTTGATTGATATTGATGATATGGGTAGTACAAGAGTGGATCTACCACGAGATCAAGGAGGCTAAACCCTAGAAGCTAGCCTATGGTATGATTGTTGTAATGGTTGTTGTGTCCTACGGACTAAAACCCTCCGGTTTATTTAGACACCGGAGAGGGCTAGGGTTACATAGACTCGGTTACAATGGTAGGAGATCTACATATCCATATCGCCAAGCTTGCCTTCCACGCCAAGGAAAGTCCCATCCAGACACGGGACGAAGTCTTCAATCTTGTATCTTCATAGTCTTGGAGTCCGGCGGACGAAGATAGTCCGGCTGTCCGGACACCCCCTAGTCCAGACTCCCTCAGCGAGCGCAAACGATCCCACTCCCCCACGTTTGAACTGGGGCTTATAAATTGGGGCGAGGGGGCGGCGGACATCATTCTCACTCGCGTTCCCCTGCCTCTTCGTCATCCCTCTGCTTCCTGCAACTGCCATGCTGCAACGCCCGCCGCTTCCATCAGAGCTCCATCGCCATCCATCTTCCCTCTTTTTCTTCCATCTCTGTCGATGGCCCTGCCGTTGGGCTCGTGGATGGGCTCGATCGTCACCGCCGACGATATCGCCTACCTTCGCACCACCCGGCGCTTGCCGGGGGAGACGAAAGTTGTCGTGCGCCTGCCGCAGGGCGAGCAAAGACCGCTGCCTGTGGGCATGGAGCACTTGGTCTTTTTCCTGCACTTCAAGCGCGGGTTTGGCCTTCCTGCGAGTGCCTTCTTCCATGACTTCTTGGAGTTCTTCGGGCTGCAGCCCCATCATCTTGGCGCCGGTGCCATCGTGCAGCTCTCGGGCTTCGTCACCCTCTGCCAGGGGTACCTGGGGGTCGAGCCTTCGATCGACCTTTGGGTGCGCTTCTTCTCCTTGAAGCAGCAGGGGCCGACGGTTGGGGAGTTCTCCGACCGCAGGGCCGCCGTCATCTCAAAACGGTCGGGCGCTGATTGCCCCAAGATACCGCTGGAGGATTCTGCCAAGAAATGACAAAATTCTTTCTTCTACGTCTGTAATCTCGGCGCGGATCGCATCAACCTGTCGGCCTTCGTCAAAGGTGCCGCCGCGGGCGAAGATGAACTGGGGTTATTACCCCAGGCACTCGTTGCAGGAGATACTCAACCTCTATGAGCGGGTGTGGGTGATGAAGGCGCGGGAGGGGCTCAGCGGCACCGACCTCATAGCCGCCTTTATTATGCACCGGGTTCTGCCGCTGGAGCGACGCAGCTGCCTCATCGGCCAGATGACCGACCTTCAGGACCCCAACCGCATGTCGGTCTCGCGCCTGGGGGCGGAACAGATTGTGTGCCGGGTCAATGACATCTCCAAGGCCGCGTTGAGGGACGACTGGCAGTTCGGCAAGCCGCCATATAGCCACATGAATTCGGCGCCCATGGTGAGTCTCTAGTCTTCGTATTTTGCTGCTGCGCATCTTCTTATCCGTCCTGACGCAATGTGGGAGGTGCTTCTGAATGCCATCTGGCACCCTTACGCCAGGGCACCATCGCACGTGGGGCGGGCGGCATTGGAGGAGCCTGCGGCCCACGGCGGAGGGGAGGAGGCGGCCGCAGATGTCGGTGCAGGGCTCCATGTGGGTAAGCCTTGCTTCTTCTTTTCCTTTTCATATTCCTTGAGTTGCTAGGCGCGACGCGGCGCGGGTGATGCTGACGCGAATCGTCGATGCAGTGGCGTTGGGCGGAGGAGGCGGCGTCGCGAGTGATGCCGGGTCCTCGCGGGGGGCGCTGACGGCGAGCCGACCGCACTGGAAGGACAGCATCGCGCGGCGGCCCCGGCCGTGAAGCGTGCGGCGAACCCGGTCGGGGGCGCGAGGCCGGCCGCCAAGAGGAGGCGCGGTGCTCCGCAAGAGAGGCCGGCAAGGCCCGCCGTTCTGGTGCCGTTGGGGTGAGTCTTTCTTTTACCCACATCCGAGTGGCCGATTCGGCCCTGCTCGTTATTTATCTTGTCTTTGGACTTCAGGTCGCTGATCGTGCTGGCGAGGGCGGCGGCAGATGCCGCGGCCGCCGAGGGCACCGCGTTCCGGAGGAGCCGGTCTAGCACCGCTGACTGGGACAAGGAGGAGGAGCCGGCAGATCCGAATCTTGTCCAGGACCCGGCCGACGCCGAAGGCTTGGCCTGGCAGGACCGGAACAGGTCCGAGGCGGAGCTGGAGGCGGCATCGGTCCAGGACTGGACAACCTCCGCGGCGACGTGGGCGCGAGCCGGCGAGGAGTCAGCATGGCAGGAGATGCCGGAGGGAACGGTGGTGGCGGTGACGGTCTTCAAGCCGTCGTCGGTGAGGGAGCGCGGCCAAGGAGGCCGTGTGGAGGTGGTGGACCTTCACCGGGAGGTCGTGGAGGTTGAGGACGACACCCCGCCGCGGACCAATGCTGTTGAGCGGGCAGGGGTCGACGGAGGCGGCGGCGACGCTGTCTTGGAGGAGGCGCCACGGATGGAGCCATAGGGGACGCCACAGGCGTTGGCGAGCTGGACGCCGCTGGTGGTGGCGCCGCTGGCCACCTCGGCTGCCGAGCTAGCGGCAGCGCTAGAAGGGCGTCGAAGGAGGCGCTGGCGCAGGGGAAGCGGCCGGCGGAGAGCAAGCCTCGTGCCTGCACCAAGGGCGCTGCCCGCCGTGTCGCTGCGACACGCAGTGGGCTGGCTGTAGTCTTGAACCTCGCACCCGGAGGAGGAGGTGATGGACGCCGTCAGCCGCCGTCTGCGCAGGCGGACGGACCGGATCGAGGCCTTCACTCAGGCCGAGGTGGAGCGGACGCGGGAGCTGGAGCGCGCCGTGCTGGTAAGCTCCCTTTCCGCCTTCTGATATTTCTTCCTTTGTAGCTTCTTCTTTGTGGGGGCGCGTTAGCGCACCCACTGGGTGTAGCCCCCGAGGTTTGGGCCAATTATGTAGTAGTTGCGTCGAATCTTTAGAATGTCGTCTTTGTGCTAAACGTTGCTTTTTACAGCAACTGTATGCCTACCGGGTCAGCGCCTTCAACCGCCTCCTGGGCAAGTATCGGGAGCTCAAGGAGCAGCTCGCCTCCAAGGAGGAGGAGCTCCGAGTTGCCGCAGGTATCTTTGTGCTCTTTTTTAGCGGTAGCGCGCCCACTGAGTGTAGCCCCCGAGATTCGGGCCAACTGTGTAACAGTTGGGTCGAATCTTGAATCTGGTTCTTCGTTTCTGAATCTTCTTTTTGTAGCCGAGGTGCTGTCTCGGCAGACCCGGCTACTTCGGGCCAGCCATGACTACGACCGGCTTGTCGCCGATGCCGGCCGTCTTGGAGCCGAGGTGGCGCAGGCGAAGGTGGAGGCGATGGAGGCCTGGTGGTTTCTCGACGAAGCCAACCGGCTGCAAGAGCAGTTGGCGAGCGACAAGAGTCATCTCGAGGCCGAGGCGGAGCGCCTCAAGGCAGAAGCCGCCAAGGTGGATGAGGCGCAGCAGGCCCTGGCCGTGGAAGACCAGCAACACGGCAAGCTGGCCGACGACAAGGGCCAACTCCAAGCCGAGGTGGAGCGCCTGAAAGGGGAGATGGCCACGGTAGAGGAGGCCTGCCAAGAGGAGACCCGCCGCCGTGAAGCATCCGAGAAGGCGGCCAAGGAGAAGGACGCCGAGCTGAAGGCAACACTTTCCAAGGTGGCCGACTTGGAGAAGGTGCTCCAGGAGCGCGACTGCACCATTGATCGGGAGCGGCACAGTACGTTGCTTGAAGTATAGCACCTGGAAGGATCCTTCTCCAGTAAGTGATTTTCTTGAATTCTACCAGTTTGGGATCCCGGCTTCTTGTCCTTAGTGCCTTTTGTCTGACTTGCTTCATTTTCTGTCAGGGGCCTTCCTGGATACGCATCATTTGGCGGAGGAGGCCGTCCGCTTCCAGCGCGATCCACTAGGGGTCGTTGGCTCCGGGACCAACCCGCAAGTGGCGTGGACTTTCCCGGAGATCATGACCGCCGCCGAGGCTCATCTGCGGGTCTTGAGCGACTAAATGGGGCGGCTCTCCCAAGCCGGCACGGCGATGACGGCGGCCCTGTGGCCAGGCTCTGTTGCGCCGGGCAGCTTCACGCGGCTGGCGCGCTGGTTGGGGATGAGGCCGGACCGGCGCCATGTGTGGCGCGTTTCCGCCACCCGTGTCGACACTGAGATGGCGCTCAATTTCGCGCTGTCCTGGCACCCAGACCTGCAGCTGGACGCGTTGATGGGCCAGCTGGCCGGCTCGGAGGAGCAGCTGCAGGAGCAAGCCGGGCGGATTCCTTCCCGGGCCAGCTACATTGCCGGGTTCGCCTTCCACGACGAGTTCCACCCCGAGCGGGTGGAGGATGCGGAGACGTGTCTGGCGATGACTACGGCCTGCTTCTGCACGACTCGGAGGGCAGCTCCAAGGAGACGGACATCTACTGCGACGGGGGTGCCGAGGAGGAAGACACCGACACTTCGGCAGACCCGGAGGCCACCGCGGGGGAGCCGTCAACTGTGCGACCCGGTGCTGGAAACGCCTGAGGCTGTCCTGTTTAGACTTAGTGAAATTTTTTGTTAGGTAGCAGGTCCACCCACCCACTGAGCGTTTCTGGGTGTAATGAACTCTGGTCGTGGGCCCGTCCTTAAATATTTCATGGATGCTTGTGCTCTTTCTTTTCGTTTTTTGAGCCTTTTTCTTGCATTTTCCCTCTCTCAACCCCCCCCCCCGCGCGAGTCTGACGGCCGAGGCATGCAATACTTAGGTTTTCAAAGTGTTGAGCGCGAGCGAAACACCCACTGGGCTGGCTGGCGGCAATCCGGCAGAGCCGTTTGGCGAGCAGCCGGTCGTGTAGCTATTTTAAAGTGACGAGCTGAGTTGATCGACCCGGCGGCCTTTGACTTAGTGTTTGAGGCATGCCAGAGCTCTGGCCCGTTGTGCTTGCCAGCCGACAGCCAAAGTCGATTATGTGGCTTAGGGTGAAGTGGGGGGCCGCAACGTCCTTAGCGCGTCTAAAATCACCAAGGAAGGCGGTGAGTTGCGACCAAGCCGGCCAGCCCCCGAGCTCCCGGGTTGAGCGAGTCGGACCGTTGGCCGGGTTTAGGAGCAAAGTGATGCACAAATGTAGGAGACAGAATAACTTGGTTGGAAAAGGGTAGCCCCCGAGCATCGTTCGGGGACTCCATATTTTCATGCGTTTACAAAAGGCAGCGATACATACATTCACACGGCTAACTGTAAAACGGGCGGAGGAGTTCCGCATTCCACGGCCGGGTCGTTTCTTCATCGGCGGTGTCTCTCTTGTGCTTTTTTGACTTGCGTGCGTCGATGAGGTAGTAGGCGTTGCGATCGCACAAGGCCCTGCTGATGATGAACGGGCCCTCCCACGGAGGGGATAGTTTGTGCTAGCCGGCTTGCTCTTGGACGCGTCGGAGGACGAGGTCTCCCTCGCGGAATGTGAGGGGCTTGATCTTCTTGTTGTGGTAGTACCTCAGGCCTTGCTGGTAGATGGCCGAATGGTTGAGCACTAGGAGGCGTGCTTCTTCGAGTAGGTCGATGCCGTCTTCGCGGGCTTCCTTGGCTTCGACTTCAGTGTACATTGCGACACGCGGTGAGTCGAACTTGACGTCGGTCGGGATGATGGCTTCGGCTCCATAGACGAGGAAGAATGGGGTGAACCCGGTCGACCGGTTTGGCGTGGTTCTGAGACTCAAGAGGACGGCCGGCAACTCGTCGAGCCAGCTGCCGGGTGAGCGGATGAGTGGCTCGACGAGCCGCGGCTTGATGCCGGATAGGATGAGGCCATTGGCCCGCTCGACCTGCCCATTGGACTGCGGGTGTGCAATGGAGGCCAGGTCGAGGCGGATGCCGGAGATGGAGCAGTATTGCGCGAGCTCGCCCTTGTCGAAGTTGGTGTTGTTGTCCGTGATGATGTTATTCGGCATGTCATAGCGTACTGCAATGTCTTTGATGAACCGGACGGTGGTTGGCCCGTCCAGTTTCTTGATTGGCCGTGCTTCGATGCACTACGTGAACTTGTCCACCGCCACCAGCAAGTGTGTCATGCCGCCTCTGGCGGTTTTGAAGGGTCCCACCATGTCGAGTCCCCAGACCACGAAGGGCCAGGCGATCGGGATGGTGTGGAGTGCTGACGCCGGCTGGTGGCTGCGCTTGCTGAAGCGCTGGCATCCCTCGCACTTGAGGATGAGTGACTCGGCGTCTTGGAGGGCCGTAGGACAATAGAAACCATGGCGGAAAGCCTTGGCCACCAAGGACCGCGACGCGGCGTGGTGCCCGCACTCGCCTTGGTGTATTTCGAGGAGGATGTCAATGCCTTGGTCCTGCTCGACGCAGCGCTGGAACACGCCGGTGGAGCTGCGTTTGACGAGCTTGTTGTTGATGACGCTGTAGGCGGACGCCCGGTGTTGCACCTGCCAGGCTTCGGTCTCGTCCATGGGGAGGACCCCGTTTTCCAGGAACTCTGAGATGGGCAGGGCCCAAGACAGGGCCGCCACCACGGCGAAGACGGCCACCAAGGTGGGTTCCGGGTCGGCAGCCCCCGAGCCGGGTTGAGCAGCCCCCGGGTCGGGGATGGCGGCGGCCGGGTCGAGGGTGATGGTGGCCGGATTGGCGGCTTCGGTCTCTGGGCCAAGTTCGGCAGTCCCCGGGCCGAGTTCAGCAGTTCCCGGGCTGGGTTCTGAAGTCCCCGGGCCGACTTGAGGCGCGGCCGGGTCGTTTGGGACATGGATGGACTCGGAGTCCAGAGACGGCTTGACGGACGGCTTGTGCAGGTGCTCGAGGGAGACGCTGGACGGGACGGACTGCCGAGACAAGGCAGTCTTGGTGAGCGTGTCGGCTGCCTCATTCTCCGCACGCGGGACATGGAGGAACTTGCAACCCTCGAAGGATCCGGACAGCTTCTGGACGAGGAAGCGATAGCTTGCCATGTTGGAGTCGCGGGCGTCCCACTTGCCGGAGCACTGTTGCACCACTAGATCCGAGTCTCCGTAGCACAGGATGCGCTGAATGCCGAGTTCCTTGGCAAGCCGGAGGCCATACACAAGGGCTTTATACTCGGCGACGTTGTTGGAGGCGGCGAAGTGGATGTGGAGTGTGTTGCGGAGTCGGTCGCCCTTTGGGGAAGACAACACAATGCCGGCCCCTAGGCCGAGACGCTTCTTGGAGCCATCGAAGTGCATGCGCCAGTGCATTGAGTCTGATGGCGGCGGAAGGTACTGGGTCTCTGTCCAGTCTACGAGGAAGTCGGCCAGGGCCTGGGACTTGATCATGGTGCGGGGCTCGTAGGGGATGGTGTGGTCGGCTAGCTCGAGCGCCCAATTGGCGACCTGTCCATAGGCGTCCCGGCACCCGATGATCTCGCCGAGGGGGGTCGTGCTGACCATGGTGACAACATGCTCCTGGAAGTACTGCTTTAGTTTTTTGGCGGTGAAGTACACACCATAACACATCTTCTGGTAGTGCGGGTAGTTTTGCTTGGAGGCAGAGAGCACCTCGTTCAGGTAGTAGACCGGGCGTTGGACAGCTTGGACATTGCCCTTCTCTGGTCGCTCGACCACCAGCAACATGCTGACCGACCATGAGGTCGCGGCGATATAGAGCAATAGTGGCTCCTTCTCGGCCGACGTGGCCAGGACTGGTGTGGTGGAGAGCATGCGTTTGAGGTCCCGGAAGGCCTCATCCACCTGGTCATTCCATTTGAACAGTGTCGTCTTCTTCATCAGCTGGTATAGGGGCAAGGCCCTCTCGCGTAGCCGGCTAAGAAACCGGCTGACCAAGGCCAAGCAGCCGGTGAATTTCTAGACATCGCGCAACCGAGCCGGCTTGCGCATGCGTTTGATGGGCTTGATCTTCTCCGGGTTCGCCTCAATGCTGCGCTCCGAGACGAGGAAGCCGAGTAGCTTTCCAGCCAGGACGCCGAAAATGCACTTTTCCGAGTTGAGGTTGACTTTGTATTCGTGCAGGTTGATGAATGTTTCCTTCGGGTCGTCGAGGAGCATGAGGTGCTGCTTTGCTTTGTCGGCTTCATCCAGTGCCACCTGGATCTTCATGGCGGAGTCGGCGTTGGCATACTTGTCCACCGTCACCATTAGCGCGACCATGGTGGCCGACCTGGAGCGCAAGAGCTTGTGCTTGAGGAGGGTGCCATCTCGGCACCCGTTGACGAAGTACTGGATCGCTTGGACCTCGTGGACGCCCTCACAGCTGTTCCGGAGCTCGGTCGAGCGTGCGAGGTACTCGCGGCCTGTTTCCGTCAGCCCCTGCACGCACATGGCGAGCTGGCTGGGGCGGCCGGGTCGCTGGTAAGTCCCCGTGAAGTTGCGGACAAAGGCCTGCTCGAAGTCCACCCACGTGTTGACGCTGCCCACTGGCAGACTGTTCAACCAGGTGCGGGCTGACCCTTGGAGCATGAGTGGCGCGTAGCGCACGGTGAGCCGGTGGTTGCCGCCGGTGATGCCGATGGCGGTGGTGTAGTCAGTGAGCCAATCCTATGGCTTCACGGTTTTGTTGTACTTGGGGGTGTCGTGGCGGAGCGTGAACCCTTTCGGAAAGGGCTCCTCCTGGATGCGTGGGCCGAAGCACGCCGGTCCTATGGCGCCACTCTTCTCCACCTCCAGGGAGAAGGCGAGCCGGTCGAGGCAGTGGCGAGCGTCGGCGTCGTCGATGGCGCGTGCACTGAGTCGGCTGGCGACTGGGCCACAGGGGGCCGGGTCGGTTGGAGCCGGACGCTGACCGGGCTGGTCGGGTCCATGCCAGTTTTTCGGGGCCGGCTCGTCGCGGAGGCCATCAGGGTCGGGTCGCGCCGAGTCCGGGTGCGGCCGGAGTGCGCCTCGCCGGGTGATGAGGACGTCGTGTGCTGATGATAGCTGGGTCCGGCAGCGCGGGTGGAGCCGGATCCCGCCGGCTTGGCGAGTTGGTTGAGGCGGTCTTGCTGCGCGTTGGCCGCGTCGAGGAGGTCGTTCATCCGCTTGATGCGCTCCCTCAACTCCTCGCCTGTGAGCCGGTCCAGGCCGATTGCGGCCGCCATGGCAGCACACATGTTCTTCGCAGGAGTCTCGTAGACGGGCGGGATGGTTCTACCTCTTGAGCACTGCGTTGGATTTCCCCGAAGAGGAGAGGATGATGCAGCAAAGTAGCTTAAGTATTTCCCTCAGTTTTTGAGAACCAAGGTATCAATCTAGTAGGAGACCACGCACAAGTCCCTCGTACCTACATAAAACGATAGCTCCTCGCAACTAGGGGTGGACTAACGAGCAGCTCGGCTCGTTAAGCTCGTACTCGTTAAGCTCGCGCTCGTTAAGGCTCGGCTCGTTAAGCTCGTTAAGATTAACGAGCGAAAACCCGCTCGGCTCGGCTCGTTTGAAGCTCGTTAAGCTCGTGGCGCTTCATGGCCTTCGTTAACAGATTATAATGTGTTATAATATACATGATGAATGTTTAGGTATGGTTTTCAAGATGAAATATGAAGACTACAAAAAGAAATGAAGTAGTTTGTTGCCTCATATGTTGATTGGATTAAATAGATGGGCCGAGGTGATACAAAAAGTTTGTCACATAAGATAAAAATATGTATTGTGTTGTAACTAACGAGCTTAACGAGCTACTCGTGAAACTCGTTAGCTCGCTCATTAAGCTCGTTAAGCTTAGCGAGCTAAAATCAATGATTGGCTCTGTTCATTAAGAAGCGAGCTACGAGCTTAACGAGTTGAACTATCGAGCGCTCATTAAGCTCGCGAGCTACGAGCTTTTGGTCCAGCCCTACTCGCAACCAACGCGATTAGGGGTTGTCAATCCCTTCACGGTCACTTACGAGAGTGAGATCTGATAGAGATGATAAATAATATTTTTGGTATTTTTGGTATATAGATGCAAAGTGTAAAAGGCAAAGTAAAAACAAAGCAAGTAATAAAGTAATGGAGATTGATATGATGAGAATAGACCCGGGGGCCATAGGTTTCACTAGTGGCTTCTCTCAAGAGCATAGATATTCTACGATGGGTGAACAAATTACTGTTAAGCAATTGACAGAATTGAGCATAATTATGAGTATATCTAGGTATGATCATGCATATAGGCATCACGTCTAAGACAAGTAGATCGAAACGATTCTACATCTACTACTATTACTCCACTCATCGACCGCTATCCAAAGATGCATCTAGAGTATTAAGTTAAAATAGAGTAACGCCTGTAAGCAAGATGACATGATGTAGAGGATAAATTCATGCAATATGATAAAAAAACCATATTGTGATCCTCGATGGAAACAATACAATCGTGCCTTGCTGCTTATACATCCTTTGGGAAAGGACACATAAGATTGAACCCAAAGCTAAGCACTTCTCCCATTGCAAGAACTACCAATCTAGTTGGGCAAACCAAGAGGATAATTCGAAGAGACTTGCAAAGATAACTCAATCATACATTAAAGAATTCAGAGAAGATTCAAATATTATTCATAGATAAGTTGGATCATAAACCCACAATTCATCGATCTCAACAAACACACCGCAAAAAGAAGATTACAACGAATAGATCTCCACGAGAGAGGGGGAGAACATTGTATTGAGATCCAAAAAGAGAGAAGAAGTCATTTGGCTACTAGCTATGGACCCGAAGGTCTGAAGTAAACTACTCACACTTCATCGGAGGGGATATGGTGTTGATGTAGAAGCCCTCCGTGGTGGATGCCCCCTCCAGCGGAGCTTCGAAATAGGCCCCAAGATGGGATCTCGTGGATACAGAAGGTTTTTGCGGTGGAATTAGGTTTTTGGCTCCTCGTCTGATCGTTTGGGGATACGTAGGTATATATAGGAGGAAGGAGTACGTCGATGGAGCAACAGGGGGCCCACGAGGCAGGGGGCGCGCCCTAGGGGGGGCACCCCCACCCTCATGACTGCCTCTTTTGTTCCCTAGATCACGTTTGGTGAGAAAATCACGTTCCCAAAGGTTTCATTCCGTTTGGACTCCGTTTGATATTCCGTTTCTTCGAAACACTGAAATAGGCAAAAAAAATAGCAATTCTGGGCTGGGCCTCCAGTTAATAGGTTAGTCAAAAAAATAATATAAAAGTGGAAAATAAAGCCCAATATAGTCCAAAACAGTAGATAAAGTCGCATGGAGCAATCAAAAATTATAGATACCTTGGAGACGTATCAGGCATCCCCAAGCTTAATTCCTCCTCGTCCTCGAGTAGGTAAATGATAAAAAGAGAATTTTTGATGCGGAGTAATACTTTGGCATAATTTCAATGTAAATCTTCTTAATTGTGATATGAATATTCAGATCCAAAAGATTCAAGACAAAAGTTCATATTGACATAAAAATAATAATACTTCAAGCATACTAATCAAAGCAATCATGTCTTCTCAAAATAGCATGGCAAAAGAAAGTTCATCCCTACAAAATCATATAGTTAGGCTATGCTTCATTTTCATCACACAAAGATGTTCCCAACTTCTATACCCCCAATGACAAGCCAAGCAACTGTTTCGTACTTAAATAATCCAAACTTTTTCAACCTTCACGCAATACATGAGCGTGAGCCATGGATATAGCACTATGGGTGGAATAGAATATGATGATGGGGATTGTGTGGAGAAGACAAAAAAGGAGAAAGTCTCACATTGACGAGTATAATCAACGGGCTATGGAGATGCCCATTAATTGATGTCAACATGAGGAGTAGGGATTGCCATGCAACGGATGCACTAGATCTATGAATGCTCAACAAAAGAAAACTAGTGGGTGTGCATCCAACTCGCTTGCTCATGAAGATCTAGGGCATTTGAGGAAGCCCATCGTAGGAATATACAAGACAAGTTCTATAATGAAAAATTCCCACTAGTATAAAAAGACAACTCATGAGATTCACTACATGAAGAACAAGGTGCTACTTTGAAGCACAATATATCAGACTCACTACATGAAGAACAAGGTGCTACTTTGAAGCACAAGTGTGGAAAAAGAGATAGTAGCATTGAACTTTTTATTTATTTTCTTTTTTTTGGGCCCTTTTTTGGGCCTTTCTCTTTTTTCCTTTTTTTGTTTGGGCAATGCTCTAATAATGATGATCATCACACTTCTATTGATTACAACATAAGGATTACAACTCGAAACTTAGAACAAGATATGACTCTATATGAATGCCTCCGACGGTGTACCGGGATGGTGCAATGAATCAAGAGTGACAGTATGAAAAATAATGCATGGTGGCTTTGCCACAAATACGATGTCAACTACATGATCATGCAATGGCAATATGACAAAAGTAATGTATGTCATGAATATGATGATGGAAGTTGCATGGCAATATATCTCAGAATGGCTATGGAAATGCCATGATGGTGTAGCAACCCGACCTCAGATGGTCAAGTCTCTGTGCTCAGGTGTCATTCCTAGATCAGTAATGCTGACACCACACAGTACTTCGAAGGATTTATAACAGAGTATCAATCACACACTTATTACATCGAATGTCTCAAAAGAGAACTTATTACAATAATATGGCTTAAGGCCATCTAATGCGATAACAGCGGAAGGCTTGGAAGATAAAGTGAGTCCATCAACTCTAACGGCATAACTGAGCTGCACGGCAACGACCTACGAACCTTACTCCTCGTCTGAAAAGTCCGCAACATAATACGTTGCAGCCCGAGAATGGGTCAGCACATGGAATATGCTGGCAATGTAACACAAAAGAGCAATAACAGAATAATGCTACCACTACATGCATATTTGGCTGGTGGAAAGCTCTATGGTTACAGTTTTTGCGAAAAGCCAATTTTTCCCTAATACAAAGGAATCAATTTTAATTTAACTATCATGGTAGTTGAAACATCATTTGAGAAGGTAAACCCCAACTCAATGATCCCAATTAAAAGTAATTAACAACCCAAGCAAAATTAATTTAAGAGTGTTGAGATACATGCGAATACTCAAGTACTAGATACTCAGAATTGTCCATAACCGGGGACACGGCTAACCATGATTAAATTGTACACTCTGCAGAGGTTTGCGCACTTTTCCCTGCAAGACTCGATCGCCTCTGTTGATTCTCGCACTGCATGGTGTTTGAGAGACGGATGGCCGAGACACGATCTTTGAAGCATTAACTCTCTACTCGGGCAGACCATACCAAACCTACAAACCCACTACCTCTTGATCCACCTCTTCAAGAGCCTCACGCAACTTACTCAAACTATGCTAGAGCCCATAATAGCTTGCGGCTGCTACGAAAGTTTCTAGCATGAATAGACTCGATTCCTTTGAGCACAGGTGGTGGTCCATAGGAGAATCACACAGTAACCCCGGATTTCCAAAAATAAAACAGCGATCACTTTGGTAATCCAAGGTGCCTCAATCCACCCAGATGTGTATTAAAGTTGCCACCTTAAGTAAACCATTAATTAACAATCTCACATCATCATGGATATCACTCAAACCCAATCCATGTCTACGAGCATAGCATGGCAATATAAGCATAACGTAGAAGTAACTCCCAAGGGTTTGATAATAAAAAGGACAATAGGTTCTACCTCATCAACTACTTCCCAATACCCACATGTTAAAAGCATCCTAGTCATGCAATGTTTGAGGATTGAATCTAATGCATAAAAACTGGGTATGAAAAGAGTATGATCAATGTGTTACTTGCCTTGCTGACGATCCGGGTGTCCTAGAGACTCGTAGTAACACGCTTCGCACTCCGGGAATTCTAGCGCAAGCAAACAATAACATACATAAGCAACATTCAAAGATGCACAAGTAGAACTCCAAATAAAAGAGTCCGATCGGAGAGTTCAACTTAAGAACTCCGGTTTGCAAAAAGAATCAAATCAAACAAAGCGACGAAACTCAAACGGCAAAAGAAACAACTTCGCTTTGCTATTCTGGATCTAGGTCAAATTTTACAGAAGAAAAATCTTGTTTTAGTTGATTATTCGGAAAGAGGGTTTCGATATGAAACTCCAGGCGCTTGAATCGCCTGATTCCGATAAACGAGCGAAAAGATAAACAGGTTTGAAAATCGGATCGAAATCGCGATCGTAATAATCGCGGAATAAATCCAATAAAAAGAAAAAGCGACGAACGCTAAGCGGATGAGCGTTCGTTAGCGAAACTAAACAGTGAACGCGTTCGTTAAAAGCGAGCAGACGAGCAGACGTTCGCTAAGTAAATAAACCGAAAAAATAAACCGATCTAGAACAAAAAAATGATCTAGGGTTTTCAAAAAACCGAAGGTCTATTTTAAAAAACCGGCGGAGGGTCGGGTACCTCTGGCGAGGCTCGTCCCGTGCGGGCGGGCTTGGCGACAGGCGGCGAGGCTGCTGAGGGGCTGCGGTGGGAGGCGGCGGTGATGCTTGGCGATGGCGGCTCTCGTGGCGGATCGAGGCTCGGGGCTCGGGCTCCGGCAATGGCGGCGTGGCGGTGGTGGTGTGGCGGCGGGCGGCGGCTTTATAGGTGGGCGGGCGGCTCGGCTTGGGAAGGGGCGACGGGGGTGGAGTCCGCTCGGACCCGCCCTCGGCGTCCGTCTACGCGCTGCAGCGTCTTGTGGGAAGGCGATGGTGGCTGGCTCGGCCGGCTGCTTTCAGGGAGCCTTGACCCGATCGGTATGAGTTTTTTTAAACATTCCACCAAGAAAAATCCTAAAAATAAATAAAACCTAAAAATTCCAAAACAAGTTTCCTCCGTCTAAATAAAATATTTAGAACAAGATGAACTTTTCTTGGCCCCTAAAATGAAATTTTAAAACATGCAACATTTTCCTAGGGCAATAAAATCCCGAATAAATTCAAATAAAATCCCAAAAATGATTTTAACATTTTTCCTCCGATATTTCAATTATTTTGGAGAAGTCATATTATCTCCCCTCTTTTAATATTTTAAAATGAAATATTTTCCGAGAGAAAATAATTAAAATCAAATCCTCATCTTCACTATTTGATAAGAATTCCAAATATGAAAATTAGAAAATCCCCAACTCTCTCCGAAGGTCCTTGAGTTGCTTAGGATTTCGAGGATTGCAAACGAAAAAGCAATGAAATATGATATGCATGGATGATCTATGTATAACATGCCAAATTGGAAATTTGGGATGTTACAAACCTACCCCCCTTAAGATGAATCACGCCCTCGAGATTCGGGTTGGCTAGAAAATAGGTGCGGATGGTCCTTGCGAATATCCTCCTCTCGCTCCCAGGTGGCTTCCTCCTCAATATGATGACTCCTCTGAACTTTGCAAAACTTGATCACCTTGTTGCGAGTGACTCGACTATCAAACTCAAGAATCTTAACTGGCTTCTCCTCATAAGTCAGATTATTATCCAGCTGAATCGCCTCCAAAGGTACTGTATCACTCAATGGTATATCGGCCACTAGGTCGTCATTCTTCTCCAATAGCGTCTTGATTTCCTCCTCATATCTACCGTGTGTGAACTTAAGTTCTTCCTCCAGCTCGATGATCCTGGTCTTCGCCTTCTTCAACTCAATCATGTCTGTGCATATCTGGTTCTCCTGACGTCGAATGTGCTGGTTTTGCTCCTGGATAAAGGCTGCGACAGATCTATCCTTTCTGGTTGATCATCTCCCATTGTTCATCTCGGCGCCACATATTTGATAGGTGGTATCCTCAAGTTCCTTGTTGTAGATTTCTCAATCGTCCCATGGTAATAGGAGCTGCCATACTCTTGCCAAGGCTCCAAGTGGGTGCTTGAAAGAAAACTCTATGGGTTTAGAATTCAGCGAGAACGTCCTTCCCGGTACTCGTGCTTGAATCATCCAAAGCTCTTCTTCGGTAGAGTGGCGTTGTTAGTCCCAAAGAAGCTTGGTATTCCAATATTCAAGTACCTAGTGACTTCCTTCAAGTGGCGTCCAAAAGGTGTGTCTTCATCTGGCTGTGCAAACTTGGTCTTCATCTCCTTCATCCTAAGGAGTGGAAAGAGAAGAGGAGTCAGAAATTAGAAGAGAAGTGTGACCTATGGTTTATCTTAGTGGTCGTGTCCTATACTCAGCGTGTGCTCTGATACCATCTTGTAGCGACCCGACCTCGGATGGTCAAGTCTCGTGCTCGGTGTAGTCCACTGGATCGAGAATGCCGACACCACACATGCTTGAAGGATTTATAACAAAGTAGCAATCACACACTTATTACATCGAATGTCTCAAAGAGAACTTATTACAATAATATGGCTTAAGGCCATCTAATGCGATAACAAATGGAAGGCTTGGAAGATAAAGTGAGTCCATCAACTCCAGCGGCATAAGCGAGCTGCAACAACGACCTAAGAACCTTACTCCTCGTCTGAAAAGTCGCAACATAATACGTTGCAGCCGAGAACAATTCAACACATGGAATATCTTGGCAATGTAACACAAAAGAGCAATAACGAAATAATGCTACCACTACATGCATATTTGGCTGGTGGAAAGCTCTATGGTTCTGAGTTTTTGCGAAAAGCCAATTTTCCCTAATACAAAGGAATCAATTTTAATTTAACTATCATGGTAGTTGAAACATCATTTGAGAAGGTAAACCCCAACTCAATGATCCCAATTAAAAGTAATTAACAACCCAAGCAAAATTAATTTAAGAGTGTTGAGATACATGCGAATACTCAAGTACTAGATACTCAGAATTGTCCATAACCGGGGACACGGCTAACCATGATTAAATTGTACACTCTGCAGAGGTTTGCGCACTTTTCCCTGCAAGACTCGATCGCCTCTGTTGATTCTCGCACTGCATGGTGTTTGAGAGACGGATGACCGAGACACAGTCTTTCAGAAGCATTAACTCTCTACTCCGGGCAGACCATACCAAACCTACAAACCCACTACCTGCTGATCCACCTCTTCAAGAGCCTCACGCAACTTACTCAAACTATGCTAGAGCCCATAATAGCTTGCGGCTGCACACGGAAGTTTCTAGCATGAATAGACTCAGTTCCCTTTGAGCCTGGGTGGCGGTCCATAGGAGAATCACACGGTAACCCCGGGATTTCCAAAAATAAAACAGGCAATCACTGGTAATCCAAGGTGCCTCAATCCACCCAGATGTGTATTAAAGTTGCCACCTTAAGTAAACCATTAATTAACAATCTCACATCTGTCATGGATATCACTCAAACCCAATCCATGTCTACGAGCATAGCATGGCAATATAAGCATAACGTAGAAGTAACTGCCAAGGGTTTGATAATAAAAAAGGACAATAGGTTCTACCTCATCAACTACTTCCCAATACCCACATGTTAAAAGCATCCTAGTCATGCAATGTTTGAGGATTGAATCTAATGCATAAAAACTGGGTATGAAAAGAGTATGATCAATGTGTTACTTGCCTTCTTGACGATCCGTGTCCTAGAGACTCGTAGTAACACGCTTAGCACTCAAGGAATTCTAAGCGCAAGCAAACAATAACATACATAAGCAACATTCAAAGATGCACAAGTAGAACTCCAAATAAAAGAGTCCGATCGGAGAGTTCAACTTAAGAACTCCGGTTTGCAAAAAGAATCAAATCAAACAAAGCGACGAAACTCAAACGGCAAAAGAAACAACTTCGTTTTGCTATTCTGGATCTAGGTAAAATTTTACAGAAGAAAAATCTTGTTTTAGTTGATTATTCGGAAAGAGGGTTTCGATATGAAACTCCAGGCGCTTGAATCGCCTGATTCCGATAAACGAGCGAAAAGATAAACAGGTTTGAAAATCGGATCAGAAATCGCGATCACAATAATCGCGGAATAAATCCAATAAAAAGAAAAACGACGAACTGCTAAACGGATGAACGTTCGTTAACAGAAACTAAACAGTGAACGCGTTCGTTAAAACGAACGGACGAACGGACGTTCGCTAAGTAAATAAACCGAAAAAATAAACCGATCTAGAACAAAAAAATGATCTAGGGTTTTCAAAAAAACCGAAGGGTCTATTTTAAAAAAACCGGCGGCGGGTCGGGTACCTCTGGCGAGGCTCGTCCGGCGGGGCGGGGCTTGGCGACGGGCGGCGGGGCTCTGAGGCTGCGGTGGGCGGCGGTGATCGGGCGATGGCGGCGGATCGAGGCTCGGGCTCGGGCTCCGGCAGGCGGCGGTGGCGGTGGTGGTGTGGCGGCGGGGCGGCGGCTTTATAGGTGGGCGGGCGGCTCGGCTTGGGAAGGGGCGCCGGGGTGGAGTCCGGCTCGGACCCGCCCTCGGCGTCCGTCTCCACACGCACGCGTCTTGTGAGGAAAGCGATGGTGGCTGGCTCGGCCGGCTGCTTTCGGTGAGCCTTGACCCGATCGTATGAGTTTTTTTAAACATTCATGAAGAAAAATCCTAAAAATAAATAAAAACCTAAAAATTCCAAAACAAGTTTCCTCCGTCTAAATAAAATATTTAGAACAAGATGAACTTTTCTTGGCCCCTAAAATGAAATTTTTAAAACATGCAACATTTTTCCTAGGGCAATAAAATCCCGAATAAATTCAAATAAAATCCCAAAAATGATTTTAACATTTTTCCTCCGATATTTCAATTATTTTGGAGAAGTCATATTATCTCCCCTCTTTTAATATTTTAAAATGAAATATTTTCCGGAGAGAAAATAATTAAAATCAAATCCTCATCTTCACTATTTGATAAGAATTCCAAATATGAAAATTAGAAAATCCCCAACTCTCTCCGAAGGTCCTTGAGTTGCTTAGGATTTCGAGGATTGCAAACGAAAAAGCAATGAAATATGATATGCATGGATGATCTATGTATAACATGCCAAATTGGAAATTTGGGATGTTACAAACCTACCCCCCTTAAGATGAATCACGCCCTCGAGATTCGGGTTGGCTAGAAAATAGGTGCGGATGGTCCTTGCGAATATCCTCCTCTCGCTCCCAGGTGGCTTCCTCCTCAATATGATGACTCCACTGAACTTTGCAAAACTTGATCACCTTGTTGCGAGTGACTCGACTATCAAACTCAAGAATCTTAACTGGCTTCTCCTCATAAGTCAGATTATTATCCAGCTGAATCGCCTCCAAAGGTACTGTATCACTCAATGGTATATCGGCCACTAGGTCGTCATTCTTCTCCAATAGCGTCTTGATTTCCTCCTCATATCTACCGTGTGTGAACTTAAGTTCTTCCTCCAGCTCGATGATCCTGGTCTTCGCCTTCTTCAACTCAATCATGTCTGTGCATATCTGGTTCTCCTGACGTCGAATGTGCTGGTTTTGCTCCTGGATAAAGGCTGCGACAGATCTATCCTTTCTGGTGCTGATCATCTCCCATTGTTCATCTCGGCGCTCACATATTTGATAGGTGGTATCCTCAAGTTCCTTGTTGTAGATTTCTCCAATGCGTCCCATGGTAATAGGAGCTGCCATACTCTTGCCAAGGCTCCAAGTGGGTGCTTCATAAGAAAACTCTATGGGTTTAGAATTCAGCGAGAACGTCCTTCCTGGTACTCGTACTTGAATCATCCAGTGCTCTTCTTCCGGTAGAGTGGCGTTGTTCGTCCCAGTGAAGCTTGGTCTTCCAATATTCAAGTACCTAGTGACTTCCTTCAAGTGGCGTCCAAAAGGTGTGTCTTCATCCGGCTGTGCAAACTTGGTCTTCATCTCCTTCATCCTAAGGAGTGGAAAGAGAAGAGGAGTCAGAAATTAGAAGAGAAGTGTGACCTATGGTTTATCTTAGTGGTCGTGTCCTATACTCAGCGTGTGCTCTGATACCATCTTGTAGCGACCCGACCTCAGATGGTCAAGTCTCTGTGCTCGGTGTAGATCCTGGATCGATAATCTTGACACCACACAGTACTTCAAAGGATTTATAACAAAGTAGCAATCACACACTTATTACATCGAATGTCTCAAAAGAGAACTTATTACAATAATATGGCTTAAGGCCATCTAATGCGATAACAATGAAGGCTTGGAAGATAAAGTGAGTCCATCAACTCCAACGGCATAAGCGAAATGCACGGCAACGACCTAAGAACCTTACTCCTCGTCTGAAAAGTCTGCAACATAATACGTTGCAGCCCGAGAACGGGTCAACACATGGAATATACTGGCAATGTAACACAAAAGAGCAATAACGAATAATGCTACCACTACATGCATATTTGGTGGTGGAAAGCTCTATGGTTCTGAGCTTTTGTGAAAAGCCAATTTTCCCTACTACAAAGGAATCAATTTTAATTTAACTATCATGGTAGTTGAAACATCATTTGAGAAGGTAAACCCCAAGTCAATGATCCCAATTAAAAGTAATTAACAACCCAAGCAAAATTAATTTAAGAGTGTTGAGATACATGTGAATACTCAAGTACTAGATACTCGAAATTGTCCATAACCGGGACACAACTAACCATGATTAGACTGTACACTCTGCAGAGGTTTGTTTCCCATAAGACTCGATCGCCTCTGTTGATTCTTGCCTTGCATGGTGTTTGAGAGACGGATGGCCGAGACACGTCTTTGAAGCATTAACTCTCTACTCCGGCAGACCATACCAAACCTACAAACCCACTACCTGTGATCCACCTCTTCAAGAGCTTCACGAACTTACTCAAACTATGCTAGAGCCCATAATAGCTTGCGGCTGCACGGAAGTTTCTAGCATGAATAGACTCAGTTCCTTTGAGCACTGGTGGCGGTCCATAGGAGAATCACCACGGTAACCCCGGGATTTCCAAAATAAAGCAGTAATCATCGGTAACCCTGGTGCCTCAATCCACCAGATGTGTATTAAAGTTGCCACCTTAAGTAAACCATTAATTAAAAATCTCACATATGTCATGGATATCACTCAAACCCAATCCACGGCTACGAGCATAGCATGGCAATATAAGCATAACGTAGAAGTAACTCCCAAGGGTTTGATAATAAAAGCAGACAATAGGTTCTACCTCATCAACTACTTCCCAATACCCACATGTTAAAAGCATCCTAGTCATGCAATGTTTGAGGATTGAATCTAATGCATAAAAACTGGGTATGAAAAGAGTATGATCAATGTGTTACTTGCCTTGCTGACGATCCGGGTGTCCTAGAGACTCGTAGTAACACGCTTCGCACTCCGGGAATTCTAGCGCAAGCAAACAATAACATACATAAGCAACATTCAAAGATGCATAAGTAGAACTCCAAATAAAAGAGTCCGATCGGAGAGTTCAACTTAAGAACTCCGGTTTGCAAAAAGAATCAAATCAAACAAAGCGACAAAACTCAAACGGCAAAAGAAACAACTTCGTTTTGCTATTCTGGATCTAGGTCAAATTTTACAGAAGAAAAATCTTGTTTTAGTTGATTATTCGGAAAGAGGGTTTCGATATGAAACTCCAGGCGCTTGAATCGCCTGATTCCGATAAACGAGCGAAAAGATAAACAGGTTTGAAAATCGGATCAGAAATCGCGATCAGAATAATCGCGGAATAAATCCGATAAAAAGAAAAACGATGAACTGCTAAACGGATGAACGTTCGTTAACAGAAACTAAACAGTGAACGCGTTCGTTAAAACGAACGGACGAACGGACGTTCGCTAAGTAAATAAACCGAAAAAAAATAAACCGATCTAGAACAAAAAAAATGATCTAGGGTTTTCCAAAAAACCGAAGGGTTTATTTTAAAAAAACCGGCGGCGGGTCGGGTACCTCCGGCGAGGCTCGTCCGTGGGCGACGGCTCCGCGGGCTTGGCGACAGGCGGCGGGGCTGCGGGGCTGCGGTGGGAGGCGGCGGTGATGCGGGCGACGGCGGGCTCGGCGGCGGATCGGGCTCGGGGCTCGGGCTCCGGCGGCGGCGGTGGCGGTGGTGGTGTGGCGGGGCGGCGGCTTTATAGGTGGTAGGGCGGCTCGGCTTGGGAAGGGCCGACGGGTGGAGTCCGGCTCGGACCCGCCCTCGGCGTCTGCAACGCCACGACGGCAGCGTCTTGTGAGGAAAGCGGCGGTGGTCTGGGTGGGCGGCACTGCTTTCGGTGGGCCTTGACCCGGTCAGCGAGGTTTTTTTTAAACATTCCACCAAGAAAAATCCTAAAAATAAATAAAACCTAAAATTCCAAAACAAGTTTCCTCCGTCTAAATAAAATATTTAGAACAAGATGAACTTTTCTTGGCCCCTAAAATGAAAATTTTAAAACATGCAACATTTTTCCTAGGGCAATAAAATCCTGAATAAATTCAAATAAAATCCCAAAAATGATTTTAACATTTTTCCTCCGATATTTCAATTATTTTGGAGAAGTCATATTATCTCCCTCTTTTAATATTTTAAAATGAAATATTTTCCGGAGAAAATAATTAAAATCAAATCCTCGTCTTCACTATTTGATAAGAATTCCAAATATGAAAATTAGAAAATCCCCAACTCTCTCCGAAGGTCCTTGAGTTGCTTAGGATTTCGAGGATTGCAAACGAAAAAGCAATGAAATATGATATGCATGGATGATCTATGTATAACATGCCAAATTGGAAATTTGGGATGTTACAAACCTACCCCTTAAGATGAATCTAGCCCTCGAGATTGGGTTAACTAGAAAATAGGTGCGGATGGTCCTTGCGAATATCCTCCTCTCGCTCCCAGGTGGCTTCCTCCTCAGTATGATGACTCCACTGAACTTTGCAAAACTTGATCACCTTGTTGCGAGTGACTCGACTATCAAACTCAAGAATCTTAACTGGCTTCTCCTCATAAGTCAGATTATTATCCAGCTGAATCGCCTCCAAAGGTACTGTATCACTCAATGGTATATCGGCCATTAGGTCGTCATTCTTCTCCAATAGCGTCTTGATTTCCTCCTCATATCTATCGTGTGTGAACTTAAGTTCTTCCTCCAGCTCGATGATCCTGGTCTTCGCCTTCTTCAACTCAATCATGTCTGTGCACATCTGGTTCTCCTGACGTCGAATGTGCTGGTTTTGCTCCTGGATAAAGGCTGCGACAGATCTATCCTTTCTGGTGCTGATCATCTCCCATTGTTCATCTTGGCGCCCACATATTTGATAGGTGGTATCCTCAAGTTCCTTGTTGTAGATTTCTCCAATGCATCCCATGGTAATAGGAGCTGCCATACTCTTGCCAAGGCTCCAAGTGGGTGCTTCGAAAGAAAACTCTATGGGTTTAGAATTCAGCGAGAACGTCCTTCCTGGTACTCGTACTTGAATCATCCAGTGCTCTTCTTCTGGTAGAGTGGCATTGTTCGTCCCAGTGAAGCTTGGTATTCCAATATTCAAGTACCTAGTGACTTCCTTCAAGTGGCGTCCAAAAGGTGTATCTTCATCCGGCTGTGCAAACTTGGTCTTCATCTCCTTCATCCTAAAGAGTGGAAAGAGAAGAGGAGTCAAAAATTAGAAGAGAAGTGTGACCTATGGTTTATCTTAGTGGTCGTGTCCTATACTCAGCGTGTGCTCTGATACCATCTTGTAGCGACCCGACCTCAGATGGTCAAGTCTCTTTGCTCAGGTGTCGTCCCTGGATCAGTAATGCTGACACCACACAATACTTCGAAGGATTTATAACAAAGTAGCAATCACACACTTATTACATCGAATGTCTCAAAAGAGAACTTATTACAATAATATGGCTTAAGGCCATCTAATGTGATAACAACGGAAGGCTTGGAAGATAAAGTGAGTCCATCAACTCCAACGGCATAACTGAGCTGCACGGCAACGACCTAAGAACCTTACTCCTCGTCTGAAAAGTCTGCAACATAATACGTTGCAGCCCGAGAACGGGTCAACACATGGAATATGCTGGCAATGTAACACAAAAGAGCAATAACAGAATAATGCTACCACTACATGCATATTTGGCTGGTGGAAAGCTCTATGGTTACAATTTTTGTGAAAAGCCAATTTTTCCCTACTACAAAGGAATCAATTTTAATTTAACTATCATGGTAGTTGAAACATCATTTGAGAACGTAAACCCCAAGTCAATGATCCCAATTAAAAGTAATTAACAACCCAAGCAAAATTAATTTAAGAGTGTTGAGATACATGTGAATACTCAAGTACTAGATACTCAGAATTGTCCATAACCGGGGACACAACTAACCATGATTAGACTGTACACTCTGCAGAGGTTTGTTTCCCCGCAAGACTCGATCGCCTCTGTTGATTCTCGCACTGCATGGTGTTTGAGAGACGGATGACCGAGACATAGTCTTTCAGAAGCATTAACTCTCTACTCCGGGCAGACCATACCAAACCTACAAACCCACTACCTGCTGATCCACCTCTTCAAGAGCTTCACGCAACTTACTCAAACTATGCTAGAGCCCATAATAGCTTGCGGCTGCTGCGGAAGTTTCTAGCATGAATAGACTCGATTCCTTTGAGCTTGGTGGCGGTCCATAGGAGAATCACCACAGTAACCCGGGATTTCCAAAATAAAAGCAGTAATCATGGTAACCCAGGTGCCTCAATCCACCCAGATGTGTATTAAAGTTGCCACCTTAAGTAAACCATTAATTAAAAATCTCACATATGTCATGGATATCACTCAAACCCAATCCACGGCTACGAGCATAGCATGGCAATATAAGCATAACATAGAAGTAACTCCCAAGGGTTTGATAATAAAACAGGACAATAGGTTCTACCTCATCAACTACTTCCCAATACCCACATGTTAAAAGCATCCTAGTCATGCAATGTTTGAGGATTGAATCTAATGCATAAAAACTGGGTATGAAAAGAGTATGATCAATGTGTTACTTGCCTTGCTGACGATCCGGGTGTCCTAGAGACTCGTAGTAACACGCTTCGCACTCCAGGAATTCCAGTGCAAGCAAACAATAACATACATAAGCAACAATCAAAGATGCACAAGTAGAACTCCAAATAAAAGAGTCCGACCGGAGAGTTCCACTTAAGTACTCCGGTTTGCAAAAAGAATCAAATCAAACAAAGCGACGAAACTCAAACGACAAAAGAAACAACTTCGTTTTGATATTCTGGATCTAGGTCAACTTTTACAGAAGAAAAATCTTGTTTGAGTTGATTATTCGAAAAGAGGTTTTCGATATGAAACTCCAGGCGCTTGAATCGCATGATTCCGATAAACGAGCGAAAAGATAAACAGGTTTGAAAATCGGATCAGAAATCGCGATCAGAATAATCGCGAAATAAATCCGATAAAAAGAAAAATGACAAACTGCTAAACGGACGAATGTTCGTTAACAGAAACTAAACAGTGAACGCGTTCGTTAAAACGACTGGACGAACGGACGTTCGCTAAGTAAATAAACCAAAAAAAATAAACCGATCTAGAACAAAAAAAACGATCTAGGGTTTTCAAAAAAACCGAAGGGTTTATTTTAAAAAAATCGGCGGCGGGTCGGGTACCTCCGGCGAGGCTCGTCCGGCGGGCGGCGGCTCGGCGGGGCTTGGCGACAGGCGGCGGGCTGCGGCGGAGGCGGCGGTGACTCGAGACTCGGCGGCTCCGGCGGCGGCGGATCGAGGCTCGAGGCTCGGGCTCCGGCAATGCGGGTGGCGGTGGTGGTGTGGCGGCGGGCGGCGGCTTTATAGGTGGTGGGCGGCTCGGCTTGGGAAGGCGCCCGAGGTGGAGTCCGGCTCGGACCCGCCCTCGGATCCGTCTTAGCGCCTGCATGTGCTGAGGAAAGCGGCGGTGGTGTTGGGCAGCTTGCTTTCAGTGGAGCCTTGACCCGATCAGTATGATTTTTTAAACATTCCGCTGAAGAAAAATCCCTAGAAAAATAAATAAAAACCTAAAAATTCCAAAACAAGTTTCCTCCGTCTACATAAAATATTTAGAACAAGATGAACTTTTCTTGGCCCCTAAAATGAAAATTTTAAAACATGCAACATTTTTTCTTGGGCAATAAATTCCCGAATAAATTCAAATAAAATCCCAAAAATGATTTTAACATTTTTCCTCCGATATTTAAATTATTTTGGAGAAGTCATATTATCTCCCCTCTTTTAATATTTTAAAATGAAATATTTTCCGGAGAGAAAATAATTAAAATCAAATCCTCGTCTTCACTATTTGATAAGAATTCCAAATATGAAAATTTGAAAATCCCCAACTCTCTCGGAAGGTCCTTGAGTTGCGTAGGATTTCGAGGATTGCAAACGAAAAAGCAATGAAATATGATATGCATGGATGATCTATGTATAACATGCCAAATTGGAAATTTGGGATGTTACAGACGGGTAGGTATGGTGGCTGTTTTGAGGAAGATGCAAGGAGGTTTATGTGTGATAGAGCGTATCGTATCACGGGGTTTGGATGCACCGGCGAAGTTTGCACCAACTCTCAAGGTGGGAAAGGGCAATGCACGGTACCGAAGAGGCTAGCAAAGGCGGAATGGTGAGAGTGCGTGTAATCCATGGACTCAACATTAGTCAAAAGAACTCATATACTTATTGCAAAAATTTAGAAGTCATCAAAAATCAAGTACTACGCGCATGCTCCTAGGGGGATAGATTGGTAGAAAAGACCATCGCTCGTCCCCGACTGCCACTCATAAGGATGCACAAGCCAGGTACACTTCATGTTTCAAATTTGTTACACAACTTTAACCATTCGTGCATGCTACGGGACTTGCAAACTTCAACACAAGAATTTCTCAAATTCACAATTACTCAACTAGCATGACTTTGATATTATCACCTCCATATCTCAAAACAGTTATCAAGCATCAAACTTATCTTAGTATTCAATTCACTCGAAAGAAAGTTTCACATATCTTGAACACCAAGTATATTAATATTAAGCAAATTACCATGCTAATAACGACTCTCAAAATAATCTAAGTGAAGCATGAGAGATCAATAGTCTCTTTAAAACAAATCCACCACCGTGCACTAAAAGATCTAAGTGAAGTACTAGAGCAAAAAATATCACTCTCAAAAGATATAAGTGAAGCACTATGAGCAAAACTATCAAGCTCAAAAGATATAAGTGAAGCACATAGAGTATTCTAGCAAATTCCAATTCATGTATGGCTCTCTCAAAAGGTGTTTACAGCAAGGATGATTGTGGTAAACTAACAACCAAAGACGCAAATAATACAAGACGCTCCAAGCAAAACACATATCATGTGGCGAATAAAAATATAGCTCCAAGTAAATTACCGATGGAAGTAGACGAAAGAGGGGATGCCTTCCGGCGCATCCCCAAGCTTTGACTTTTGGGTGTCCTTGGATTATCTTGGGGGTGACATGGGTATCCCCAAGGTTAGGCTCTTGCCACTCCTTGTTCCATAATCCATCAAAAAAATTCACCCAAAACTTGAAAACTTCACAACACAAAACTCAATAGAAATCTCGTGAGCTCTGTTAGAGAAAAAAAAAGACTACTTCAAAGTTGTAGCGACCCGACCTCAGATGGTCAAGTCTCTGTGCTCAAGTGTCATCCCTGGATCAGTAATGCTGACACCACACAGTACTTCGAAGGATTTATAACAGAGTAGCAATCACACACTTATTACATCGAATGTCTCAAAAGAGAACTTATTACAATAATATGGCTTAAGGCCATCTAATGCGATAACAGCGGAAGGCTTGGAAGATAAAGTGAGTCCATCAACTCCAACGGCATAACTGAGTTGCACGGCAACGACCTACGAACCTTACTCCTCGTCTGAAAAGTCTGCAACATAATACGTTGCAGCCCGAGAACGGGTCAACACATGGAATATGCTGGCAATGTAACACAAAAGAGCAATAACAGAATAATGCTACCACTACATGCATATTTGGCTGGTGGAAAGCTCTATGGTTACAGTTTTTGCGAAAAGTCAATTTTCCCCTACTTCAAAGGAATCAATTTTAATTTAACTATCATGGTGGTTGAAACATCATTTGAGAAGGTAAACCCCAACTCAATGATCCCAATTAAAAGTACTTAACAACCCAGCAATATTAATGTAGGAGTGTTGAGATACATGCGAATACTCAAGTACTAGATACTCAGAATTGTCCATAACCGGGGACACGGCTAACCATGATTAGATTGTACACCCTGCAGAGGTTTGTGCACTTTTCTCCGCAAGACTCGATCGCCTCCATTGATTCTCGCACTGCAGGGTGTTTGAGAGACGGATGACCGAGACACAGTCTTTCAGAAGCATTAACTCTCTACTCCGGGCAGACCATACCAAACCTACAACCCACTACCTGCTGATCCACGTCTTCAAGAGCTTCACGCAACTTACTCAACTATACTAGAGCCCATAATAGCTTGCGGCTGCACACGGAAGTTTCTAGCATGAATAGACTCGGTTCCTTTGAGCACAGGTGGCGGTCCATAGGAGAATCACACGGTAACCCCGGATTTCCAAAATAAAACAGTAATCACTTGGTAACCCCAGTGCCTCAATCCACCCAGATGTGTATTAAAGTTGCCACCTTAAGTAAACCATTAATTATCAATCTCACATCATCATGGATATCACTCAAACCCAATCCACGTCTCGAGCATAGCATGGCAATATAAGCATAACGTAGAAGTAACTCCCAAGGGTTTGATAATAAAAGCTGACAATAGGTTCTACCTCATCAACTACTTCCCAATACCCACATGTTAAAGGCATCCTAATCATGCAATGTTTGAGGATTGAAACTAATGCATAAAAACTGGGTATGAAAAGAGTATGATCAATGTGTTACTTGTCTTCTTGGACGATCACGGAATCCTAGAGACTCGTACTAACACGCTTAGCACTCAGAATTCTATCGCAAGCAAACAATAACATACATAAGCAACAATCAAAGATGCACAAGTAGAACTCCAAAAGTAGAACTCCAAATAAAAGAGTTTGACCGGAGAGTTCAACTTAAGAACTCCGGTTTGCATAAAGAATCAAATCAAACGAAGCAACAAAACTCAAACGGCAAATGAAACAACTTCGTTTTGCTAATCTGGATCTAAGTCAAATTTTACAGAAGAAAAAAAATCATGTTTGAGTTGATTATTAGGAAAGAGGGTTTCAAGATGAAACTCCAGGCGCTTGAATCGCCTGATTCTGATAAACGAGCGAAAAGATAAACAAGTTTGAAAATCGGATCAGAAATCGCGATCAGAATAATTGTGGAATAAATCCGATAAAAAGAAAAACGACGAACAGCTAAACGAACGAACGTTCGTTAGCAGAAACTAAACAGTGAACGCGTTCATTAAAACGAACGGACGAACGGACGTTCGCTAAGTAAATAAACCGGGAAAAATAAAATAACCGATCTAGAAAAAAAATGATCTAGGGTTTTCAAAAAAAACGAAGGGTTTATTTAAAAAAACGGCAGCGGGATCGGGTACCTCCGGCGAGGCTCGTCCGTGGGCGGGCGGCTCCGGGGGCTCGGCGACGGGCGGCGGGGCTCGAGGCTGCGGGGTGGCGGCGGCGGCGGCGGCGGCGCGAGGGCGACAGCGGATCGAGGCTTCGAGGCGGGCTCCGGCGGCCGGCGGTGGTGGTGGTGGTGGTGGTGGTGTGGCGTGCGGCGGCATATATAGGAGGGCGGGCGGCGGCTTGGGAAGGGTGCAGGGGTGGAGTCAGTTCGGACTCGCCCTCGGCGTCCGTGCTAAGCACGGCTGTGTGAGAGGCGGCCGGCGCGGTGGCTGGGCCAAGCTGCTCAGTGGAGCCTTGACCCAGTCGAGTATGAGTGTTTAAAAAAACATTCCATGAAGAAAAATTCCTAGAAAAATAAATGAAAATCTAAAAATTCCAAAACAAGTTTTCTCAGTCTAAATAAAATATTTAGAAGAAGATGAACTTTTCTTGGCCCCTAAAATGCAATTTTAAAACGTGCAACATTTTTCTAGGGCAAATAAAAATCCGGATAAACTCAAATAAAATCCTGAAAATGATTTTAACATTTTTCCTCCGATATTTCAATTATTTTTGAGAAGTCATATTATCTCCCCTCATTTAATATTTTTAAATGAAATATTTTCCGGAGAGAAAATTATTAAAATCAAATCCTCGTCTTCAGTATTTGATAAAAATTTCAAATATGAAAATAGGAAAATCCCCAACTCTCTCCGAAGGTCCTTGAGTTGCTTAGGATTTCGAGGATTGCAAACGATAAAGCAAGGAAATATGATATGCATGTATGACCTATGTATAACATGCCAAATTGGAAATTTGGGATGTTACAAAAGTACTGTAATGAACTCATTCTTTATTTATATTGGTGTTAAACCTACTGTATTCCAACTTCTCTATGGATTATAAACTATTTTATTAGCCATAGATTCATCAAAATAAGCAAACAACACACGCAAAACAGAATCTATCAAAAACAAAACAGTCTGTAGTAATCTGTAACTAACGCAAACTTTTGGAACTCTAAAAATCCTACCAAAATAGGATGTCCTGGAAAATTTGTTTATTGAACATAATCAAAAAGAATCAATGCAAAATCATGTTTCTATGATTTAACAAAATTATATTCATGCGTGCAAAGTTTCTGTTTTTCAGCAGAATCAAATCAACTATCATCGTAGGTTATCCTATAGGTTCTACTTGGCACAAACACTAACTAAAACATAAAACCACATCCAAACAGAGGCTAGATGGATTATTTATTCCTAAACAGAAGCAAAAATAAAAAACAAAAATAAAATTGGGTTGCCTCCCAACAAGCGCTATCGTTTAACGCCCTTAGCTAGGCATAAAAGAAAGGATAGATCTAGGTATTGCCATCTTTGGTAGGCAATCCATAAGTGGCTCTCATGATAGATTCATATGGTAATTTTATTTTCTTTCTAGGGAAGTGTTCCATGCCCTTCTTGAAGGGAAATTGTAATATAATATTCCCTTCCTTCATATCAATAATTGCACCAATCGTTCTAAGGAAAGGTCTACCAAGAATAATAGGACATGAAGGATTGCAATCTATATCAAGAACGATAAAATCTATGGGCACATAATTCCTATTTGCAACAATAAGAACATCATTAATTCTTCCCATAGGATTTTTAATAGTGGAATCCGCAAGGTGCAAGTTTAAAGAGCAATCATCAAAATCACAGAAATCTAGCAAATCACAAAAAGTTTTGGGAATAGTAGAGACACTAGCACCCAAATCACACAAAGCATGAAACTCATAATCTTTAATTTTAATTTTAATAGTAGGTTCCCACTCATCATAGAGTTTTCTAGGGATAGAAACTTTCAACTCAAGTTTTTCTTCATAAGATTGCATCAAGGCATCAACAATGCGTTCGGTAAAGGCCTTATTTTGACTATAAGCATGAGGAGAATCTAGCACGGATTGCAACAAGGAAATACAACTAATTAAAGAGCAACTTTCATTATTAAATTCCTTGAGATCCAAAATAGTGAGTTTAGCAACATCTAGGTTTTTATTTCTTTCAATCCCACTTTCATCAATTTCATCATCAAGATCTAGAAACTCCGAATTCTTAGAACGCCTTCTAGGTAAAGGAAGATCATCTTCAGTTTCATCAAGATTCATATTGCAAGATTCATATTGCAAAACAAAGATTTAATTGGGGACACATCAATAACTTTTAGATCTTCATCTTGATTTTCATAGGAATTTTGGTTTAGCGGCCATCTTATTGACTAAGGTAGCTTGCATATCCGAAATTTCAGCGGTCATCTTTTCAAGACGAGCAATTTGGGCTCTTATATCATCAAATTCTTTAGACATATCATCGAGTTCTTTATTCATATAACTCATAAAAAGTTTTTTGTTCCTTAAGCTCGTTTCTAAAGAAATTATTATGCTCAAATTGCAAAACCATAAACTTTCTGACATTGCTTTCAATCTCCTCTAGCCTTTTAAGGTGAAAATCACCAAATCTAGGTAGAGCCATCGCGACAAGCAAGCAAACTAACACACGAGCAAACAAACGAACGAGGAAAAGGCAACGAGAAGGAGACAAGGAGATTGGGAAAGAGAGGGCGAATAAAACGGCAAGGGTGAAGTGGGGGAGAGGAAAACGAGAGGCAAATGGCAAATAATGTAATGCGAGAGATAGGGATTGTGATGGGTACTTGGTATGGTTGACTTGCTCTTGTGTGAGCCTCCCTGGCAATGGCGCCAGAAATTCTTCTTGCTACCTCTTGAGCACTGCGTTGGATTTCCCCAAAGAGGAGAGGATGATGCAGCAAAGTAGCGTAAGTATTTCCCTCAGGTTTTGAGAACCAAGGTATCAATCCAGTAGGAGACCACGCACAAGTCCCTCGTACCTACACAAAACGATAGCTCCTCGCAACCAACGCGATTAGGGGTTGTCAATCCCTTCATGGTCACTTACAAGAGTGAGATCTGATAGAGATGATAAATAATATTTTTGGTATTTTTGGTATATAGATGCAAAGTGAAAAGTAAAAGGCAAAGTAAAAACAAAGCAAGTAATAAAGTAATGGAGATTGATATGATGAGAATAGACCCGGGGGCCATAGGTTTCACTAGTGGCTTCTCTCAAGAGCATAGATATTCTATGGTGGGTGAACAAATTACTATTGAGCTATTGACAGAATTGAGCATAATTATGAGTATACCTAGGTATGATCATGTATATAGGCATCACGTCCAAGACAAGTAGATCGAAACGATTATGCATCTACTACTATTACTCCACTCATCGACCGCTATCCAGCATGCATCTAGAGTATTAAGTTAAAAACAAAGTAACGCCTTAAGCAAGATGACATGATGTAGAGGGATAAATTCATGCAATATGATAAAAAAAACCATCTTGTTATCCTTGATGGCAACAATAGAATACGTGCCTTGCTGCCCCTTCTGTCACTGGGAAAGGACACCGCAAGATTGAACCCAAAGCTAAGCACTTCTCCCATTGCAAGAACTACCAATCTAGTTGGCCAAACCAAAAGGATAATTCGAAGAGACTTGCAAAGATAACTCAATCATACATAAAAGAATTCAGAGAAGATTCAAATATTATTCATAGATAAGTTGGATCATAAACCCACAATTCATCGGTCTCAACAAACACACCACAAAAAGAAGATTACATCGAATAGATCTCCACGAGAGAGAGGGAGAACATTGTATTGAGATCCAAAAAGAGAGAGGAAGCCATGTAGCTACTAGCTATGGACCCGAAGGTCTGAAGTAAACTACTCACACTTCATCGGAGGGGCTATGGTGTTGATGTAGAAGCCCTCCGTGGTGGATGCCCCCGGTGGAGCTTAAATGTGGCCCCAAGATGGGATCTCGTGGATACAGAAGGTTGCAGCGATGGAATTAGGTTTTTGGCTCCTCGTCTGATCGTTTGGGGATACGTAGGTATATATAGGAGGAAGGAGTACGTCAGTGGAGCAATAGGGGGCCCACGAGGCAGGGGGCGCGCCCTAGGGGGGGCGCCCCCCACCCTCGTGACCGCCCATTTTGTTCCTTGGAGCAGGGTCCAAGTCTCCTGGATCACGTTCGGTGAGAAAATCACATCCCCGAAGGTTTCATTCCGTTTGGACTCCGTTTGATATTCCGTTTCTTCGAAACACTGAAATAGGCAAAAAAACAGCAATTCTGGGTTGGGCCTCCGGTTAATAAGTTAGTCACAAAAATAATATAAAAGTGGAAAATAAAGCCCAATATAGTCCAAAACAGTAGATAAAGTAGCATGGAGCAATCAAAAATTATAGATACGTTGGAGACGTATCAGATGGCGCCGAGGGCGCGGCCGATTGTGCCGCCCCAGGCTCGCACGTCAGTGACCCGGCTTGGCTCGGCCACGGCAGGTATGAAGCCGTAGGCGGCGTTGCGCTCCAGCTGAGCGGAATCCAGGCAACGCTGCATGGCGGCGAGTGTCTCGGTCAGGTCCAGCAGGTGCTAGCGGTTCTCCTCGAGCCGGGCCCGGGCCTCGGCGATGTTGGAGGCATCGATGTCAGTGCCAATGGGAACGCGAAGGCTCTACATCACGGCGCGCAACGGGTTGGGCGAGGCGGCCTGCTCTGCTGCGGCCTTGGCTTCGGTGGCCTTCCTCGTTGCACTCGACGAGGAGGCGTCGGTGCCGGTGACGAAGACCTCCACGCGGATGTCTATTGCCCCGGTGGGAACGCTGCCGCCGAGAGAGGTGGGAGTCGAAGAAGTCAAGTACCTCACTGGGGTACTCATCGGCCCCAGGCACATCGGAGATGCGCAGTGCGACGAAGGAGGCGGCGAGTGCGTCGATGAAGTCGTCCACCAGCATGCCGGGCTCGTCGGAGACGGAGAGGAACCCCATCTGAAGCATGCTCCCGGCCAGGTCCTCGAGCTGCCACATTGTGGGCACCAACTGTCGTGGTGGGTGCACGGCAGATGCCATGGGATGGCTAAACAGAGGAGGAGGCTCGAGGGCATTGGTGGGATCCAGAGGCGAGGTCGCCATGAGCGAGCGCGGGACGCCAGACATACCCAGGTTCGGGGCTCTCCAGAGAGATAATACCCCTAGTCCCGCCGAGTGTGGTTTATATATAATAGTACAGAGTTGCTCCTAGAGCTGTATGGAGGAAGAAGGAAGGCTGGCCAGGGCTTAGGCTACTCCTTCTCCTCTTGTGTGTTTTACCGATCGGTTGGCTATTTTCTTGTGTGCTTGCCCGTATGCATGTGGTTCCAGTGGCCGGGGTACAATGGTAACTACAAGGCCGTAGGGCCGGGTCGTCAGCGTCTGGGGACCCAGGGCTAGGACCCGTCAGGTGCCTGTGGTTCGCCGGGTTCCCCTAGGTGCGGGCCCCGCTTGCCTAGGGGAACTGTTTTTCGTCTTGTCGATCGTCAAGGAGTGGTCGAGTAGAGTCGGGTACAGTGGCGCTCCGTCAGGTCGCCGCTTGTTGGCGTCAGCGGTAACGATGGGGGCACTATTGCCACGCCGGCCCTGGTCTGCGGGTAGGTGAGAGGCACTGTTGCCATGCTCCGGCTGACCATAGGCATGGGCGGGGCAGTGTTGCCTCGGTCATCGGTGGACGGAGAATCGTCCCATCGTACGCTCTAGATGGGACGGGAGCTGACCCGTGGCTGGGTTGAGGAACACGCGAAGGGTGGAGCTGGCTTGTTGGGGAAGTCTTGGTGTGCCGGGTTCGGCTGCCTTGAGCTGGTTGTTGGGGCCGAGTCAAGGAGCTTGGCCGAGTCAGAGACTTCGGCCAGGTCGAGGGGCTTGGCCAGGTTGAGCGACACGGCTAAGCGCGGGCCGACTTGAGGGGTGATGCTAGCCCCGTTGTTTTTGAAAATGATACGAGTTTCATTGCCTGCCCAGGGTTCATCCGCCCGACACCTCCTCCGGAAGTCGAACAATGATGATGGTACTACAGTACCTTCATACACTTCTGGCAATCTGATACCGAATGAACTGCTGCATGTCCAGCGTGTATAAGCCTACTATTGTAAGTAAGCAAAAGCTTCTCCTCGTCCTGCAAGCCACCGCATGCGCGTGGGCGAGGGAGAGGGTGTACTAAGCAAGCTTCTCCTTGTTCTATGAGTTGACGAGACACACAAAATAAGGCCGACCATTTCCATGGCTACCATCCATGCATGTGAGGCGAGGGAGAGTGCATGCACGATTCATGTTCCATTGAAGAAAATAATTTTGTGTACGGGTCATTGAAGATAATAACTTAATTTGTAAATAATGCGCCGCGTCATGCTCGAACTTTGATTCGTTCATGAGTGGTTCCCGGCCCTCCAATAAATGAACAACTACTACTACACTCGTCAATTTGTTTTTGCGGACACGCAAAAGGCTTGCGTGTCGATGTATTAGAGGAAGGAAAAATAGTAAAGAGTTTCCAGCGGCAGGCCGCGTTTACAGGGCTGGAATTATCACGTAAGCTGCCTCTTCATACAGAAATGATCTCACCGTGGACCCGCATGTGAGTGTTAGGGAAAGAGGCAAAGAGTACATGTGTCGGTGGGTGCACCTCTTCTCTTTGTGCACGTACTCCTTTTTTCGGGTGATTTGTGCAAGTACTCCTTTTTTGGGTGCTTCGTGCACGTACTCCACCTAGGTTCATGACCGTTGGTGAGTCTCTCCTACTCCATTTTCTTGCATGACATGTGGACCCGGATGCTGGATGTCCCACGTGTCAGCAGAAGCAAGAAGAAAGCTTTCCGATGACCGAGAAGGAGTAAGGAACCTCCACTTTTCCTCACTCTTAATATTTTAGTATACCAGAAGAGTCTGAAACACGACAACCCAGTGTAGTTACATCATACATGGCCCACCTAATGCTATCACCATATTTCTCGGCCTCCGTTGTGGCATGAGCCCGTATTGCTTCTCGCTCCTCATCTCTCTCCATCAAATGCATTTATTGTCAATCTAACCCTGTCATCCAAACACCTCTTTGGCTAGAGTTAGTTCAGGGTTAGTCATGAGCTAGAAACTAACTCTAACCTCAAGCTAAGTTAGAGTATCCAAATAGGGCTATAGTGTGGCGGGTTGTCGGTTTTGTCGTCTATTCAGGTCGAATTACTCACACTCCCTTCCACATGAGCATTCTAAAAAAATACTCTAGTTATATGCGAAGAAACGCTTTGATCGATGGACCAAACTATATTATAGCTTAAAAAATACATTTTACTCCCCCTATCCATCTTGTATATTGGGCCTAATGCATTTTTCGAGGCTAACTTTGACCACATGCTAGAACAATAATATGTAACATGCAACTTACACAAAGCATACTGTCAAATTCGTATTTGGAAGGAACATTCAATTATATAATTTTCACATTATACATCTCATACACTATTAAACATACATAATATCCAATGCATGTAAACGTTCTTGGTCATTATACTCCTCACTCATGCATGCGTTGCGATAATACTACATGAGATACTACTAGCAAACGCTCACCATCTAGTAGTCCATTGGTTGGTTGCGATTTTTGAACTGAGTCCCATAAACTAATACTAGTACACTTGATGTTGTGCTGCTACCATCCAATATTCGCGTGTGGTGGTTTCTAGAATAAAAAATGAGGAGCTTAGTGTGGGAAAGGTGAAGTGATGGTTGCTTCATCCAAGCAACTTATTTACTCTGGGAATATTGGAGTACGGGCAGATTCAATGAAGAGTCAAATGATGGTTGCTTCGTCCGAGCAACATACTGTAGCAAAGGTGGGGGCTCTATGATTTGACTACTCACTAGTCATTATTATTGTAGAGCTATGACCGGGGTGAATCTTCGCTACAGTTGTGCACTCAATATTGGTGCATGGCAGGTGGGCCCAGATGCTGGGTGTCCCATATGTCGGTGAAACGTAGTTGAATGGTTTCTAGAATTGCTATCAACCTTTCATGATTTGTTAAAATGTACGCACAATGAAATTATACTGTAATGTACGCATAATGAAGGTTTCAACTTTGGTTCCCACAAGAAAAAGGTTTCAACTTTGGTTTACTCTTGCCTCCAAGGTTGTCTCATTACAACATTCCATCAAATATAAATGAAAGTAGTAACATGGATGCTAATACTTGGCAGCTAGTTTCACGTAGCACTATAGCCAATAAAGAGATTTGTAGGTAGAGGCGGCGGTTTGGGTCACCGCAGGTGCCAAACGCTTGTGTACTATGATGCCGGGAGAGTAATGACTTTTGTATTGACGGTGTGTTGTAATGCCGTAGTGTAACACAACAAACTCTATTCTCTCTTAATTAATAGATGAGGCAAATCTTTTGCCTCCGTTTCAAAAAAATAGATTTATGGAGGACATGACAATCCAATCATCTTGTGGACGTCCACTAAAATTGAGTCGATCATCCCTGTTTGCAAAGATATTGAATAAGTGTGATTACAATAATAGTGGTACTAGTTGATCAAACATACACACACAAATAGAAGCCGGTCACCTTTGCAATCTTTCATAAGACTAGCTACTTGTTGGAGAAGATTAGTCTGTAAGTCGGATGAGGACCATAGCAAAACCAACCTTCCTTTGTGCAGTCCCACTGAAATGTTGAGATGTTGCCCTGTGACATTTTAGTAGAACTACACAAGACACTCTTAAGAAAAAAGTGATTTATGCAGTTCACCAAAAGGTCACAATAGCAACGAGGTGAAATGGATGGCCATGTTTGCAAAAAATAGGTAGAGAGGAAACAATTACTGGCCAATAACAGTTGAGATGCATACGACGACAAAAAAGAGGTAGAGAGGAAACAATTACTGGCCAATAAATGACATATACGACAAGAAAAAATAAGCATATTCCTTGGCCTAAAAGGGAAGATAGCAGCATGGTTGTTTATCTAAAATGGTGTGAGGACGAGATTGCAACATGCAAACTTGGAAAGTACGCCGACCGAGCTATGTTTTACACAAAGAACTAGGGAAGATCCAAATGCAGGATTTCGCACATGCAACGACGTGGGAAGATGGGCAGAGTGGAGCAAGGCTGGAGGGAAGGAAGCTGTACCTAGTGGTCATTGGGATGTAACAAGGAGGGCACCGACAGGCACGATCTGTCGTACCGTGTCGGACCTTGGTCAGAGAGAACGACGGGCACCACAGATTGGGACGTGCTGCCTCGACGCTGTCGAAAGGAGCAATGATGCACGTCATCCCTTTCTGCCGGTGGACGGGATCAGGCCAGTGGTGAGAGGGAGAGAGAGGCCACAGCCGTTGAAATGATCGATATGGTTGGCTAGAGGGGCGTGAATATGCAACTACTAATTTTTAGCTTTTATTAACAAATTAGGTTTAGCACCAAGTAGATTGTCTAGATGTGCAACTAGGTGAGCAACCTATATGATGGTAACAATAACAACAACAAGAGCAAGCAAGATATGCAACACAAGTAAAGCTTGCACAATGACAAGGTAAGAAATAACCACAAGTGGAGCTGGTGGAGACGTGGATGTGTTACCGAAGTTCCTTCCCATTGAAGGGAAGTACTTCTCCGTTGGAGTAGTGTGGAGGAACAATGCTCCCCAAGAATCCACCAGGGCCACTGTATTCTCCTCACGTCCTCGCACAATGCGAGATGTCGTGATTCCACTAGTGGTGCACTTGAAGGCAGCAATCAAACCTTCACAAACAAGGTTGGGGCTCTCTCCACAACTCAATTGGAGGCTCCCAACATAACCACAGAGCTTCACCACAATGTATTGTGGCTCTGAGAAGACCTCTTCCATCTAGGGTGACAAGACACCCAAGAGTAACAAGTTGATGATGATGTAGAAGCCGGGGAACACAAATCGGTTTGGTGGAAGTGTTGATCGGGGGAACCTCCTCCTATCCTCAAAGTATTGTGAAGTTTGGGTGGTTGAGGAGGGAGATCTCAAGCTTTTGGGGGTTTGGAAATGAAGGAGCAAAGCTTGGGCAAAGGTTAGGGTTAGGAGGAGGAAGAAGCGGGGTATAAATACCCCACGAAATATATGGTCGTTGAGCAGCCGCCGCCCCGAGCACTCGAATAAAAGGGGTCCGGGCATCCAGCCAAAGCATAGGAAAAGCAGAGTGGTCCGGGCACCCAGGGGGTCAAGGCCCCGAGCACCCGGGGTGGTCAGAAGAGGCGCGAAAGACGGGACCGGGCACCCGGGGGCCGCAAGCCACGGGCACCCGGAGCAAACAGAGAGAGGCGAGGGGCGGTTGGGAGTGGCCGGTACCCGGGGCCCCCAAACCCCGGGCACCCGCACTGGTCAGGGAGGCCGCAAGGAGGCAGGGAAGGGTCGGGCAACCGGGGGCCCCAAACCCCGGGCACCCGTACCACACAAGGTGGCAGTGAGGTGATGGCAGGAAGGGGGCCGGGTAGCCGGGGGCCCCAGACCCCAGGCACCCGCACCGGTCAGGAAGGGGTGAGGTGGAGGCGGGGGAGGGGTCGGGCACCCGGGGGCCCCAGACCCTGGGCACCCGCACCGATCAGGGAGGCTGTCAGGAGGGGCCGGGCACCTGGGGGCCCCGAACCCCGGGCACCCGCACCGATCAAAGAGGGACAAGAAAAGGCGGAGAGAAGGCCGGGCACCCGTACTGGGTAGAGAGGTGGCGAGGATGATAGAGGCAAAGGTGTCCCGTCTTTCGATGAGATGATGGATTTCGCTTTGGTGGAAGTCGACTTTGATGATCCGACTACAAACGTGCACGACGTTGCGCCTTAGCAATCGCTAAACCAACTCCGAGAGGTTATTGACCACGCCGGAGCACAATCAACCTGACCACGAAGGTCTATTCCTGCAAGCAATCGAAGAACAAGCAAGAATATGATAAAAGCAATCTGAATATTGCGAGTATGTATGAAGTATTGATAAAGGTGGGGATCCGTAAGCGGTCTTGGTCTGGTCGTTGGACACAAACGAAGTACACGAAGTTGCAATGGCTAACTTTTAACTAAACAAATTCCAAGGAAAAAGCTACTAGATGGATCTACTTATATAGGAGCAAGGGGTGGTGGCCAAGGAGGTGGGAGGACGTCCAAAGGCAGCCTAAAACTAACCCTAGGTCGTGCAAGGCCAATGGGCCCAAGTGGAGGTGACGTAACACCTTTGGACTTGTAGTTTGACTCGGATTCTGGTGCAGCATCAGATTGTTTCATCCATAACTCAATGCTCCGGACGGATTTTAAGGTGATTCCAAATGTGCTGGAAAGAGCATGAAATCTACTTGCCAACAAAAAAAGAATCACCCAATTCGGAGTCCGTATGAAAAGGTTGTTGGCGTTTTGAGTCAGGTATGTATGTGCAGTCCGAATCTGAATCCAGAACGTGAGAGACTTGGACTCTATCTTCTCTTGGCCCAAAAGTGACGTGAGAAGACTTTTTGAACAGCACCTAAACTTCTCCTTTTCCCTTATCTTCATATGTGGATTGTTCAAATGTCCCATACACCTGCAATTAGACAAAACACAAAAGTATGTGAAGTATTTTTGTTCTGGATAACATAAATATTTTATTGAATAGTTTGCACTAGAAATCACCTGACAAATATGCATGTATGCAATATTTTTGGTCTTATCCAAGGTAGTCATGTCCTCATCATCCTTCCCTTCTTGAAAATAAAGCCGTCCACGGCGTTGCTTAATCTGAAATGTGGCTAACAAAAGAGACAAGGTGTACATGTTGTATATGTATACGTCATCCATTTTTACTTCCCTTGATTTTTGCATATATGACACATGAATAGATGAGTAACTTGCATAGTTCATAAAATCTAAAGCCAACAAATTAGCACAGGAACTAGAAGGCATGAAAATATTGCAACTCAGTTTGCACATATAAGTGAAGCTCTAATTTATTTCAAAAGATTGACAATGTTCATCATTAAACCATCCCAACATTGGTGAATAAACCTTATTTGAATCAAATTTACATGGTACAACATGCTTATATAAGCAAACATGCAATGAGTCATTCGACACAGAATCGTCACCAAGATTAGAGGTCATATCAAAATGATTAAACATTGATTCTTTTGGATCAAAAGTTAATTCAATGGGTGCTCTCAAAATTGTTGGTATTTCAGTTGTTTGATCACATGGCAAAGTCAAATTATCAATATAATCCTCTAAAATAGGTGGTGTGATCAAAGTAGTGGGTAGCTCAACACATGATGTATTCAAGTTAACTAGGCATGCATCATTCTCTTGTAAAAGTGGAAAATCTGTACCTTTGTCATTACCTCTTATAGTCAACTCAGATGATGCAGGCACTCTCGATGGTGATGTGTCACATGGTGGAGATGATGTAGTCCTCGCAACAACGGATGTGGTTGTCATAGTACGTCTAGTAGTTGAATAAACATCTATATCAACAGTTGGAATGTGCACCGTGCGCTTGTTCTCCTTGTGGGAAACACGTCGTTTTATTTCCTGTTCAGCTTTGCAAGCAAGACGAAACAAATGGTCCATAGGATAACACTTTTCATGAATTAGTATCTCCTGAATATTATGGTTTAATCCTCCCCAAAATCTATCCATAAAATCTTCTTCACTTTATTCTAAAAATGAGTGCAACAAGGTAGTTTGTAAATCATCATAATATTTTGTTACGGTGTCACTACCTTGTTTTAAATGTTCTAGTTTTTTAATCATGCCACGAGTATAATAAACATCGACGAATCTATCTCTCATGACATGTTTTAAATCATCCCAAGTATTAGGTACATAATCAGGGTGTAACCGACAATATTCACTCCACCAAACTAGAGCATAACCAGTGAAAGAACCAACCACAATCGTAACTTTTTTACGTTCATCAAAATTATGGGAAGCAAATATATTATTTATGTCTAACTCCCATTCAATATATAAAGCAGGTCTAAAACGGCCATTAAATGGTGGTATAGAAACATGAACCTGATCATGTGCATTTGGATGTTTGTGCACCTCTCGTGACGGTTGTGGTATTTGCATAGGTGGTGGCATGTCTCCCCCGATCGACAAAGCCCATGAATTGACTCTGGATCCTGTCATGATTAGTAGAACAAGAAACAAAATCCAAACATAATATTCCTATAACTACTAGGATGTGGTGGTAAAACGCTCACAGTAAAGCAAATATCAATGTCTCACAAGTTCTTACCATGCAGCAAAGGTGATCGGCAACCAGCGGTGTCAAGTAACTCGAATATTGAGTAAAGCGATTGCGGGGGCGTATGTATACACGTGTAGAAATATGTGGAGCTGGGTTGGCTATGTATGGTAGCAAAAGATTAGCAATAATCAATTCAAAGATGCAATGTTGAATAAGCGCTCAACGACGGCAGATCTTGTCTGGCCCTAGGCTAGACCGAACTAGAGACGCGAGCCTAGAACACTAATGAGGTCACGGCGTGGCACAACTAGCATCAATGAAGGATACTAAGTAGCTCTTGACAGCAAGATATAAGTGAAGATAATGATGAAAAAAACAACTGCCAAGCAGGATATACAACAACTCTCTCTCCAACTTTCCTCTTGAAAAGTTTGAGCCAATTTTCTGATAAATTCTTGCAAAGAATTCTACTAACTCAAGCTTTCCAATGCAAAAAGAATCACTCAATTCTGAGTTGATATGAGGAGTCAAAGAATTCTAAAATTGGCACCCGCACCGATCAGGGAGGCTGTCAGGAGGGGCCGGGCACCTGGGGGCCCCGAACCCCGGGCACCCGCACCGATCAAAGAGGGACAAGAAAAGGCGGAGAGAAGGCCGGGCACCCGTACTGGGTAGAGAGGTGGCGAGGATGATAGAGGCAAAGGTGTCCCGTCTTTCGATGAGATGATGGATTTCGCTTTGGTGGAAGTCGACTTTGACGATCCGACTACAAACGTGCACGACGTTGCGCCTTAGCAATCGCTAAACCAACTCCGAGAGGTTATTGACCACGCTGGAGCACAATCAACCTGACCATGAAGGTCTATTCCTGCAAGCAATCGAAGAACAAGCAAGAATATGATAAAAGCAATCTTAATATTGCGAGTATGTATGAAGTATTGATAAAGGTGGGGATCCGTAAGCGGTCTTGGTCTGGTCGTTGGACACAAACAAAGTACACGAAGTTGCAATGGCTAACTTTTAACTAAACAAATTCCAAGGAAAAAGCTACTAGATGGATCTACTTATATAGGAGCAAGGGGTGGTGGCCAAGGAGGTGGGAGGACGTCCAAAGGCAGCCTAAAACTAACCCTAGGTCGTACAAGGCCAATGGGCCCAAGTGGAGGTGACGTAACACCTTTGGACTTGTAGTTTGACTCGGATTCTGGTGCAGCATCAGATTGTTTCATCCATAACTCAATGCTCCGGACGGATTTTAAGGTGATTCCAAATGTGCTGGAAAGAGCATGAAATCTACTTTCCAACAAAAAAAGAATCACCCAATTCGGAGTTCATATGAAAAAGTTGTTGGCGTTTTGATTCAGGTATGTATGTGCAGTCCGAATCTGAATCCAGAACGTGAGAGACTTGGACTCTATCTTCTCTTGGCCCAAAAGTGACGTGAGAAGACTTTTTGAACAGCACCTAAACTTCTACTTTTCCCTTATCTTCATATGTGGATTGTACAAATGTCCCATACACCTGCAATTAGACAAAACACAAAAGTATGTGAAGTATTTTTGTTCTGGATAACATAAATAGTTTATTGAATAGTTTGCACTAGAAATCACCTGACAAATATGCATGTATGCAATATTTTTGGTCTTATCCAAGGTAGTCATGTCCTCATCAGAGGAGATGGAGGCAACCCCTGCATAACACAAAGAAGAAACTCCTGCCAAAGCCCGAAATGGATGAAAGGAAAGGAAAAGAGATATTTGAGTTCCCCAACTCCGAGATCATAGCAACCCCTCTTGATAGTACGGATATTCCTATGGCTCAAAAAGAAACCAAAAAACTTCTCGAGCCATCAACGAACACCGTCTTTTCCCTTCTTGGCCTTGATAGGGCTACCGACGTCCATAGACGCACAAGAGACGTCAAAGACCTAAAATAAACTTGACAACCGACATTAGTCCTCGCAAATCATATTGTTATCAATCATCAAAATGTAATTAAGTGATAATTGCACTTTCAGTCTCCCCCTTTTTGGTGAATTGATGACAATATGATTCACAATGGCAACCATTAGAAAAGGAATAACTCAATGCCATGCGACACTATTGATGTAGGAGGCTCCCCCTTAACATGTGCATATTTAAAAATATGCTATGAATCCATATCACATTATCAAGACGGCTCCCCCTACATCAATAGCCAAGTGCAACCTAATAAATGTAGCCGAGAAGAATAAGTTGCACGAGCTAGTTTGAGATGAATCAAAATTTAAAGACACGGGTGCTAAAGAAGATCACAAACTAGAGGTTTTGTGAGAGCAAAGAAAATAAAAGGAAGAAAAAACATACCAAGATCCAACTAACAAAGTCTCACACACACATACTAGAGTACTCACAACCAAAGAACGAAAAAGACACATAAAAGTATTACAAGCCCATAGAAAGAACACATAAAAGGCAAGGGTTTGCAATCTCTCCAAGCACATGGCGAATCCTAATAGAACATTTCTCCCCCTTTGGCATCGAGACACCAAAAGGGGAAAAGGTGATGCTCACGAAACACCCTAAACGCGAGGAGGGGCACTGACGACAGCGTCATCTTCATCCTCAAGAATGTAGGCAAGCCAAGGGTTGGTGTAGGCCGTGGCAGCATTGTCAGTGTCCTCGGGCCCTTTAGGCTCGGTCACCCCAGACTCACGCTCTTCGGCAGCCTTCAACTGACGCATCTGACTCTTGTAGAAGTTGGTCTCCACCACTTGATGCCTTGCGGTGGACTGGCACATCTTGAACAAGTTGTTGAACCCACAAAACAACATGTTCTTCTCCTTCTTAGAAAAACAAGGCAGAGAAGCAATAGAGTGAGGAAAAATAGTGGGATCCTCTAAAGCAACACCTCTTGAGGAGAAACCTCCAAGCTCAATAGCCCAAGCAGCAGCAGAAACACCTTCGAATGCCTGGGCTCCTTGCCCACCAAAGGTAGCATATCCTCATGAACTGGTGGCTTGTAGTTGACATGCCTCTTGCATAAAGTGATGGGAAACTTTTGCAAGAGTCGGTCTTTGTAATGAATCTTCATCTCAATGAGAGCCTGAATGAATGAAGGAAACACACAAGACTTCTTATCAAACACACACGACTTCATCTCCACATACATGAAATTGAGAACATCCACTTTCCATCCTTCATGAGCATAAATGAGTTGGTCAATGGTTGTGCACCAGAGCATATCGTAAGATCCTATGTTGGGAGCCAATGAGGTACGGGGGATCTGGTGAAGGGCGGCATACTTGGGCAGCAAACCACGAATAGTGCCCACCATAGAATCTGGAGTACCCGGCTTATATACAAAAACAAGAGCCTTCTTGGTGCGACTATGCTGAACAATAGTGCCAAATCATCATGAGGCACAAGAAAGAAGGTGTACCCACTGATAGAGGCGAAGTAAGCCATAGAACCATGAAGAGTAGAACCACCAGACTGCCATATAAATGTATGATCGGAGCCAACCTCGAAGTAGACAGTGGCGTAAAACTGCATAATGAGATCCTCATTGTATGCCTTGTTGAAACGCAAAAAAGGGAGCAATACCATCTTATCAAGAGCCTCAAACACACCAGGGAATAGATCATCATGAAAACGGATGTACTCAAGATCCACACTGGGATGAGGAGCCACTTTGTACTTCTTGACCTTCAGGATCTCATCAAAAGTGCGACTTTGAAACTCGTTCCAGAACTTCCCATCAATACCATCATCACAGCCATGAGCATAAGGATTCTCACTACAAACTTGCCTATACTCAGGCTTAGAGAGCTTGTTGAGATCATCATGTGATAAAGGATCAAATTCCTGATCAACTTCTTCTTATTCCTCAAGAGCATCACCATCATCATCTTGAGCATCAGCAAAAATGGCCAAGAACTGCTATTCATCATCGTCGTCACTGCTAGAGGCCTCAATGATGGAACCGCAAGCAGCCTTGCAGCACGCACGACCCGGTGCAACCTTGAAACACTGCCAGTGCGATCCGTAGGAACAAACTTGCCTTTACCTCCATCATCTTTCTTCTTCTTAGCGCGACGAGCACCAACAGCCCCACCTGACGAATCTAAAAGCAAAGAAAAGATACAGAGGAGGGATGAGTGCATGAGTCCATGCAGCCAAGTGAAGAGAAATATGAAAAAAAACAAAGTAGCACAGACCGTCGGGCACCCGGGGGTTAAGTCCGGGCACTCGGGGAGCAGCCCAGTGGGTGGCCAGGCACCCGGCCACAAAGGACCAGGCACCCAGGGCAAAGGGTGAGCCCTAGGTGACGGCCCAGGCACCCGATCGAAGGCCGGCCGGCACCTGGAGGCGCCTCAGCCGCGGAGCACAGGGTACGTGCGGCTCCCACCGCCCATACGAAGGACCAAAAAAACTAAAATGCAACCTAGATCAAATCTGAGCTAAACATGAACAAGCTATATTTGACAAAGAAAACAAGGAAAGTACTAGAGGAAGCCATGAAGGAAAGGGGAGGACTCCTGGGAGGGAGCTCTAGGTGCCGGAAGAAGCTCCAGCGGCGACCGGTGGGGGCGGTTGTGGGTGGGGGGATATGGGGAGAAACCTATAGCCCCGCCCCCTCGTGCCCGACTTATAGAAGCCAAGCGGCCCGATCCCGTCTGGGTGCCCGGACCAAACGTGTCCGGGTGCCCAGATGCGCAAATGTCTGGGTGCCCGGGGTGCCAGAGAGTTTTTTGGGAAATGGAAAGGAGAAAAGAAAGATCCCAAGGAAAAAGGAAAAAGAAAAACGAACCGAGAGCATGATCAAACGGGACTCTTGCAAGGGTGAAAGCATGTCTTTGGGGATGAGAGGGGCTTGGGATGGAATGCAAACAATGTCGTATAGCAAAAAAATACACTCATAAGTGCAAGAGCCAAACAAACGAATCCACATATGAGTGCAAAGAATGCGAGAGAAACAAAATATAAATAGGCAAAGAAAACCAACAAGAACCAACTCTAGTAGCTACCTCTCAATAAGAGGGCGATGGCCGAAGCCACCTATGTTTGAGTCAATTGGTATGGCACCGCAAAGATTTTAACCTTGGGCCCATGATGAAAACTCATCTTTAAAGCACAAGTACCATCAACAATGGCTAATGTGAAAGACTTGATCAATTTATGCATAATGGGGGGGAGAGTTCATTGAGAGAACACCACTCCCCTATGTCCATGCCTACATCTAGAACAAGATAAAATGGTGATTGTGGTAGGATGTGCCTAGATTCAAGCCACATTGTTCAAATCAATGATATTTAGCTCATGTCTTAACTCGCGAAATCTTGCTTCATCTAGAGGCTTGGTGAAAATATCCGCTAGTTGCTCTTGAGTGTTGATGTAGATGATCTCAATATCTCAATGCTTGATGTGATCTCGAATGAAATCATGACGAATCTCAATGTGCTTCGTCATGCTATGTTGCACCGGATTGTGAGAGATCTTGATAGCACTTTAAATGTCACATAGAAGAGGCACTTACACAAGTGACACCGTAATCCTTTAAAGTTTGCCTCATCCATAGCAATTGTGCACAACAACTTGAGGCAGCCACATACTCGGCCTCGGTGGAGGAGATAGACAATTTTTTTTGCTTCTTCGAAGACCAAATCACCAAAGAGCGACCAAGGAATTGGCACCGTCCAGAAGTTGACTTCCTATCCACACAATCTCCTGCCCACTCCGAGTCCGAATAACCCATGAGATCAAAGCTAGCTCCTTTGGGGTACCATAAGCCAAAGTTTGGGGTATGAGCCAAATACCAAAAGATTCGCTTGACCGCCACATAGTGACTTTCCTTAGGTGCGGCTTGAAACCGTGCACAAATTCCCACACTCAACATGATATCCGGTCTATATGCACAAAGGTAAAGCAAGGATCCAATCATGGAGCGATATACCTTTTGATCCACCGCTTTACCATTGCGATCACTGTCAAGCTTGCATTTGGTGGGCATGGGAAACTTGACGGGCTTGACATCATCTAGCTTGAATCACTTGAGCATGCCTTGAGTCTACTTGGCTTGGTTGATGAATGTTCCTTCTCTCCTTTGCTTGACTTTGAACCCAAGAAAAAACTTCAACTCTCCCATCATAGACATCTCAAACTTCTCGGTCATTAGTGCGACAAACTCATCATTGAAAGATTTGTTACGAGAACAAAATATAATATCATCAACATATAGTTGGGATATGAACAAATACCCTTTAACCCTCTTAGTAAAGAGAGTGGGATCAATTTTCCCAATTTCAAACCCACGATCTTGCAACAACTCGGTTAGGTGCTCAAACCACGCACCTGGGGCTTGTTAAGGCCAGAGAGCACCTTCTTGAGTTTGTATACATGATTGGGGAGCTTGGGATCCTCGAATCCTAGGGATTGTTTGACATATACCAACTCATTTAAAGGACTATTAAGAAATGCACTCTTCACATCCATTTGTTGCAACTTAAAATCATGATGAGATGCAAATGCAATCAACATGCGAATAGATTCAAGATGATCAACGGGGGAAAAGGTTTCACCGTAGTCGATACCCTCGACTTGGGAGTAGCCTTGTGCCACCAATCTTGCCTTGTTTTGAACAACCACACCGTTTGCATCTTGCTTGTTCTTGAAAATCCATTTGGTCCCAATGACATTTTGTTCCTCCGCTGGCCTTGGCACTAGTTCCCAAACTTTGTTGTGCTCGAAATTGTTGAGTTCATCATGCATGGCTTCAAGCCAATCCTCATCATCGAGTGCCTCATGTACCTTTTGGGGCTCAACACACAAAACAAACGCGTGATGCTCACCAAAATTAGACAATTGTCTATGAGTAGTTACCCCTTTTCTCAAGCTTCCAAGCACGTTCTCCATGACATGTTGTTGATGCTCGAGCTTGGAAGCCACCTTGGTGGCACGACGCTCCAGGAGTTCCTCAATAGGCATTTGAGGATCATCGTCTTGATCATCTTGAGCACCATCTTGAGCTTGCGCTTGATCTTGAGAAGCCTCCTGATCTTGAGATTGCTCGGTATCATGAACTTGATCTTGGGCATCACTTGGTGCAGCACCATCATCATGAGGTTGATCTTGCCCTTGATCTTGTTCACTTGGTTGAGGGTCTTCACTTTGCTCTTTGGAAGCGTGTGGGTCTAGTGTTGGTGATGGCTCCACTTGATTAGAGCATTGTCCTTCTCCTTCGGCCACAAGGGGTTCCTCAATGGGGAGTATTTGACCAATCTGCATTCTTCTTATGGCTTGAGAATGAAATTCATCACCTACATCACAAAGACCACTTTGCTCCACTTGGGATCCATTATTTTCATAAAACTCCATGTTACACATCTCCTCAATGAGTCCAGTGGACTTGTTGAGGACACGGTAAGCATGAGAGTTTGTAACATAACCAACAAATGTGCCCTCTTGAGCTCTAGGTTCAAATTTAGACAGACAAACACCTTTCTTGAGAATGAAACACTTACAACCGAACACCCGAAACTACTTGAGGTTGGGCTTTTTACCGGTAAGTATCTCATATAGAGTCTTGTTCAAGCCTTTGCGGAGGTAGAGCCGATTGGATGCATGACATGCGGTGTTGATGCTTCGGCCCAAAAGTTGTACGGAGATTTGAATTCCGCCATCATGGTCCTCGCCACGTCCATCAACATTCGGTTCTTCCTCTCCGCCACACCATTTTGTTTAGGGGTATAGGGTGCGGCATATTGGTGTGTGATCCCCTCGTCACTACGAAACTCATCCAAGGTGTAGTTCTGGAACTCAGTGTCATTGTCACTTCTAATCATCAATATCTTTGCTTCATGTTGATGTTGAGCTTCATTAGCAAAGTTGATGATGGTTTGTTGGGTCTCACTCTTCCTCTTGAAGAAGTATACCCATGTATATCTTGAGTAGTCATCCACTATCACCAAGCAATACTTTCTTCCACCAAGACTATCAAAGGTTGGAGGACCAAAGAGATCCATGTGAAGGAGCTCCAAGGGCCGCTTCGAGTAGATGATAGTCGAGGGTCGGTGAGCCGTCTCATGTAACTTCCTTCAATACAAGCACTGCAAGCACGATCTTTAGAAAAACTCACATTTGTTAGTCCAAGGACTTGATTCCCTTTGAGGAGACATTGCAAAGATCTTATATTGACATGGGCTAGTTGGCGATGCCAAAGCCAACCCACATCAACTTTAGCCATTAGGCAAGTCGTAGTCTTAGTGGGTCACTCCGAAAAGTTCACCACGTAGAGACTATTCTCGACATGTCCAACAAAAGCTACATTAAGAGTCTTGCTCCACAAATGGGACGCGGTATCAAGATCAAAGAATGTTGCAAAGCCCATAAGTGCAGGTTGACGAACGGAAAGCAAATTGTATGCAATGGACTCGACAAGCATGACCTTCTCAATAGATAAATTTTGAGAGATGACCACCTTGCCAAGTCCCAATACCTTAGATGTTGAAGCATCACCGAATTGGACATGGGTGGGCATAGATGGAATTGGATGCACATCCACCACCAAGTCCTTACTCCCGGTCATATGATTTGTTTCTCCACTATCGAGCAACCATTACACCCCACCGGGAGCAAACTCCTACAAGAGATCAATGCTTGGATTTAGGTACCTATTTTCGATTGGGTCCTTTGATGTTAGTAACAAGGGTCTTTGGAATCCAAATATACCATTCAATGTACTCATAAGAAGAACCAACAAATTTGGCGTAAACATGCCCATCACTAGCATGGCACAAAACATAACAGGGGTTAAAGTCGTCGGCTTTGTTGGTAGGGGCGGTTTTGCCCTTCTTGGCATTACCACCCAATTCCTTGTTCTTCTTCTTCTCATGAGTACCCTCACCCGCCTTGATAAAGGCTTCCTTGAGCGGGAGAGGTTACTTGGTATTTTTCTTCTTCTTCTTTGACTTGGGTACAAACCCAACTCCTTCTTTTCCCACAACTTCCTTTTAATTACTCAAAAGGTCATTGAGGTTTTTCTTGCCTTGTATGCAGGTCACAAGTCCCTTCTCAAGTTGCTCTTTCAACTTGGCATTTTCCTCCACAAGATGCACATGCTCACAACAAGGGTTAGTAGCATGGGCATTATCAATTAGGAAGGAAGGAGGACACGTGGAGATCTCCTTGGTTAGCTTCACTTGGAGTTGATCATAAGACTCCTTGAGAGAAGCATGAACACCCTTCAAGACCTTGTGAGCCTTGTCAAGTGTATCAAACTCTTCCTTGAGTCTATCATGACCAACCCCAAGTGCAACTTTCTCGGATTTAAGCACAAGAGTAAGAACAATAGCATGATCAAGATCTTTTTGCAGTTCAGCATGATCAACATTGTGTGACTCCTAAAGAGTCAAACGAAGACCTCGATCTTCCTCTAGAGCAATGGAAAGATCTGCAATCTCATCGGCATAGTCACGACTATGCCCCTTCAAATTGTAGATAGTATCCTCATGGGACTCAATGATATCATTGGCCTCACCAAGTTGTTCCAAGAGAGGAACAAAGTGCTTCTTGGATTCACCCTTGAGCTTACTCACAAACTTGGTAAACTCATTATCATCACCACTCACCACCTCACTATCATCAACACAATCTAACAATGAAGGAGTATTAGTGATGGTGGTTTTGATGTTTTAGGTTACCTTGTTGATACCTTTGTCCATGAGACACTTGGCAATGGTGTTCTTGTTGGGGGCGCCTGTCGATGTCAAAACCGGTGGATCTCAAGTAGGGGGTCCCGAACTGTGCGTCTAAGGCTAATGGTAATAGGAGGCGGGGGACACAATGTTTACCCAGGTTCGAGCCCTCTTGATGGAGGTAATACCCTACTTCTTGCTTGATTGATCTTGATGATATGAGTATTACAAGAGTTGATCTACCACGAGATCATAGAGGCTAAACCCTAGAAGCTAGCCTATGATTATGATTGTTATTGTTCTACGGACTAAACCATCCAGTTTATATAGACACCGGAGGGTGCTAGGGTTACACAGAGTTGGTTACAGAGAAGGAGATCTACATATCCAGATTGCCAAGCTTGCCTTCCACGCAAAGCAGAGTCCCACCCGGACAGGGGACGAAGTCTTCAATCTTGTATCTTCATAGTCCAACAGTCCGGCCAAAGTATATAGTCCGGTTGTCCGAGGACCCCTAATCCAGGACTCCCTTAGTAGCCCCTGAACCAGGCTTCAACGACGATGAGTCCGGCGCGCAGATTGTCTTCGGCATTGCAAGGCGGGTTGTTCTCCGAATACTCCATGGAATATCTTGAATATGAGGATTGTGTGTGGCTCTGCAAAATAATTTCCACATACCACCGTAGAGAACACAAAATTCCACAAATCTAATCTCCTGACAACTTTTCATAGTGTGACATCACGCCACGGCCCGGTCATTATTCGAACCGTTTTTCTTAACCAGCTACTGCACATATTGCGAGGCGGTTTCCTTGGCACGTCTTGTTGAAGCAGAGATCGTGTCCCATTATCACGGGATTCTCATCAATACGGGTGTGGGTAACCCAACCGCGCCATCAATTGTGGCGCTTGGGGAATAAGCGATTTTACGGGGCAAGTGGGGAGGCACACAGTTTCTACCGCCTTTATAAAGGTATAAGGATTCCACTTTTTCACCCACGCCTTCCTCTTCCCTGCCCATCCATTCTTACACGCTCGAGCTCCAGTGCCCAAGCTCGCACCTTCTCCGTAAAGCCATTCCAAACATGTCCGGAGCGAGAGGCAAGTGGATGGTCTCCTTCGTTACGGAGGAGGACATTACGAAGCTCCAGGAAGCAGGATACCTGGCCGCAAACATCACGCACTGGCTCCCAGATGCAGGGCAGATCATCCCTACTCCGGAACCCCACGAGAGGGTTGTTTTTTGACAGAAAGACTGTAAGGGAACCCCCTACAGTATAGTAGGTGCAACAAACCCAAATTGCAAGTACCGTGCCTTGAACCTGGGTGGGTGGGAAGGCATCAGCCCCACGAGAGGGTTGTGTTCCTTGCTCACTTTGTCCGCGGACTGGGATTCCCCCTCCACCCATTTGTCCGCGGGCTCATGTTCTACTACGGGCTGGAGTTCCATGATCTGGCCCCCAATTTCATCCTCAACATCTCGGCGTTTATCGTCGTGTGCGAGGCCTTCCTCTGCATCAAGCCCCACTTCGGCCTGTGGATGAAGACCTTCAACGTGAAGCCGAAGGTGGTGGTCGGCCAGCAAGCGGAGTGCGGAGGCTCCATGGTGGGCAAGATGCCCAACGTCACTTGGCTCGAAGGCTCCTATGTGGAGACCGTGAAGGGGTGGCAATCGGGGGTGGTTCTACATCACTGAGCCACGTGATGCCAACTGGGCGGCGGCCCCCGAATTTCGACCTGGCATCCCTATGCGGCTCACCTCCTGAAAAAAGAAGGGCTTAGCCTGGGGTGCACCGGCGGAGCTGACTGGACTCCAGAACTATGTCAAAATATGATAAGCAAGAAAATCAAGCTTGTCAACATGGTCCAGGTCATGCTCTTCCGCCGGATCCTCCCGTGTCAAAGACGGGCATTCAATATGTGGGAGTTTGACCCGGCCGAACACCAGACGCTGCGAGAGCTCTTCGACACGACACACAAAGATGTCTGGAAGGTGCTGTTCAAAGCCGCCGAGGTACCTCCTCCCATTACCGAGGATCGCGGACTCAGTGCAAAGTGTAGCGCCAATCCAGTAAGCTCTTTATATTTCACAGGATGTGCTTTTCTCCAGTGTGTTCGTGGGAGGAATCTAAGCCCCCACGCCCATTTAACAAGACTGGGTAGCGACAGTGGAGCGGATCGACTATCCAACTCCACTACCTTAAGATCTAGCAACAACTCTCTTAATAGAGATGTTGTTTCTGGCGCCCTATGAGGTGCCAGAGAAGAAGGCCAAGAAGAAGGCCGCGGGGACCAGGAAAGGTCTCCGGCGCAAGGTTGTATCGGACTCATCGTTCGAAGACACCAAGGCACGCTCCTCCAACGAAAATGAAGAGGAGGAAGAGGAAAGCCCTCCCCCCCCCCCAACCGGGGGGAGAAGAAAAGTAAGGCCACCCCATCTGGGGAGGCCGAAGGGTCCAAGAAGGGAAGGACCCTCCCTCCGGACCACTCCACAGCAGCGCCTCTGACGAGGAGTGGTGCCGAGGACAAGCCTGGCGAAGTCGTAAGTATCCAGACACTATAATACTTCTGGTATATTTTGCTTTATTGCTTCTTATCATGTTAAATATGATCGTGCAGTCCGTCCAAAGCCCACCTCGACGTATCCTCCTTAGATGGGTCTTTGGGCTAGCCGGCGATGAACAGTGATTCACTCCCGACGGCCACCACCCCCCGGCCCATGGACGACACCGAGGTGTTGTCTCAGAGGATACCGGACCAGGGGGAGACAGTTCTGGAGACGCCCCAAGGCAAAATCCTAGCCGCCGGGGACATGGGAGGGAAGACCCACATGGATTCTGATGATGGGGGCCGCAGCAAGTCTGGCCCCCAGTCGGATACTGCGCCGGAACCTCCAGTGGTTCCGGATTCAGGTAGGCAACCCCTCACTAAGGAGGGCGAGCCACCTGTGCCGATGACCTCTGTCCATCCAGAGGCATCGGTCAATCTGCTAGAAGCGCTTCACGGCGCTTCCATTGACGAAGAACACTGCACCGTCATGAGTGTGGTGATTGAGAAGGTCCGGTCCGCCAAAAGCGGATTGACCGAAGCCTGCGTCAGCCTCCTAACAGGCTTCGAGGTAGGTAGTAAAATTATAAGAAAATATCACAGTATAGACAGTAGCCCCTGATGCTTTGTTTGGTGTTCGGAAAGAAAGGCCGAACAGAGGATCAAATAACCTCCACAGGAGTCTAACAGAATGTGTCTATGTGAATAAGCAGGCGTCATTGCTGGCCACTGCCACCCGTACTGCGGAGGTCTCCGAACTGAAGCGGGACCTGGAGCGGACCGAAGGAGAGCTCGGCCTTGTGAAGAGGCAGCTCGAGGAGAACAAAGGTACATAATACCCCGTCTGTATATTGATAAAGAAATAATGGTTTTAGCTCATAGAAGCATTATGAATTTTAATAGGGGCCACAACCGAAGTGGCGGCCCTTAAAAAGGCGCTAACCGAGGCCGAAGACAAAGTGGCCAAGGAGCGCGTCGAGCGCGAGAAGCAAGAGGCCCGAGTCGGTGAGGTCCAACAAGAGCTCCAAGATTTCGTCAAGAAATACGAGTCCTTGGAGCGTGACTCTAAGACGCAGGAAACCGAGCTTGCGAAGGCCCTCCAGAGCGCACAAGATGCCAAGGCCGAAGCCCAAAAGGCCCTCCAGGAGATGCAGGCGGTCAAGAAGATAGCGACGGGTAAGGCATTCATTATGCAAAGCAAGCATGTGAAGGAGACTTTCCTTTTACTTACCCGAATTCGGAGCTCTCCAGGAGCGTTCGCAGATCTGCCGCGCAGCATATCGGATGCCACGGAGTACTACCAGGCCGAAGAAGGGAGCTCGACGAAGAAGTTGTTCTGGTCTCAATATACTGGGACTGAACATCCTATGCCCTTGAGCGACCAGCTGAAGCAACTGGTCAAACTTCACAAGGCGGCCGAACTGGCCATGAAGGATCTCATAGTCCGGATGTGGCCTGGCGAGCCCCTGCCCAGCAGCTACTTCGGCCTGGTAAAGCGGCTTGTGAATGCATGTTTGCAACTTGAAGCCATTAAGCGGTCAGTCTGCATTGAAGGTGTGCGCAGGGCCTTCGCCCACGCGAAAGTGCACTGGGCGAAGATGGATGCCGAGAATCTGGTGACAGAGGGGCCGCCGGAGGGCAAGGAGCATCGCCACCCCGAGAAGTATTATGACAATGTCCTAAAGGGTGCCCGCCTTGTGGCAGAGGAATGTGCTAAGGATGTAATATTTGAATGAATGTACTCATGTGATCCTATAATATGAAAACGAGTTCATGTGCGCTATATAACGCTTGTTGATTTAAAATATTACCTTCTGTGCGGCCGTTTTTAAAATCTGAGAGTTGGCGATCGTTAAACCGCCCCATGTAACTAATCTTTGGGTGTTGGGATAACTCTAAACACTCTTCATCCAAATATTTGGTCCTTTAAGGAGGTGTTTAGCGTAGCGAACAAGGCAATCGGACTATACAGCTTTATCACTCTCAGTTAGCCATAGAAGTCTACAATTTTAAATTTTGGCGAAGCCCCTAGTATTCGGAAGGCCGAACTTGGGGAACTATACACGCCTAAATCGGACAAGGCCGATTCCTTGCCCGAAGCGGAAAAAATCTTTAAGGATTTGAGACCTCTCGAACAGCGACCAGCTCTCGCCGCTTTATGACAGTCAGTTTTCGGCTTTCTCTACTGAGGTGCTCGTCCGGAAGAACTGGGACACAATCACAGTAGTTTTCCCTGTGCTACCTTAGCCAATATAGCAGAATGTAAGGCACCAAAGCATGGGAGCCGGGCAAACCCAACTATTGACCCAAGACATGATTTGGAGCTGATGCATATAATGCTATAAGTCCGGAGTGCCGCACTGTCGAAAGTGTTCGGACTTTTCTTGCCGTGTTATGGGGTACACTGAAGCCCCTGGCGAGCTGAAAGTACCAAAGTGTATGGGTGCAATTTGTAATAACTAATCAGTCAAGGGAAAAAGATAAAGGAATGTAATAATAAGCTGACGCTGTATATTATTTTCCATTGTTTATTTAAATAATACGTCAAAGCATATGTATACAAGTAGTGCGATAAGCAAAATAGGACTATTTTACATGTCCTAGCCAAGGGTAAGCTGCGTGTGGGTATGTAAAACAGGTATAACAATCGTTATCAGAGACCACCTGGGTATTCCCTTATACGTCAAAGCTTCTTGCCTCCTTGGTGTTTCCTTCCTGTGATGGGTCCGAAAATTAGGCTATCCAAAAGAGCTTCCAGAGAATAGGGTCCTGAAAGAAAGAAAATGATGAAGGTATACGGGTCCTGGGGCGGTTGAGCCGCATTGTGGACCTCATTATAGTTGTGCCTCCGCCTATGCCCATGGTATTTTAAGTGCATAATTATGTACGTGTGGCACAAACTTCTCCACTTGACTGGGACTAGGGAGGAGGCCGAATCGCTAGGTGAGCTCTGGACGTGCCGGACGATCCTGTTGTAGGGTACTCCGGACTCGCTTGACGGTGTCTGGGGGCTTTATTGCCGAATTGGTGGTCTGCCTAAGAAGGCTGCTCTGTACTTCTGCTGCGAGGGCCGCAGTGTGCTCCTCCGTACGGAGCGAGTGCTCTGTGTTTCCATTAACTGTTATAACCCCACGAGGTCCTGGCATTTTGAGCTTGAGGTAGGCATAATGCGGTACCAAATTGAATCTGGCGAATGCGGTTCATCCGAGTAGTGCGTGGTAGCCACTACGGAAAGGGACGATATCAAAGATTAACTCCTCGCTTTGGAAGTTGTCCGGAGATCCAAAGACTACTTCTAGTGTGATTGAGCCCGTGCAACACGCCTCTACACCTGGTATGACACCTTTAAAGGTGGTTTTTGTGGGTTTGATCCTTAAGGGGTCGATGCCCATTTTGCGCAGAGCAGGTTCAGGGTGCTGCCACTGTCCATAAGGACTCGTGTGAGGTGGAATCATGATGGGGTCGAGGACCAATGCGGCCGAACCGCCATGCCGGATACTGGTAGGATGGTACCTGCAATCAAAAGTGATCGGACAAGAAGACCATGGGTTGAATTTAGGGGCGACTGGCTCCATCGCATAGACGTCCCTTAGTGCACGCTTCCTTTCCCGTTTGGGGATATGGGTTGCGTATATCATGTTCACCGTTTTCACCTGGGGAGGAAATTTCTTCTGCCCTCCTATGTTCGGCGGCCGGGGCTCCTCGTCATCATCGCTATGCAGCCCCTTTTCCTTGTTTTCAGCATTCAACTTGCCGACCTGTTTGAACACCCAGCATTCTCTATTGGTGTGGTTGGCTAGTTTATCGGGGGTGCCGTGAATTTGACACGAGCGATCGAGTATGCGGTCCAGACTGGACGGGCCCGGATTGTTTCTTTTGAATGGCTTTTTTCACTGACTGGACTTAGAGCCATTGAATCCGGCATTGACTGCTGTGTCTTCGGTGTTGTCGCCAATGTTGCGACGCTTGTGTCTGTTGCGTCGTGGCTTGCCGTTGCTATCTCTGGCATCTGAAGTGCCAGGATTTCTTGATGTGCTATTGCTACTAGCCAGCCAGTTGTCCTCGCCCGCACAAAAGCGGGTCATGAGTGTCGTGAGGGCTGCCATGGACTTCGGCTTCTCTTGGCCGAGGTGTCGGGCAAGCCACTCGTCGCGGATGTTATGCTTAAAGGCCGCTAGGGCTTCGGCATCCGGACAGTCAACAATTTGGTTCTTTTTAGTTAGGAACCGAGTCCAGAATTTCCTGGCTGACTCTCTGGGCTGTTGGGTTATGTGACTTAAGTCATCAGCATCCGGTGGTCGCACATAAGTGCCCTAGAAGTTGTCAAGGAATGCGTCTTCCAAGTTCTCCCAACTTCCAATGGAGTTTGCCAGCAGGCTATTCAGCCAATGTCGAGCCGGTCCTTTGAGTTTTAGTGGGAGGTACTTGATGGCATGTAGATCATCACCGCGGGCCATGTGAATGTGGAGGAGGAAATCTTCAATCCATACCGCGGGGTCTGTTGTACCATCATATGATTCAATGTTCATGGGTTTAAACCCTTTTGGGAATTCATGATCCATTACTTCATCAGTGAAGCATAGGGGGTGTGCGGCGCCTCTATGCCGGGCTACATCACAACGCAGTTCAAATGAGTCTAGTCTGTTGTATTCGGCCCGGCCGGATTTGCTTTTAGTATATCTGGCGTGACGGTCATCGTCACGCGTTGGGGCACACCCTTGTGATCCGTAGATTGATCTTGACTATCCTGCTTTGTTTTCCAATACGTCTCGCAGGTCCTGTGTGGAGCCCCGGGCCTTTGTGTTTTTGCTTGCTTGGCACCGGGGTGCGGGCTGGACTTCGGGCTGATACGCTACTTTGTCTCGACCACGAGGTGGCTGGTCAGCCGCATCGTGCGTTAGTAGTGTAGGCTTTTATGCCTCCTCCTCGAGTTGAGGTAGCAACATGCGCTTTGGGTAAGTTTTGGTTGGTCGTTCGAGTCCGTATTCCTCAGCTGCCAAGACCTCAGTCCATCTATCAGTTAGCAGATCTTGATCAGCTTGAAGCTCTTCTTCTTTTCTTGAGCTTTTGCAGTGGCTATAAGCCGGCGCTTGAAGTGCTCCTGCTCGACGGGATCCTCAGGCACGATGAATTCTTCGTCGCCAAGGCTCACTTCGTCTTTGGAGAGGGGCATGTAATTGTCATCCTCTGATTCTCCATCCATTTCATGTTCCTTAGGGCTAGCTTGCCCGTCCTCCCGCTCGGTTTGCTCGAAGACTGGATGGGCAGGATTGCTTTCGTCTTCGGCACCATCCAAATTGTTATCGTCTCTTGTACCAGTATCACTATTTTTGCTATGGCGGGGCTTAGAGCGGCACCTATGACGCCGATGCTTAGATTGCTTCTCAAGGGGATTATCCTCCATTGCCTCATCGCCATCACCTTCTTTGGGCGTGTCCACCATATATATGTCATATGATGAGGTGTTTGTCCAGCACCCTGTGAGCGGTGGTTCCTGTTCTTCTCCTGCATCGTCGTCCATACCATCGATGTCTTCGGAGTCAAAGTCAAGCATGTCGGTTAAGTCATCGACAGTGGCTATTAAGTGTGTGGTGGGTGGGGAACGAATTTCTTCGTCGTCTGCTTCCCACTCAAGCCGGACATAGTTCGGCCAAGAGTCCCCTGATAGAGAGAGAGACCTTAATGAATTTAGCACGTCGCTGAAGGGCGAGTGCTGAAAGAAATCCGTAGAGGTACACTCCATGATCGGTGCCCAATCAGATTCGATAGGCACAAATGCACGCGGTTCGGAGCCTGTGGCCGGAGACGAGTCCGATGGTCCGATGACACAGGCCTTATAGGAGGTGAAGTCTGTATTCGGCTCTATTGTCGTTGAGTGTGCGGCCTTTGTGGCGGGGTCCATCCACCCGTCCTCGGATGGCACGATCTGCTACGGATTGAGGGCCAGGGCAGCCGCAGGTGTGATCTCCCGAACACCGTCCGACGGCAGATCTGAGTCATGCTCGTCGTGACTGTTCGGCGCACCTGACATGGGCTCGAATCCATCGTAGATCAAGTCTCCGCGGATGTCGGCGGTATAGTTCAAGCTTCCAAACCTAACCTGATGGCCAGGGGCGTAGCTATCGATCTGCTCCAGATGGCCAAGCGAGTTGGCCCGTAGTACGAAGCCGCCGAATACGAAGATCTGTCCGGGGAGAAAAACTTCACCCTGGATCGCATCGTTGCAGATGATCTAAGGAGCCATCAATCCTTATTGCGACGGCACAGTGGAACTCTCAATGGAAGCACCAATGTCGGTGTCAAAACCGGCGGATCTTGGGTAGGGGGTCCCGAACTGTGCGTCTAAGGCTAATGGTAACAGGAGGCGAGGGGACACAATGTTTACCTAGGTTAGGGCCCTCTCAATGGAGGTAATACCCTACTTCCTGCTTGATTGATCTTAATGATATGAGTATTACAAGAGTTGATCTACCACGAGATTGTAGAGGCTAAACCCTAGGAGCTAGCCTATGATTATGATTGTTGTTATTCTACGGACTAAACCCTCCGGTTTATATAGACACCGGAGGGGGCTAGGATTACACAGAGTTGGTTACAGAGAAGGAGATCTACATATCCGGATTGCCAAGCTTCCCTTCCACGCAAAGGAGAGTCCCACACGGACACGGGACGAAGTCTTCAATCTTGTATCTTCATAGTCCAACAGTTCGGCCAAAGTATATAGTCCGGCTGTCCGAGGACCCCCTAATCCAGGACTCCCTCAGCGCCGAAGAGAGACACCTTGGAGGCGGAAGATGTGGCAATGGCCACGGTTGTGTTGCCATTCCTTCACCACTTGTATCTTCATCATCATCGGAGGCGTACTCTTCATGTGCCACCAAGCCCTTTGGAGGTATCTTCTTGGTGAAGTTGTTCTTGCTTGGGAAAGACTTGGCTTTATCTTTGCGAATGATTTTGCCACCATTGTCTTCCCTCTTCTCATAAGGGCACTCCTCCACAAAGTGACTCACATTGCCGCAATTGTAGTAAGTCCTCACACGTTGCTTGTTCTTTGAGCCACTTGAGTTGTTCTTGGTGAAGTTGGGCCTTGAGTTCCTCTTGTTGCTCCAAAATTTCCTTGACGCAAGAGCCATGTGCTCATGGTAAGAATATTTGGTGTCCTCGGGGCAACTCTCCTCTTCTTCTTCCTCTTCTTCCAGAATGGCCTTGGCCTTCAAGGCAAGAGTGGGTGAGCTTTTCTTTGACCGGACACGAGCAAGAGCATTATCGGCGGTCTTGTTCATGATTTTCATGGCAATGAACTCATCCAATACTTCACTTGAGGTTAAGGTGTGGAAATCCGGCCTTTGATGAATCACGAAGGACATGGCCTTGTTGAATGGAATGATGGCCTTGAGAAACTTGCGCTTGATCCAATTATCATCTATATCCTTGCTCCCATGGTCTTGGAGAGAAATTACAAGAGTTGTCACCCTCCGGTAGAGATCTTGTTGATCCTCATCTTCTAGCATCACGAATTCATCGGACTCATCAAGGACCACTTCAAAGTTGGACCGTTGGATGCTAGAGCTCCCCTTGTACAAAGATATGATGTGTTCCCAACAATCCTTTGCACGAGTGAAGGGATGCAAGTGAGATAGATCTTCGGGAGGAACCGCATCTTGAAGGATGAACAAGGCGGAGTGATTGTATTGATTGTCCACTACTTCTGTTGGGGTGAGGTTGTTTGGGTCATGTGGGTAGAAGCCTTGCTCAATGATTCTCCAAAGGTTTGTTGAGCTGTGATTCAAATGAGACTTGATGTGAAAACCCCAATTAGCAAAATCACCATTAACAAGCTTAGGAGGACCAAGATGGTTAATGTGTGGTGTAGGGACCGGTCATCCATAGACCATGGGAGGGGGAACCGAGGCAATGGTTCCCGTCTCATTCTTGTTGTGAGGGGAATAGGTTTGAGTACCTTTAGCCACTTGCTTGCCAGAATTGGCCTCCGACTTTGATGCGGTGGGATTAACCACATGCAAAGTATCGGGAGTGGCTTTCGACCACGCAAGCAATTCTTTAAGCATGGACTTGACTTCGGTCGTCATAGACATCTTAAGTGAAGCCATGGCTTCATTTAAGTCGTCTCGTGTGATCGAAGTCAACTACATGGCCTCGGGCACTTCCTCCTCGGTGTCAACCATACTCTTTGGGTGGTGAGACCCTTAATAAATAGACGAGGCTCTGGTACCAATTGCAAGGATCGATATGGTTGACTAGAGGGGGGTGAATAGGCAACTACCAATTTTTTAGCTTTTCTTAACAAATTAGGTTTAGCACCAAGTAGATTGTCTAGATGTGCAACTAGGTGAGCAACCTATATGATGGTAACAATAACAACAACAAGAGCAAGCAAGATATGCAACGGAAGTAAATATTGCACAATGAAAAGGTAAGAAATAACCACAAGTGGAAATCGTGGAGATGAGAATGTGTTACCGAAGTTCCTTCCCTTTGACGGGAAGTGCATCTCCGTTGGAGCGGTGTGGAGGCACAATGCTCCCCCAAGAAGCCACTAGGGCCACCGTATTCTCCTCACGCCCTCACACAATGCGAGATGCCATGATTCCACTAGTGGTGCACTTGAATGCGGCAACCGAACCTTTACAAACAAGGTTGGGGCTCTCTCCACAACTCAATTGGAGGCTCCCAACATAACCACGGAGCTTCACCACAATGGATTGTGGCTCCGAGAAGACCTCTTCCGTCTAGGGTGATAAGACACCCAAGAGTAACAAGTTGAAGATGATGTAGAAGTCGGGGAACAAAAAACAGTTTGATGGAAGTGTAGATCGAGGGAACCTCCTCCTATCCTCAAATTATTATGAAGTTTGGGTTGTTGAGGAGGGATATCTCAAGCTTTGGGGGGTTTGGGAATGAAGGATCAAAGCTTGGGCAAAGGTTAGGGTTAGGAGGAGGAAGAAGGGGGTATAAATACCCCCACGAAATATATGGCCATTGAGCAGCCGCCACCCTAGGCACCCAGCCAAAGCAGAGGAAAAGCAAAGTGGTCCGGGCACCCGGGGCGTCAAGGCCCCGGACACCCGGGGTGGTTAGAGGAGGTGCGAAGGACGGGACTGGGCACCCAGGGGCCGCAAGCCCTAGGCACCTGGAGCAACCAGAGAGAGACTAGGTGGCGGCTGGGAGTGGCCGGGCACCCCGGGGCCCCAAACCCCGGGCACCCGCACTGGTCAGGGGGGCGGCATGGAGGCGAGGGAGGGCCCGGGCACCCGGGGGGGCCCAAACCCTGGGCACCCGCACCACACAGGGTTGCGGCGAGGTGATGGCAGGAAGGGGGTCGGGCACCCGGGCACCCGCACCGGTCAGGGAGGGGTCAGGTGGAGGCGAGGGAGGGGCTGGGCACCCGGGGACCCCGGGCACCCGCACCGATCAGGGAGGCTGCCGGGAGGGGCCGGGCACCCGGGGGACCCAAACCCCGGGCACCCGCACTAATCAAGAGGGACAAGAGAAGGCCGAGAGGAGGTCGGGCACCGGTACTGGGTAGAAAGATGGCGAGGAGATGGAGGCTGCCCCTGCACAAGACAAAGAAGAAACTCTTGACAGAGCCCAAAACGGATGAAAGGAAAGGAAAAGAGATATTTGAGTCCCCCAACTACAAGATCATAGCAACCCCTCTTGATAGTACGGATGTTCCTACGACTCAAAAAGAAACAGAAAAACTTCTCGAGCCGTCAACGAACACCCTCTTTTCCCTTTTTGGACTTGATAGGGCTACTGACGTCCATAGACGCACAAGAGACATCAAAGACCTGAATAAACTTGACAGCCGACATTAGTCCTCACAAATCGTATTGTGATCAATCATCAAAATGTAATTGAGTGACAATTGCACTTTCAACCATCTTGTGTGAGAGACTGTGAAGATAGACCAACCCCAGCAGGCAAAGCTTCATTGTATATCTTGGAGCGGATTACTTTTCTCTTGATAACAATCGTTTTATATTCTATACATGCCATTGAGCAGTATAACTTTATTTAAAAATAACGTGCAAACGCAACAGGTTGAAATTTTTTTCATGCACGCGTGGTACACGACCCTCCGTCAAGTAAACAACTGCTACACGCTCACAAATTAGCACGTGGGCTGCCTTTCCGTACAGAAATGAGCTCCACCATGTACCCGCGCGGGTGTGGCTGGGAACGAGATGAGTGTACTTGCATCGTGTGTGCACTTCTTCCCTTCGTATACGTACCCCACCTATGTGTATGTGAGAGAGATACAAACCTAGAGAGATATGGTGTGTGGGTTCGTGAGTGTTTTGGGGGGGGGGGTGAGAGATTGACAGGGAATATGTGTCGATGATATCTCAAGCAAAAGGTGTAACATATGCAATGTGTGTGAAACACAGGCCTAGATATATCATATAGAGAGGGGCCATCCAGAAGATAGTGGAGGGATCATCAGCGTCAGATGTCAATAGAAATCGAAGAGAGGGATGATGTGTATGGGCGCGCGATCAATAAAGAGAACCATCGAATTTGTGTGTGCCCACGTCACTGGCCTACTGGAACATGAGAGGGGAGAGGTGCAGTTTGTCTCTGTGGCATGGATACCTACCTACTGCGTTCGACTATCGGTGTGTGTAGGGGGAGTCCTAAATATATAGAGGTAGATCGACTGGTATATGTGTGGATAAGGGGAGAAACCTAGCTATGTATCGAGGGAGATCAGTCAAAATCCATGCATGCATATGTGTAGGATAGGAATAAGGTTGGGAGAGAGACAGAGCTAGAGTGCCGGATGGTTGGTGATCTAGTTGCTTCTCAAAGATGGTGGTACAAGCCTACCAGACAAACGGAGGGGTACGACTGCAATATCAATAAGAGAGGGGATGCATGTGTGTGCGTGCAAGTGCGTGTGAGAGACGGGTCGGGAGGCATGCACGGATGATGAGGGGGGACGATATGTTTGTGGTAAGCAGACCTAACTAGATAGGTAGATCAATCGTCATGTGTCAGAGAAAGGAAGGGATATAACTTGTGAGGTGCGTCGATCGGTGCATGGGGAAAAAGAGTTATAGTCGACCTAGCTATATAGAGGGAGATCGATTGGTATACATGCATGTGTTGGAGACATATAAGGCACGGAGAGACGAATAGAGAGAGGGGAGTAGGAGGTGGTGCGAGAGGCCTACTACATCGAGAGGGGGAGGAGTGTGCGAGTGCGAGATCGATGAAAAGAGGGCGGGGGTGTGCATGCGTGTTGTACCGTATTAGACACATGGAGGCTGGATGGTGAGAAAATAAGAGAAAGCGTGTGTTTGTGGTAGGCAGACCTTGCTAGAGAGGTATATCGATCGGTGTGTGTGCCAAAAAGAAGGAGATTGGGAGACCTACAAACACTGTGGGAGAACAACCTAAAGAAAAACAACGAATGTGCGCGATGGAGAGAATGCAGAGGGAGGGTGAGGGTGATGCAGGCGTGTGCATGCACGAGATAAAGTTAGTGTTGGCTACAAAGAGAAGAGGATTGTGTGGGCGTAAAAGAATATCAGAGAACATAATTCAATATAAAAGTGGATTCAGATATTTCAACAAGATATCATTGTGTTTCAAACCCGCACATGCACGAATATAATGGTGATACGCATGGTGTGGTTTTGAACATTTTATACTATATAACATTTGTTTGAATTTGTGATAATGTGTGGCTTTTGCAGCTCATGGCTAAATACTTGTCATGGTAATGTAGGGGCGGCACTATACATTGTGTGATAAACACATTATACATATGAAACATGGTTTAGATTATGAATATCTAGCTAGCACTTCAAATGTACTTTTATTTTGAATCAACATCAAGTGGATTCAAAATGTTGAAGTCAAGTTCATATTTAGTACACATAGTTCATATCTAACTCTACAATAATCATGTGGTGTGTTGTTAACATAATAATATACAAATGATGTTTAACTTGGCAACAATCATGATTGTAGATTCTTATTCAAATAGAGAAATGAATTCAAATTTAGTTCGAATTGCAGCGGTAGTATATACATTTGGAATGCACTAAAATGTTCATCTTATACACCTAGTGAAAATAATAATTGGACATAACATGGATTCAAACTTTTGAACAGCATTTGTAATAATAGATACAGTAAAACGGGACAACACTCTCTCTTTGTGTGATGCAAATAGTTTTTTTTGTTATTTTTGTCGAGGGAAGTTCGAATTGATTTGGTAGAGTACACGTTAGGCTTGTCCCAAAATTACAAGCCGCGCCTTGTTGTCCCAAAAACTCGCTCCTTCTCAACCCGCGCCTTGCCATCCCAAAATTACAACGCGTGCCAAAACTCCCTCCTGCTGCCAAATCCCGACAAATGAAATCCCCGTTCTAACCCTGAGTCGGTGCCGCTAGTGCAAATCAGTGGGCGTACTTTTGTAACACACCCTACATTTAGGACAAGCGCATCCCTAAGTCAAGGTCCCCCCCTCCCGTCACCTCCTTTTCACCATTCGAAAACCCAGGCTGCCATAACCTCTCTGCTCCAGCCGCAAATCTCCACCCTCCTCCATCCGCCACCCCACCGCTACCAGTCGGAGCCTCTTCCCCGATAACGCCGTCCACCACAACAACTTGACGTCCCTCATCCACTGCCCCGGATGAGGATCCATCGTCGATCTCATCGTCCCGTCGATTCAGCCGCCCCGTCCTCCACCTCCAAGGAGCTGCTCTGACGATCGCCTCGTCTATCGCGGCTGCTCCATCCCCACAGCGCCGCGACTCCTTAGATGAAGCCGAGGCCTACTCAGCTCCACCAAAGAGGTTGTGCAACCATCGCATTGCACCTTCTCCTTAACTCCACCTCTAGGTGCCGCCGGTGCTCGATCCTACTCCCCCATGGCGTGGCTACCTCGACGCCGGCGCCACCTGCGACATCTCCATAGTGGCTCTCCCCCAGTGCGAGGCTGTTGGGGAACGTTGTAGAAAATTAAAAAATTTCCTACGGTTTCACCAAGATCCATCTATGAGTTCATCTAAGCAACAAGTCATGGGAGAGAGTTTGCATCTACATACCACTTGTAGATCACGTGCGGAAGCTGAAGGAAATATGCCCTAGAGGCAATAATAAAGTTATTATTTATTTCCTTATTTCATGATAAATGTTTATCATTCATGCTAGAATTGTATTAACCGGAAACATGATACATGTGTGAATGCATAGACAAACAACATGTCACTAGTATGCCTCTACTAGACTAGCTTGTTAATCAAAGATGGTTATGTTTCCTGACCATGAACAAGGAGTTGTTATTTGATTAACAAGGTCACATCATTAGTAGAATGATCTGATTGACATGACCCATTCCCTTAGCTTAGCACACGATCGTTTAGTATGTTGCTACTGCTTTTATCCATGACTTATACATGTTCCTGTAACTATGAGATTATGCAACTCCCGTTTACCGGAGGAACACTTTGGGTGCTACCAAACGTCACAACGTAACTAGGTGATTATAAAGGAGTACTACAGTGTCTCCAAAGGCGTATGTTGGGTTGGCGTATTTGAGATTAGGTTTTGTCACTCCGATTGTCGGAGAGGTATCTCTGGGCCCTCTCGTAATGCACATCATGAAGCCTTGCAAGCACTACAACTAATGAGTTAGTTGTGAGTTGATGTATTACGGAACGAGTAAAGAGACTTGCGTAACGAGATTGAACTAGGTATTGGATACCGACGATCGAATCTCGGGCAAGTAACATACCGATGACAAAGGGAACAACGTATGTTGTTATGCGGTCCGACCGATAAAGATCTTCGTAGAATATGTAGGAACCAATATGGGCATCCAGGTCCCGCTGTTGGTTATTGACCGTGAATAGTTCTAGGTCATGTCTACATTGTTCTCGAACCGTAGGGTCCGCACGCTTAAGGTTTCGATGATGTTATTATGAGTTTATGTATTTTGATGTACCAAGAAGTTCGAGTCCCGGATGTGATCACGGACATGACGAGGAGTCTCGGAATGGTCGAGACATAAAGATTGATATATTGGAAGCCTATATTTGGAGTTCGAATGGTTCCGGCAAAAGCGGAATTTACTGAGTACCGGAGGTTACTGGAACCCCGGGAGGTAAATGGGCCTCGATGGGCCTTAGTGGAAAGGAGAAGGGCAGCCCTAGGAGGGCGCGCCTCCCCTTCCCTAGTCCTACTAGGACTAGGAGAAGGGCCGCCCCTCTCTCTTTCCCCTCCGGGAATCCTAGTCCAACTAGGATTGGGGGATCCTACTCCCAGAGGAGTAGGACTCCTGGCGCGCCTCCTCTTGGCCGCCCCCCCCCCTGCTCCTTTATATACTGGGGCAGGGGGCACCTTGGAACACACAAGTTGATCTTTAGATCGTTCCTTAGCCGTGTGCGGTGCCCCCTCCACCATATTCCACCTCGGTTATACTGGTCATGAAGCTTAGGCGAAGCCTGCGCCGTGAAACATCAAGATCGTCCCACGCCGTCGTCTTGACGAACTCTCCCTCGACACTCGGCTGGATCGGAGTACGAGGGACGTCATCGAGCTGTCGTGTGTCAAGAACTCGGGGCGTCGGATGTAACGGCGCCGGATCGGTCGGATCGCGAGGAGAACGTCGACTACTTCCTCTACGTTGTGATCGCTTCGCTTGGTCTACAAGGGTATGTAGACAACACTCTCCCCTCGTTGCTATTCATCACCATGATCTTGCGTGTGCGTAGGAAAATTTTTGAAATTACTCGTTCCCCAACAAAGGGTATCGAGCCAGGTTTTTATGGTTTGATGTTATGCACGAGTAGAACACAAGTGAGTTGTGGGCGATACAAGTCATACTACCTACCAGATGTCATACTTTGGTTCAGCGGTATTGTGAGATGAAGCGGCCCGACCGACATTACGCGTGACGCTTACGCGAGACTGGTTTCACCGCCACGAGCACTCGTTGCTTAAAGGTGACCGGTGGGTGCTGTCTCTCTCACTTTAGTTGAACCGAGTGTGGCTACGCCCGGTCCTTGAGAAGGTTAAAACGGAGTCTATTTGACGAAATATCGTTGTGGTTTTGATGCGTGGGTGAGACTGGTTCTTGCTTAAGCCCGTAGCAGCCACGTAAAATTTGCAACAACAAAGTAGAGGACGTCTAACTTGTTTTTGCAGGCATGTTGTGATGTGATATGGTCAAGACGTGATGCTATATTTTATTGTATGAGATGATCATGTTTTGTAACCGGTTATCGGCAATGGCGGGAGCCATATGGTTGTCGCTTTATTGTATGCAATGCAATCGCCTGTAATGCTTTACTTTATCACTAAGCGGTAGCGATAGTCGTAGTAGCATAAGTTTGGCGAGGCGACAACGATGCTGCGATGGAGATCAAGGTGTCGCGCGGTGACAATGGTGATCATGGTGGTGCAGCAAGATGGAGATCATGAAGCACAAGATGATGATGACCATATCATATCACTTATATTGATTTGCATGTGATGTTTATCCTTTTATGCATCTTATCTTGCTTTGATTGACGGTAGCATTATAAGATGATCTCTCACTAAATTATCAAGAAGTGTTCTCCCGAGTATGCACCGCTGCCAAAGTTCGTCGTGCCCGGACACCACGTGATGATCGGGTGTGATAAGCTCTCGTCCATCTACAACGGTGCAAGCCAGTTTTGCACACGCAGAATACTCGGGTTATACTTGACGAGCCTAGCATATCAGATATGGCCTCGGAACACGGAGACCGAAAGGTCGGCGTGAATCATATAGTAGATATGATCAACATAAGATGTTCACCATTGAAAACTACTCCATTTCACGTGATGATCGGTTATGGTTTAGTTGATTTGGATCACGTGATCACTTGGATGACTAGAGAGATGTCTTTCTAAGTGGGAGTTCTTAAGTAATATGATTAATTGAACTTAAATTTATCATGAACTTAGTACCGATAGTATCTTGCTTGTTTATGTTTGATTGTAGATAGATGGCTCGTCTTTGTTGTTCCGTTGAATTTTAATGCGTTCCTTGAGAAAGCAAAGTTGAAAGATGATGGTAGCAATTACACGGATCGGGTCCGTAACGAGGATCATCCTCATTGCTGCACGTAAGAGCTACGCCCTGGATGCACCGCTAGGTGACAGAACTTCTTCTTTGGAGCAACACCAGATGTTATGAGCGTCTGGCGAGCAAAGTGATGACTACTCTATAGTTCAATGTGCCATGCTTTACGGCTTAGAACCGGGACTTCAACGGCGTTTTGAGCGTCATGGAGCATATGAGATGTTCCAGAGTTGAAGTTAATATTCCAACAGAATGCCCGGATTGAGAGATATGAAGTCTCCAATAAGTTCTATAGCTGCAAGATGGAGGAGAATAGTTACATTAGTGAGCATATACTCGTAATGTCCGGGTACTATAATCACTTGACACAATTGGGAGTTAATCTTCCGGATGATTGTGTCATTGATGAATTCTCAATCACGCCACCAAGCTACAAAAGCTTCGTGATGAACTATAATATGCAAGGGTTAGTAAAGACTATACAGAGCTCTTCGCAATGCTAAAGGCTGCGAGGTAGAAATCAAGAAGGAGCATCAAGTGTTGATGGTCAATAAGACCACTAGTTTCAAGAAGAAAGGCAAAGGGAAGAAGAAGGAATCTCAAGAAGAACAGCAAGCAAGTTGTTTGCTCGGAGAAGAAACCCAAGTCGGCCCTAAACCTGAAACCGAGTGCTTCTCCGCAAGCGGTCGTCCTTTGAAGCGGAACTGCCCCAAGTATTTGGCGGATAAGAAGGATGGCAAGGTGAACAAAGGTATATGTGATATACATGTTATTGATGTGTACCTTACTAGAGCTCGTAGTAGCACTGGTATTTGATACTGGTTACATTGCTAATATTTGCAACTCAAAGCAGGGACTACTGATTGCTTAACTCGCAAAGGGCGAGGTGACGATGCGCGGCGTGGGAAATGGTTCCAAAGTCGATGTGATCGCGGTCGACACGCTACCTCTACATCTACCTTCGGGATTAGTTTTAGACCTAAATAATTGTTATTTGGTGCTGCGTTGAGCATGAACATTATATCTGGATCTTGTTTGATGCGAGGCGGTTATTCATTTAAATCGAGAGAATAATGGTTGTTCTATTTATATGAGTAATATCTTTTATGGTCATGCACCCTTGAGGAGTGGTCTATTTCTTATGAATCTCGATAGTAGTGATACACATATTCATAATGTTGAAACCAAAAGATGCAGAGTTGATAATGATAGTGCAACTTATTTGTGGCACTTTGCCGTTTAGGTCATATCGGTATAAAGCGCATGAAGAAACTCCATCTTGATGGACTTTTGGAGTCACTTGATTATGAATCACTTGGCACTTATGAACCGTGCCTCATGGGCAAGATGACTAGAACACCGTTCTCGGTACTATGGAGAGAGCAACTGATTTGTTGGAAATCATACATACGAGATGTATGTGGTCCAATGAATGTTGAGGCTCGTGGCGGATATCGTTATTTTCTCACCTTCACAGATGACTTAAGCGGATATGGGTATATCTACTTAATGAAACATAAGTCTGAAACGTTTGAAAAGTTCAAAGAATTTCAGAGTGAAGTTGAAAATCATCGTAACAAGAAAATTAAGTTTCTACGATCCGATCGTGGAGGTGAATATTTGAGTTCTGAGTTTGGTCTACATTTGAAACAATGCGGAATAGTTTAGCAACTCACGCCACCGGAACACCACAACAGTAATGGTGTGTCCGAACGTCAGAATCGTACTTTACTAGATATGGTACGATCTATGATGTCTCTTACAAATTTACCGCTATCGTTTTGGGGTTATGCTCTAGAGACGGCCGCATTCACCTGAATAGAACACCGTCGAAATCCGTTGAGACGACACCTTATGAACTGTGGTTTGGCAAGAAACCAAAGTTGTCGCTTTCTTAAAGTTTGGGGATGCGATGCTTATGTGAAAAAGCTTCAACCCGATAAGCTCGAACCCAAATCGAGAAATGTGTCTTCATAGGATACCCAAAGGAGACAGTTGGGTATACCTTCTATCACAGATCCGAAGGCAAGACATTCGTTGCTAAGAATGGATCCTTTCTAGAGAAGGAGTTTCTCTCGAAAGAAGTGAGTGGGAGGAAAGTGGAACTTGATGAGGTAATAGTACCTTCTCCCTTACTTGAAAGTAGTTAAATCAGAAACCAGTTTACGAGACACCTACACCAAGTAGTGAGGAAGTTGATGATGTTGATCATGAAACTTCAGATCAAGTTATCGCAGAACCTCGTAGATCAACGAGTAAGATCCGCACTGAGTGGTGCGGTAATCCTATTCGGAAGTCATGCTACTAGATCATGATGAACCTCGAACTATGAAGAAGCGATGGTGAGCCCAGATTCCAAAAATGGCTTGAGGCCATGAAATCGAGATGGGATCCATGTATGAAAACAAAGTGTGGACTTTGGTTGACTTGCCCGAGGGTAGGCAAGCAATAGAAAACAAGTGGATCTTCAAGAAGAAGACCGACGGGTAATATTATCGTCTATAAAGCTCGACTTGTCGCAAAAGGTTTTCGACAAGTTCAAGGGATTGACTACGATGAGACCTTCTCACCGTGAAGCGATGCTTAAGTCCGTCCGAATCATGTTAGCAATTGCCGCATTTTATGATTATGAAATTTGGCAAATGGATGTAAAGACGCATTCTGAATGGATTTACGGAAGAAGAGTTGTATATGATGCAACCGAAGGTTTTATCGATCCAAAGGAGCTAACAAAGTGTGCAAGCTCCAATGATCCATCTATGGACTGGTGCAAGCATCTCGGAGTTGGAATAAACGCTTTGATAGTGTGATCAAAGCATTTGGGTTTGTCTGAGACTTTTGGAGAAGCTCAGTATTTACAAGAAAGTGAGTGGGAGCTCTGTAGCATTTCGATATTATATGTGGATGACATATTGCTGATCGGAAATGATATAGAATTCTGGATAGCATAAAGGGATACTTGAATAAGAGTTTTCAATGAAAGACCTCGGTGAAGCTGCTTACATATTAGGCATTAAGATCTATAGAGATAGATCAAGGCGCTTAATTGGACTTTCACAAAGCACATACCTTGACAAAGTTTTGAAGAAGTTCAAAATGGATCAAGCAAAGAAAGGGTTCTTGCACGTGTTACAAGGTGTGAAGTTGAGTCGACTCAATGCCCGACCACTGCAGAAGATAGAGAGAAATGAAAGATGTTCCTATGCTTCAGCCATAGGCTCTATCATGTATGCAATGCTGTGTACCGACTGATGTGTGCCTTGCTATAAGCCTAGCAGGAGGTACCAAAGTAATCCAGAGTGGATCATTTGGACAGCGGTCAAGAACATCTGAAATACGAAAAGGACTAAGGATATGTTTCTCGTATATGGAGGTGACAAAGAGCTCATCGTGGCAGTTACGTTGATGCAAGCTTTGACACCGATCCGGACGATTCTAAATCGCAGACGGATCGTATTTACACTAAGCGGAGGAGCTGTCGGTTGGTGCGTTCTAAACAAAGCGTCGTGGCGGGATCTACATGTGAAGCGGAATACATAGCAGCTTCGAAGCAGCTAATGAAGGAGTGCGGATGAAGGAGTTCATATCCGATCTAGGTGTCATACCTAGTGCATCGGGTCCAATGAAAATCTTCGTGACAATCTCGAGCAATTGCCTTAGCAAAGGAATCCAGATTTCACAAGAGGACCAAGCACATCAAGAGACGCTTCAATTCCATCCGGACTTAGTCCGACGGGAGACATAGAGATTTGCAAGATACACACGGATCTGAATGTTGCGAACCGTTGACTAAGCCTCTTCCACGAGCAAAACATGATCAGCACCAAGACTCCATGGGTGTTAGAATCATTACTATGTAATCTAGATTATTGACTCTAGTGCAAGTGGGAGATCAAGGAAATATGCCCTAGAGGCAATAATAAAGTTATTATTTATTTCCTTATTTCATGATAAATGTTTATCATTCATGCTAGAATTGTATTAACCGGAAACATGATACATGTGTGAATGCATAGACAAACAACATGTCACTAGTATGCCTCTACTAGACTAGCTTGTTAATCAAAGATGGTTATGTTTCCTAACCATGAACAAGGAGTTGTTATTTGATTAACAAGGTCACATCATTAGTAGAATGATCGATTGACATGACCCATTCCTTAGCTTAGCACACGATCGTTTAGTATGTTGCTACCGCTTTTATCCATGACTTATACATGTTCCTGTAACTATGAGATTATGCAACTCCGTTTACGGAGGAACACTTTGGGTGCTACCAAGCGTCACAACGTAATCGGGTGATTATAAAGGAGTACTACAGTGTCTCCAAAGGCGATGTTGGGTTGGCGTATTTGAGATTAGGTTTTGTCACTCCGATTGTCGGAGAGGTATCTCTGGACCCTCTCGGTAATGCACATCACTCAAGCCTTGCAAGCACTACAACTAATGAGTTAGTTGTGAGATGATGTATTACGGAACGAGTAAAGAGACTTGCCGTAACGAGATTGAACTAGGTATTGGATCTTGACGATCGAATCTCGGGCAAGTAACATACCGATGACAAAGGAACAACGTATGTTGTTATGCGGTCTGACCGATAAAGATCTTCGTAGAATATGTAGGAACCAATATGGGCATCCAGGTCCGCTGTTGGTTATTGACCGTGAATAGTTCTAGGTCATGTCTACATTGTTCTCGAACCGTAGGGTCCGCACGCTTAAGGTTTCGATGATGCTTATTATGAGTTTATGTATTTTGATGTACCAAGAAGTTGAGTCCCGGATGTGATCATGGACATGACGAGGAGTCTCGGAATGGTCGAGACATAAAGATTGATATATTGGAAGCCTATATTTGGAGTTGAATGGTTCCGGCAAAACGGAATTTACCGAGTACCGGAGGTTACCGAACCCCCGGAGGTAAATGGGCCTCGATGGGCCTTAGTGGAAAGGAGAAGGGCAGCCCTAGGAGGCGCCAAGGCCCCCTTCCCTAGTCCTACTAGGACTAGGAGAAGGGCCGCCCCCTCTCTCTCTTTCCCTCAGGAATCCTAGTCCAACTAGGATTGGGGAATCCTACTCCCGAGGGAGTAGGACTCCTGGCCAGCGCCTCCTCTTGGCCGCCGCCCTCCCCCAGCTCCTTTATATACGGGGCAGGGGGCACCTTGGAACACACAAGTTGATCTTTAGATCGTTCCTTAGCCGTGTGCGGTGCCCCTCCACCATATTCCACCTCGGTTATACTGTCGCGAAGCTTAGGCGAAGCCTGCGCGCGTGAAACATCAAGATCGTCCTGCACGCCGTCGTCTTGTGGAACTCTCCCTCGACACTCGGCTGGATCGAGTCTGAGGGACGTCATCGAGCTGTCGTGTGTCAAGAACTCGGGGCGTCGGATAACGGCGCGGGATCGGTCGGATCGCGAGGAGAACGTACGACTACTTCCTCTACGTTGTGATCGCTTCCGCTTCGGGTCTACAAGGGTATGTAGACAACACTCTCCCCTCTCGTTGCTATTCATCACCATGATCTTGCGTGTGCGTCGGAAATTTTTTGAAATTACTACGTTCCCCAACAGAAGCTTGCAAGGTGATGGTGATGATGGAGTCGTACTCGACGTGATTCAGATCACCGATGTCCAAGTGCTGAACGGATAGCACCTCCGCGTTCAACACACGTACGGGACGGGAGACGTCTCCTCCTTCTTGATCCAGCAAGGGGGAAGGAGAGGTTGAGGAAGCTCGCTCCAACGGCAGCACGACGGCGTGGTGGTGTTGGTGTAGCAGTACTCTGACAGGGCTTCGCCAAGCGCTTACGGAGGAGGAGAGGTGTTGGGGAGGGGAGGGGCTGCGCCTTGGAGATGGGTGCAGCAGCCCTCCCCCCACCCCTCTATTTATAGGGGAAGGGGCAAGGGGGGCCGGCCCCTCTAGATGGGATCTAGAGGGGCGGCGGAGAGGAGGCTTGCCCCCCAAGCAGGCGCCCCTCGGGGTTTCCCAACCCCAGGCGCATGGGCCCAAGGTGGGGGGCGCGCCCAGCCCTCCAGGGGCTGGCTCCCTCCCCTTTGCGGCCCATGTGGCCCTCCGGGAGGGGTGGCCCCTCCGAGTGGACCCCCGGAACCCCTCCGGTGGCCCCGGTACAATACCAATAACCCCCGGAAACTTTCCGGTGTCCGTATGACAACTCCCCATATATAAAACTTCACCTCCGGACCATTCTGGAACTCCTCGTGACGTCCGGGATCTCATCCGGGACTCCGAAGAACATTTGGTAGTCACATACTAGTCTTCCTACTAACCCTAGCGTCACCGAACCTTAAGTGTGTAGACCCTATGGGTTCGGGAGACACGCAGACATGACCGAGACGACTCTCGGGCAATAACCAACAGCGGGATCTGGATACCCATGTTGGCTCCCACATGCTCCTCGATGATTTCATCGGTTGAACCACGATGTCGAGGATTCGATCAAAACCCCTGTATACAATTCCCTTTGTCAATCGATGCGTTACTTGCCCGAGACTTCGATCGTCGGTATCCCAATACCTTGTTCAGTCTCATTACAAGCAAGTCACTTTACTCATACCGTAATGCATGATCCGTGGCCAACACCTTTGTCACCTTGAGCTCATTATGATGATGAATTACCGAGTGGGCCCAGAGATACCTCTCCGTCATACGGAGTGACAAATCGATCTCGATCCGTGTCAACCCAATGATACTTTCGGAGATACCTGTAATGCACCTTTATAGTCACCCAAAGATGCGTTGTGACGTTTGATACACCCAAGGCACTCCTACGGTATCCGGGAGTTACACGATCTCATGGTCAAAGGAAGAGATACTTGACATTGGCAAAGCCCTAGCAAACGAACTACACGATCTTTGTGCTATGCTTAGGATTAGGTCTTGTCCATCCCGTTATCAACGACATCCAATGTCCATAGTCAGGAAACCATGACTATCTGTTGATCACAACGAACTAGTCAACTAGAGGCTCACTAGGGACATATTGTGGTCTATGTATTCACACATGTATTATGATTTCCGGATAATACAGTTATAGCATGAATAAAAGACAATTATCATGAACAATGAAATATAATAATACTTTTATTATTGCCTCTAGGGCATATTTCCAACAGTCTCCCACTTGCACTAGAGTCACCAATCTAGTTACATTGTGATGAATCGAACACCCATAGAGTTACGGTGTTGATCATGTTTTGCCCATGAGAGAGTTTAGTCAGCGGATCTGCGACATTCAGATCCGTGTGCACTTTGCAAATCTCTATGTCTCCATCTTCAACATTTTCACGGATGGAGTTGAAACAACGCTTGATGTGCACTGGTCTTCTTGTGAAACACAGGCTCCTTGGCAAGGGCAATAGCTCCAAGTTGTCATAGAATAGTTTGATCGGCCCCGACGCATTGGGTATGACTCTAGGTCGATGATGAACTCCTTCACCCAAATCGCTTCATGCGCTGCCTTGAGGCTGCCATGTACTCCGCTTCACACGTAGATCCCGCCACGATGCTCGCTTGCAACCGCACCAGCTTCGCTCCACCATTCAACATATACACGTATCCGGTTTGTGACTTAGAGTCATCGGATCTGAGTCGAAGCTAAGCGTCGGCGTAACCCTTCTGACGAGCTCTTCGTCTCCTCCATAAACGAAACATGTCCTTTGTCCTTTTCGGTACTTTAGGATATTCTTGACCGCTGTCCGGTGTTCCTTGCGGGATTACTTTGGTATCTTGCTACCAAACTTACGGCAAGGTTTACATCAGTGCAGTACACAAGATGGCATACATAATAGATCCTATGGCTGAAGCATAGGGATGACACTCATCTCTTCTTTATCTTTTGTCGTGGTCGGTGGTCGAGCTGAGCTCAATCTCACACCTTGTAACATAGGCAAGAACCCTTTCTTGGACTGATCCATTTTGAACCTCTTCAAAATCTTATCAAGGTATGAGCTTTGTGAAAGACCTATGAGGCGCCTCGATCTATCTCTATAGATCTTGATGCCTAATATATAAGCAGCTTCTCCAAGGTCCTTCATTGAAAACACTTATTCAAGTAGGCCTTAATGTTGTCGAAGTTTTGTATCATTTCCCATCAAGAGTATGTCATCTACATATAATAGGAGAAATGCTCTGAGCTCCCACTCACTTTCTTGTAAACGCAGCTTCTCCATAAGTCAAGCATAAACTAAACGCTTTGATCATCTCATCAAAGCGAATGTTCCAACTCGAGATGCTTGCACCAGTCCATAAATGGATCGCTGGAGCTTGCATACTTTGTTAGCATTCTTAGGATCGACAAAACCTTCCGGCTGCATCATATACAGCTCTTCCTTAAGATGTCCGTTAAGGAATGCCGTTTTGACGTCCATCGCCATATCTCATAATCATAGTATGCGGCAATTTCTAACATGATTGAGACGGACTTGACTTCGCTACGGGAGAGAATGTCTCGTCGTAGTCAATCCCTTGAACTTGTCGATAACCCTTAGCGACAAGTCGAGCCTTATAAATGGTAACATTACCATCCGCGTCCGTCTTCTTCTTAAAAATCCATTTGTTTTCTATAAACTTGTCGATCATCGGGCAAGTCTGTCAAAGTCCATACTTTGTTTTCATACATGGATTCTATCTCGGTTTCATGGCTTCAAGCCATTTGTTGGAATCTGGGCCGCCATCGCTTCTTCATAGTTTGAAGGTTCACCGTTGTCTAACAACATGATTTCGGGACAGGGTTGCGTACCACTGCAGTGCGGAACGTGTCCTGTGGACCTCTGATTCGAGCAACTTGATCCGAAGTTCCTTGATCATCATCATTGGTTTCCTCTTCAGTTGGTGTGGTCATCACAGGAACATTTTCCTGAGCTGCACCACTTTCCCGTTCGAGAGGTAGTACTTCATCGAGTTCTACTTTCCTCCCTGTCGGTGTCGAAACCGGCGGATCTCGGGTAGGGGGTCTCGAACTGTGCGTCTAGGCAGATCGTAATAGGAGACGAGGGACACAATGTTTTTACCCAGGTTCAGGCCCTCTCGATGGAGGCAATACCCTCGTCTGCTTGATTAATATTGATGATATGGGTAGTACAAGAGTAGATCTACCACGAGATCAATGAGGCTAAACCCTAGAAGCTAGCCTATGGTATGATTGTTGAGATGTAATGTTGTGTCCTACGGACTACAGCCCTCCGGTTTATATAGACACCGGAGAGGCTAGGGTTACACAGAGTCGGTTACAATGGTAGGAGATCTTCATATCCGCATTGCTAAGCTTGCCTTCCACGCCAAGTAAAGTACCTTCCGGACACGAGCCGGAGTCTTCGATCTTCTATCTTCGTAGTCTGGGAGTCCGGCGGATATCGATAGTCCGGCTATCCGGACACCCCCTAGTCCAGGACTCCCTCAGTAGCCCCCGAACCAGGCTTCATTGACGATAAGTCCAGCGTGCTTGTAGTCTTCGGCGTTGCAAGGCGGGTTCTCCCTTCGAAGTCCATGTTCACCTTAAGCGATGTCCGCTGTACCTCGAATCTTGTGCTTCTTGGCTTCTCGCCAAATTACGGCCCTCTTCCACGCGTCGCCGCGAATGCGAAAAGCCAGGAGTCTTTACATTTCACCCCGTTTCTGCGGGTCACTGACTTATTAAAGGGCGGGGATCCAGATCCAAACCGCACCATCTTCCTCCCACGTATAACCATCGAGCGCCTCGACTCTGAAATCCATTCCACCATGGATCGTCAGCGGCTCTTCCTCACGCGCTCCCAGCCCATCGCCGGGATTGGAGGAGGTGCTCTATTCGCACAATGAGCTAGTAAAGCTCCAAACAGAGGATGGCTTCCTCCGGCCTTCATGGTTCGGTCCGAGCGGATGGTTACTGCTCGAGGAGGGAGCAGGCGGAGGACACCCCAAACCCCAGCAGGGGAGCGGGTGTGCTTTGTCCCTTATCTAATAAGGGGCTCGGGTTTCCAATACACCCGTTCCTCCGCGGGCTCTGAAGTTCTCGGACTTCAACTCCATCACCTCACGCCCGCTTACATGTTGCACATCATGCGAGCTACGTAGCTCTTTGCGAGCTATTCTTGGGCATCGAGCCCCATTTCGCATTGTGGAAGAGGCTATTACGCCTCGTGCCCGTTCTCACCGGGGTCCATATATCAAGTGGCGGCGCGAAATATGGCGCATCGCTGGGACGGATACCTATCCGGCACCCCCAAGAGGGCGTCCAAGATCGGCCCTCGGGTAGTTTTATATAGTAGGCGCTCCGTTGCCCGACCAGTCCGGATTGCCCTCCGGAGTTTGATCTTGCTCCCTTGAAGAAACGCCTCGGTGGCGCCACGGAGCCCCGTTTGGAGGAAGACAAGAGCGTCCATTACTTGATGGGCGGATAAGATTAATGGCTCATTCGGCTTGACCATGTTTGGAGTCATGGCGGCGTGCATCAGCGGGGTGCAGCCGCTGTCTGAAGGCCACCCATGTGGGATTTCAGCGGGAAGATGGCGCTACAACGCACGACGGCAAAAGGGCGGTTGACCGAGGATCTGGTGAAGATCTGTCCGGTCTGTACAAGGGGAGAAGGAGGATTTCCTTCGTCCGAACCACGTGGATGGGTTTTCTATGGTCAACCCGGAGGATGGGTAGCGAACACCTTGAAGGGTTCTACCCGTGCTTTGAAGTTTAAGCTTCTTACATTCGTCTTGGTAGCGCAGGTCTACGCCGGACTGTGGAGGACATGGTAAGTCCTGCTCCGCAACCCGAGGATCCTGAAGGGTCCCTGGGTCCGGCCTCCGAAGAGGATCCGGACATCGGGGTGGAGCTGATTGACGAGGTGTATCACCAGCTCAGCATTGACAATGCTTTGGTCGCTATTACGGCGGACTACCCCGGGCTGAGTTCGGCATCCCAGGTGACCAAGACCGAAGTCCGGACACTGTTATTTTATCCTTGCCTATTCTGACCTTCGCGAACGATGGTATTTTGTAGGAAGCTCCATTACGGCAGGAAGCCGAGCCTGCGGCGGCCAACTTACAGAGGTCAGGCCGAACCAGCAGGAGGAAAAGGAGTGCCGTGCGGGCGGAAACATCGCCGCAGAGGTACAGCTCGCTTTTGACTTTTCTGAGCAACGTTCCAAGGAAACTTTCTAAGTGCTCATGATCTTCATAGGAGAAAAAGCGCTCGGCGGACTGCGAGCACAGGAATTGCCCCCCCCAATCAACTCCCGCCAGGCTCCAACGCCCGGACTGGAGGGGGAGGCAATCGCAAGACACGAATCGGATCCTACTCCAACGGAGGATACCGACAGACTGTCCGCCACAACGTCAGAGGTGGAGAGCGCTATGAATCATAGACGCCGCCGGACAGTTCTTCAAGAGGCGTGCTTTTCCCCTGAGGCATTGGATGCCTTTAAAGCAGGGGACGCGCATCTCGGGCTGCCCAAAATGGTTTTGCGAGCCACGGGCGGTATGTTAAATACATATGGGTAAGGGAATTTTAATGGTTGTATGCACCAAGAGCCCCGAGACTTAAATTAGTTATGTTAACTGATTTAAGGATCATGTAAACTTCGAGCTCTTAACGAGAAGAACGCCCGGCTGTCACAGGGCTGCAAGATTATAAGGCCCAACTTGAGGCCGCACTTGCTGCCGCAGGAGGAGATGGAAAGACCCTCCCGTAACACATTTGTATAAATGAATATAAGCGTTGTCGGCGTGCGCGACGAGTCTAATCTTGACATCAGAGGTGCTGCCGAACAAGATCCGGACAAGCAATCTCTATTACGCCACGACTAAAAGCCGGCGAAAATGTCTTGAAACGAGTTCAGCAGGAAAGGAACAAGCTTCAAGATGCCAATGCCAAGCTCGGAGAAGAGCTGAAAGATGCACAGGCCGAGCTGTCCGGCTCCGTTAAGGAGAATCAACGGCTTCGTCGCGGCATCTATAGTAAGTGCTTGAGCGAACTCTCTCAGGAAGAAGAGTTCGGCGAGGAAGCGATTTGACGTGATATGTCTTGTAGGTATACTCACGGGCCATCCTGCGGAGGAGATGCCCGTATCAATGGGTGATCAACTTCCGAACTGTTGCGGCTGTGCGAGCGAGTTGGCGAGCAATGAGTGGCGTCGTCAAAGGCTTTATGGCCATCCTCGTCCCGCCCGAGGGCCTCGGGAGCTTGCAGAGAAGCTACGAAGTGCGGCAGCGCTTCCATTTGTGGAAGGTTTCGACCTGCCGTCAAGGTGCCGAGGAGGCTTGGGCCATGGTGAAGGCAGCGGTACAAGAAGGCGGATCCCAACCATATGGCGAAGTTGGACGGTGGGGCCCGGCGGAAGGAGATCCTGTGAGTTTAGTGTACAGCCGGTAGAACTGGCTGCTAAATTTTCCCAGCGGGACTGTAAGCTAGACAGCACATTAAGCGGGATTGAGGAGGAATACAATCAATAAACTTGACAATGTATATTATTCTTATAAATGACATGTGAAATGCCTTCTAGCTGGATTGTAGATCGTTTGCCGTTGCCGACCTTTTAACCCGACCTCGGGACCCTAGAGTCGGAGTGTGTCCGAATACCTTTTGGTTAATAAATAACCGTGGTATGCATGGAGACTAGGCGTAGGGGTCATTAGTGCTTTATCGGCAAGTGCCCAACTAGTTATGTTATATTACATGGTTAGTAAGAAACATCTTCGGGGAGAATAGTTCGTTAAGGGTTCCTTTATTTGGGGTGGCATGCCCTAAAGTGCATGTCCGGACTGCCAATGGAGCGATAAAACATCTGGGGCAGATGGAAAAAATAGGTAAAAAGTCATCTTTTAAATCACCGAATCGAATATTCCCTTAAGAACGCTAGCTTTGGCTTCACCCGATCGAGGTACACATCCGGTGACCCGGCGATAACAATCGCAGAGGTGCTCCTTTACCACCTAGCCGAACAATCGGGAGCGTGGGGTAAGCACAGAGCCAGCAACCCAGCTTGGCCAAAACTTAAGTCATATCGATGCATATAATGGCGAGTAAAAGGTACATGTGGAAGCATGACACATGTGTTGGGTATAAAACCAGTATAGTTGAGCTTCGTAAAAGAAGCCCCAGAATAACGAGTCTGGTGGCACGTCATATGTATGCAAAAATGCGAAAATAGGCCCGAAGGATTTGTTAATTTTAAAAGGATAAAAGAGAGATAAAAGACAGCGAAGTATAAAAGATTGGGCGGGGAAGGGGCGAACTCTTAGTCGGCGCTAGGGATAGAATCGTCGGAGGCGGGCTCGTTCCATGGGTTCGGCTCGAGTCGGTTGTCCGACGCATTTAAATGACGCAGTGCGCCCGCGGTCGATGCTTGATCAATGATGAAGGGCCTTCCATCCGGGTTTGAGCTTGTCCTTTTCTTGTCCGGCAGCGTAGAACTAGTTCACCAGCGTTATAGGTCTTGGCCCGTACTTCTGCTTTTGATATCTTGAGCTCTCTGCTGGTAAAATGCGGAGCGAGCCTTGGCGACGTCACGTTCTTCCTCAATGTGTCCAAGATGTCCTGCCGATCAAGCTCGGCTTCTCTTTCCTCGTACATGCGCTTTCGAGGTGAGTCATGAATAATGTCGCAGGCGATCGCCTCTGCGCCGTATACCATAAAAATGGTGTGAATCCGGTAGTACGATTAGGCCTTGTCCGCAGCCCCAGTCGGAGTCGAGCTCCTCGACCCATTGGGTGTCTGATTTAGTGAGTGACCTCACTAGTCCGGGTTTAATGCCGCTCATTATTAGACCGTTTGCTCTTTCCACTTGACCGTTGGTTTGAGGGTGATAGATCGGCGCATAGTCGAGCTTAATGCCCATATTTTTGCACCATGCCTTGACCTCATCGGCTGTGAAGTTAGTGCCGTTATCGGTGATGATGCTATGGGGACTCCGTAGCGGTGTACCACCTCGATATAAAGTCTATCACTGGTCCGGACTCTGCCGTTTTGACGGTTTGGCCTCTATCCATTTGGTGAATTTATCCACCATGACCAACAGTATTTTTTCTTGTGGGTTCCCCTTTAAGGGCCCCACCATGTCAAGCCCCTGGACATGACGGCCGGTAATGGGTATGGTTTTGAGGCGGTGGGTGGCATATGGCTCGATTAGCGAAGAGCGGCAACCGACGCATCGCTGGACCAAGTCTGTGCATCTGCCTCGAGCTGTTGGCCAATAAAATCGATGCACGAACGCCTTTCCTACGGGGCCGGGCTGCTGCGTGGTGTCCACCTAGTCCGCATGGATTTCAGCCAGGAGGTTTTGCCCTTCTTCTTGGAGATACATCTTTGAAGGACTCGGTAGTACTTTTCTTATAAAGTTCTCCCTCATGAACCTTGTAGGCCTTGATCGCGGACTATCAGCGGGCCTCATTTTGGTCTTCGGGAGCTCCTGCCTAAGTAAGTAGGCGAGAAAGGTTCTTTCCACGCGCGATTACGCCATTATGTCGTGGGCGGATTGTGTTACGTTATCTGCTGAGTCACCAATTGGTGCGGCTTTCTCCGGTTTGTCGCTACGGACTCCTCTTCCCACAATGACGGATGGCTTGAAGAGTCGTTCGGGAAGATATTTGGAGGGACAACATCACGTTTCGCACCGATCGTGCGTAATGTCGGCCGCTTGGTTGTTATCTCGGGCTATGTGATGGAATTGAGTCCTTCAAACCGGTGACATTTTCGTGACAGCATTATGATATGCTGCCATTTTCGGATCCTTGGCGTCAAAGTCTCCATTTATTTGGGATATTGCGAGGTTTGAATCGCGCACCTCTAGGCGTTGAATGCCCATGGAGATCGCCATCCGGAGACCATGTAACAAGGCCTCGTATTCGGCTGCGTTGTTGGAGTCCGTGTACATTATTTGAAGTACATCTTGGTCAGATCTCCGGTGGGGACGTCGATCTGACGCCAGCCCCAGATCCGGCCAACATTTTGGAGCCGTCGAAGTGCATAGTCAATTGGGTATCGTCGTACTCTTTAGGTAGTTCGCTTCATCCATTCGGCGACGAAGTCAGCCAAGACTTACGACTTTATGGCTCGTCGAGGTTTGTAAGTTATGTCGAATGGCAAGAGCTCGATGGCCCATTTTGCAATCCTGCCCGTTGTGTCGCGGTTATTTATAATGTCATTGAGTGGTACTTCAGAGGCCACTGTTATCGAACACTCTTGAAAGTAGTGCCGGAGCTTCCGGGATGCCATGAACACCGCATATGCTATCTTTTGATAGTGCGGGTAACGGGATTTGCAGGGGGTTAACACAGTGGATACGTAATACACTGGTTTTTGAAGAGGGAATTTATGCCCTTCTGTTGCTCGTTCGACGACGAGGACAGCGCTCACAACTTGATGTGTTGCAGCGATGTATAACAACATCGGTTACGCCTTGAGTGCGCGCAGCTAGGACGGTTGTTGCCAATATGGCCTTTATTTCTTGAGTCCGGCGGTGGCGCATCCGTCCCTCGAAGTGTTGGTGCGCCTTAGGAGGCGATAAAGAGGCAACGCCTTCTCTCCTAAGCGGGAGATAAACGGCTTAAGGCTGCCACGCATCCCGTTAATTTTGTATTTGCTTGAGGTCCTTTGGGATATCCAAGCGTGTGAGCTCGGATCTTGGCGGATTTGCTTGATTCCTCTACGGACACAATGAAGCCCAGCAGACTTTACGGCTGATGCGCCGAAAACACATTTCTCGGACTCGACTTAATGTCATATGCTCCGAGGTTGTCGAATGTGAGCCTCAAATCGTCTACTAAAGTTTCGGCGTGTTTTGTTTTGACGACTCGCCGTCTCGTGATCCTCATTGTTTTGCCTATCTGGGTAGCCAAACATGTTTGAATCATCGCTGATATGTTGCGCGGCATTTTTGAGTTCAAGGGCATCGTGTTGAAGCGAATGGTCCGTATGGAGTAATGAATGCCGTTGCGGCTTGGTGCCTTCGCCATCTTGATTTGATGATAGCCAGAGTATGCATCCAGGAAGCACAACGAATCGTGTCCTGTCGTGGCATCGATAATTTGATCGATGCGGGGGAGGGGGAAAGGATCCTTTGGGCAAGCCTTATTGAGGTCTTTGAAGTCGACGCAGAGGCGCCAGGATTTGTCCTTCTTTGGTACCATCACCAAATTTGCTAGCCAGTCCGGATGTTTGATATCTCTGATGAATCCGGCTTCCAATAACTTGGCTACCTCTTCTCCCATTGCTTGTCTTTTGGGCACGGAAAATCATCGAAGAGCCTGTTTGATTGGTTTAAATCCTTTTAGGATGTTTAGGCTGTGTTCGCCAACTGCGAGGATTCGGGCATGTCCGAAGGGTGCCAAAGCGAAGATGTCGATTTTCCGAAGGAATTCGCGCGATCTTGGCGTCGACTTCGGGTTCAACTGTGCTCGATGGAGGCCGTCTTTGTTGGGTCCGTTGGGTGGACCTGAAATTTAACTATCTCATCTGCTGGTTTGAAGGAGGTGGACTTGGATCTTTTATCGAGTATCACGTCGTCCCTGTTTACCGTGGGCGTGGCGCGATAAGTTCCTCTGCCGCTAAGGCTTGGATAGTGCCTCAAGGGCTAGTGCGGCTGTCTTATTTTCGGCCGGTCTGTGTCCGGATCAGCGACGAGTGATTATTCCGCTGGGCCTGCATTTTGAGCTTCATGTACCCATAACGAGGTATTGCTTGAAAAATTGTGAATGCCTCTCGTCCTAATATGGCGTGATAGCCGCTCTTGAGCAGGGCTACAGGAACGTGACTTCTTCAGATCTATAATTGTCCGGAGGCCGAACACCACATCGAGTGTGATTTTTCCGGTGCAGCGCTTCCGGCTAGGGATTATTCCTCTGAAGGTTGTCTTTGCTTCGCTCATCGGCTCCAATCGATTTCCATTTTCCGCAGGTTTCCTCGTAAATGAGGTTTAGTCCGCTGCCGCCGTCCATGAGGACCTTTGTCGATCGAAAGCCGTCCACTATGGGACTAAGTACCGGTCTTGGTGGGGCTCTGAGTAGTTCGAGATGTGGGCTCGTCGCTAGCGCCAAGGTGATAGCTGTGTCGCTCCATGGATTTGCTTTGTTGCTACTTGGTAGACTTGGCGAGTTCGCGGATTGTTCGTTTCGCATATTATTTGATGCGAAAGTCTCAAGAGGCTATTGACCTTGTCTTTGGTATTGTTGGAGTGGTTTCCGGGCGAAGCTCTTCGCCACTTTTGGCCACTGCCGTAATATCAACATGCTCGAAGGCTATGCGTTGGGATAGCTCCCCGTATTGTGAAGTTCTGAGGTCCATTGAGCCATCCCTCGATCTGATTCCGTTTCCCTTGCTGGGTTTTTGCTTTTTGATCTTTGCATCCGGGGCTGATTGTGGGCCCTTTTACCGCTGAATTGGGTTTGGGGCGGATTATCCCAAAATTTATTTTCAGTTTTCCGGAAACTTTTAAATCGCATAGTACTTCGACTTTCGACGCCAGATCGATAAAACGCAGCGTAATCTTCATGACGATCGATGGTGTTCAGATTCCTTGTCCATGCAATTATTGCGAATATTGAGATTATGTTCTCCTCTCGGTAGTCCTTTATCCTGTCCATAACCAGGAGGAATCGCCCAATAATGATGTCTTTGTTTCGAGGGCTCTTGCCGAACTAGAGATAAATCGCATATGTTTGGGCGGGAGGGTGGAATAAAATCCGGATCCCTGCCCATCTTTGGGCTCAATGGGCGAGGACTTCGATTTGGAAGCTTGATTTGCTGAAACAGCCCAGTAGTCCGGAACGGCGCTTGACTTTAAGTTCAATGCTCGATTAGAGTCCGTCCTCCGCGGGAATCCGGCGTGGAGGTTCGGGAATCGGACCTGATTGTTTTCAACAATGGCGACGAGTTGCCGAGTTGTTCTTCTACCACTTGATGTGGTGGGTAACACAGGGAGTTAATCTCTCTCGGATCGGTTTTAAGCCCCATCGATTGTAGTCTGCTGCGACTCCCGATGCGGCGCGATCCAAGAGCTTGTTAACAAGCGAGCTCGATTGGATCTAACTGCTCGGCAGCTTTAGGGCTGACTCGAAGATTGCTTTCGACGACACGAGAAGTCATTGCGAAGCGGCGGCGGACAGACGGTCATAAGGAAACCGCCGAGCGGATTATCGACCGGCAGCGAGGCCCCTCCGGTGAGAACACCGTCTTTGAAGGCGGGTGAAGGCATCCGCTCTATCGGCGGCGACACGAGGAACTCTCAATGAAAGCACCAATGTCGGTGTCAAAACCGGCGGATCTCGGGTAGGGGGTCCCGAATCGTGCGTCTAGGCGGATGGTAACAGGAGGCGAGGACACAATGTTTTTACCTGAGTTCAGGCCCTCTCGATGGAGGTAATACCCTCGTCCCGCTTGATTAATATTGATGATATGGGTAGTACAAGAGTAGATCTACCACGAGATCAATGAGGCTAAACCCTAGAAGCTAGCCTATGGTATGATTGTTGAGATGTAATGTTGTGTCCTACGGACTACAGCCCTCCGGTTTATATAGACACCGGAGAGGCTAGGGTTACACAGAGTCGGTTACAATGGTAGGAGATCTTCATATCCGCATTGCCAAGCTTGCCTTCCACGCCAAGTAAAGTACCTTCCGGACACGAGCCGGAGTCTTCGATCTTCTATCTTCGTAGTCTAGGAGTCCGGCGGATATCGATAGTCCGGCTATCCGGACACCCCCTAGTCCAGGACTCCCTCACTCCCACTTACTTCTTTCGAGAGAAACTCTTTTTCCAGAAAGCATCCGTTCTTGGCAACAAAGATCTTGCCTTCGGATCTTAAGTAGAAGGTATACCCGACAGTTTCCTTAGGGTATCCTATGAATACGCATTTTTCCGACTTGGGTTCGAGCTTTTCAGGTTGAAGTTTCTTGACATAAGCATCGCATCCCCAAACTTTTAGAAACGACAGCTTAGGTTTCTTCCCAAACCATAATTCATACGGTGTCGTCTCAACGGATTTAGACGGTGCCCTATTTAAAGTGAATGTAGCTGTCTCTAGAGCATATCCCCAAAATGATAGCGGTAAATCGGTAAGAGACATCATAGACCGCACCATATCCAATAGAGTGCGATTCGACGTTCGGACACACCGTTCTGTTGAGGTGTTCCAGCGGTGTGAGTTGTGAAACGATTCCACATTTCCTTAAGTGTGTACCAAATTCGTGACTTAAGTATTCTCCTCCACGATCGATCGTAGGAACTTTATCTTTCGGTCACGTTGATTCTCCACCTCATTCTGAAATTCCTTGAACTTTTCAAAGGTCTCAGACTTGTGTTTCATTAAGTAGACATACCCATATCTACTTAAGTCATCAGTGAGAGTGAGAACATAACGATATCCTCCGCGAGCCTCAACGCTCATTGGACCGCACACATTGGTATGTATGATTTCCAACAAGTTGGTTGCTCGCTCCATTGTTCCGGAGAACGGAGTCTTGGTCATTTTGCGCATGAGGCATGGTTCGCATGTATCAAACGATTCATAATCAAGAGACTCTAAAAGTCCATCAGCATGGAGCTTCTTCATGCGCTTGACACCAATGTGACCAAGGCGGCAGTGCCACAAGTATGTGGGACTATGATTATCAACTTTACATCTTTTGGCATCCACACTATGAACATGTGTAATATTACGCTCGAGATTCATTAAGAATAAACCATTGACCATCGGAGCATGACCATAAAACATATCTCTCATATAAATCGAACAACCATTATTCTCAGACTTAAATGAGTAGCCATCTCGTATTAAACGAGATCCAGATACAATGTTCATGCTCAAACTTGGCACTAAATAACAATTATTAAGGTTCAAAACTAATCCCGTGGGTAAATGTAGAGGCAGCGTGCCGACAGCGATCACATCGACTCTGGAACCATTCCCGACGCGCGTCATCACCTCGTCCTTCGCCAGTCTCCTTTTATTCCGCAGCTCCTGCTGTGAGTTACAAATATGAGCAACGGCACCGGTATCAAATACCGGGAGTTACTACGAGTCTTGGTAAGGTACACATCAATTAAATGTATATCAAATATACCTTTGGTGTTGCGGCCTTCTTATCCGCTAAGTATTTGGGGCAGTTCCGCTTCGGTGACCCTTCCCCTTGCAATAAAAGCAATCAGTCTCGGGCTTGGGTCCATTCTTTGACTTCTTCCCGCAATCGGCTTACGGGCGCGGCAACATCCTTGCCGTCCTTCTTGAAGTTCTTCTTGCCCTTGCCCTTCTTGAACTTAGTGGTCTTATTGACCATCAACACTTGATGTTCTTTCTTGATTTCAGCCTCTGCTGACTTGACATCGAGAACACTTGAGAATGGTCTTCACCATCCCCGCATGTTGTAGTTCATCACAAAGCTCTTGTAGCTTGGTGGGAGCGATCGGAGGATTCTGTCAATGACCGCCTCATCCGGAGGTTAATGTTCATTTGGGTCATACGGTTGTGCAACCCGGACATCTTTAGGATGTGCTCACCGATGAACTGTTTCCTCCATCTTACAAGCTGTAGAACTTGTCGGAGACATCATATCTCTCGACCGGGCATGAGCTTGAAAAACTAGTTTCAGCTCTTGAACATCTCATATGCTCTGTGATGCTCAAAACGCTTTTGGAGCCCGGTTCTAAGTCAGTAAATCATGCCGCACCGAGCGAGGGAGTAATCATCGAGACGAGTTTGCCAAGCATTCATAATGTCTTGGTTCTCAGGGACGGAGCGTCACCTAGCGGTCCATCTAGGACATATTGCTTTCGGCAGCTATGAGGATGATCCTCGGGTTCGGACCCGATCCGTATAGTTGCTGCCATCATCTTTCAGCTTGGTTTTCTCTAGGAACGCGTTGAAGTTCATGTTGACATTAGCGTTGGCCATTTGATCTACAAGACATATTTGCAAAGGTTTTAGACTAAGTTCATGATAATAAAGTTCTAATCAAATTATGAACTCCCACTTAGATTAGACATCCCTCTAGTCATCTAAGTGTTACACGATCCGAGTCGACTAGCTCGTGTCCGATCATCACGTGAGACGGACTAGTCATCGTCGTTGAACATCTTCATGTTGATCGTATCTTCCATACGACTCGTGTTCGACCTTTCGGTCTCCGTGTTCCGAGGCCATGTCTGTACATGCTAGGCTCGTCAAGTTAACCCTAAGTGTTTTCGTTGTGTAAAACTGTCTTACACCCGTTGTATGTGAACGTAAGAATCCATCACACCCGATCATCACGTGGTGCTTAGAAGCAACGAACTGTAGCAACGGTGCACAATTAGGGGAGAACACTTCTTGAAATTTTTGTAAGGGATCATCTTATTTACTACCGTCGTCCTAAGTAAACAAGATGCATAAACATAATAAACATCACATGCAATTATATATAGTTGTGACATGATATGGCCAATATCATACAGCTCCATTGATCTCCATCTTCGGGGCTCCATGATCATCTTGTCACCGGCTTGACACCATGATCTCCATCATCATGATCTCTATCATCGTGTCTTCATGAAGTTGTGACGCCAACGACTACTTCTACTTCTATGGCAAACGCGTTTAGCAATAAAGTAAAGTAGTTTACATGGCGTTCTTCAATGACATGCAGGTCATACAAAAATAAAGACAACTCCTATGGCTCCTGCCGGTTGTCATACTCATCGACATGCAAGTCGTGAATCCTATTACAAGAACATGATCTCATACATCACAATTCATAATTCATCACAACTTCTGGCCATATCACATCACATGATCAATCGCTGCAAAAACAAGTTAGACGTCTTCTAATTGTTGTTGCATCTTTTCTGATGGCTGCAATTGGGTTCTAGCAAGAACGTTTTCTTACCTACGAATAACCACAACGTGATTTTGTCAACTTCTATTTACCCTTCATAAGGGCCCTGTTCATCGAATCCGCTCCAACTAAAGTGGGAGAGACAGACACCCGCCAGCCACCTTATGCAACTAGTGCAAGCATAAGTGTAAGGTTGGCCCGGGCCGCTTCATCCCACAATACCGTTGAAGCAAGAAAAGACTAGTAGATGCAAGTAAGTTGACAAGATCCACGCCCACAACAAAATTGTGTTCTACTCGTGCATTAGAGAACTACGCATAGACCTGGCTCATGATGCCACTGTTGGGGAACGTTGCAGAAAATTAAAATTTTTCCTACGGTTTCACCAAGATCCATCTATGAGTTCATCTAAGCAACGAGTCATGGGAGAGAGTTTGCATCTACATACCACTTGTAGATCACGTGCGGAAGCTTGCAAGGTGATGGTGATGATGGAGTCGTACTCGACGTGATTCAGATCACCGATGTCCAAGTGCTGAACGGATAGCACCTCCGCGTTCAACACACGTACGGGACGGGAGACGTCTCCTCCTTCTTGATCCAGCAAGGGGGAAGGAGAGGTTGAGGAAGCTCGCTCCAACGGCAGCACAACGGCGTGGTGGTGTTGGTGCAGCAGTACTCCGACAGGGCTTCGCCAAGCGCTTACGGAGGAGGAGAGGTGTTGGGGAGGGGAGGGGCTGCGCCTTGGAGATGGGTGCAGCAGCCCTCCCCCACCCCTCTATTTATAGGGGAAGGGGCAAGGGGGGCCGACCCCTCTAGATGGGATCTAGAGGGGGGGCGGCGGCCAGGGAGGGGAGGCTTGCCCCCAAGCAGGGGCGACCCTCGGGTTTCCCCCCCCCTAGGCGCATGGGCCCAAGGTGGGCGCGCCCAGCCCTCCAGGGCTGGCTCCTCCCTTGCACCCATGTGGCCCTCCGGAGGGGTGGCCCTCGGTGGACCCCGGAACCCCTCCGGTGGCCCCAGACAATACCGATAACCCCGAAACTTTCCGGTGTCCGTATGACAACTTCCCATATATAAAACTTCACCTCCGGACCATTCCGGAACTCCTCGTGACGTCCGGGATCTCATCCGGACTCAAACAACATTCGGTAGTCACATACTAGTCTTCCTAATAACCCTAAGCGTCACCGAACCTTAAGTGTGTAGACCCTACGGGTTCGGAGACACGTAGACATGACCGAGGCGACTCTCGGGCAATAACCAACAGCGGATCTGGATACCCATGTTGGCTCCCACATGCTCCTCGATGATTTCATCGGTTGAACCACGATGTCAAGGATTGATCAAAACCACAGATACAATTCCCTTTGTCAATCGATGCGTTACTTGCCCGAGACTCGATCGTCGGTATCCCAATACCTTGTTCGGTCTCGTTACCGGCAGGTCACTTTACTCGTACCATAATGCATGATCCCGTGGCCAACACCTTGGTCACCTTGAGCTCATTATGATGATGCATTACCGAGTGGGCCCAGAGATACCTCTCCGTCATACGGGGTGACAAATCCCAGTCTCGATCCGAGTCAACCCAACAGATACTTTCGGACATACCTGTAATGCACCTTTATAGTCACCCGATACGTTGTGACGTTTGATACACCAAGGCACTCCTACGGTATCCGGAGTTACGATCTCATGGTCGAAGGAAGAGATACTTGACATTGGCAAAGCCCTAGCAAACGAACTACGATCTTTGTGCTATGCTTAGGATTGGGTCTTGTCCATCACATCATTCTCCTAATGATGTGATCCCGTTATCAACGACATCCAATGTCCATAGTCAGGAAACCATGACTATCTGTTGATCACAACGAGCTAGTCAACTGGAGGCTCACTAGGGACATATTGTGGTCTATGTATTCACACGTGTATTACGATTTCCGGATAATACAGTTATAGCATGAATAAAAGACAATTATCATGAACAATGAAATATAATAATACTTTTATTATTGCCTCTAGGGCATATTTCCAACAGAGGCTCCCTCGCCAGCGGCGTCCATACCAGTCGGAGCTGCTATTGCTGTTGCTCTGGCTCTCGCTCGCTCGCGCTGCTGCTCTGCTCTTTGTGTCGCTCGTGTTGCTGCTCTGCTCTGATCTTGCTCTCGCTCACACTACTGATGCTAGTACACTAGCTGCTGTAGCTACATGAGTTGCTGCTCTAGCTCTTGCTTGCTCGTGCTACTGCTCTACTCTCCCTCTCACTCGTGCTGCTGCTTTGCTCTCCCTCTCGCTCGCGTTGCTGCTCTGCTCTCCCTCTCGCTCGTGCTGCTGCTCTGCTCTTGCTCTCGCTTGCGCTGCTGATGCCGGTACATGGGCTGCTGCAACTACATGAGTTGTTGCAACAGCTCTAGTTCGTGTTGTTGCTCCAGCTGCTATTTGCTAGTGTGTTCCTGTTGATTGCCTGCTGATTTAGATCACCTTTTCTCTGCTACTACTGCTCGACCGGCCTAGACTACTAGTGTGTTCTGTTTCAACAGTAACATTCAGTTTCGACAGTTAAGTCCTGAGTCAACGGTTTTTACCTCATCTGTTGGAGTCAGGTGTTTTTTGGTGATGTAAATTTTACATCTACCATTTTTTGATGTATTTTAAATCATCTATTGGAGATGCTATTAGAATCCCACTAGAGATTAATGATGTTTGTCTTGTACTGCTTCAGCCTCGATGTCGTACAGCTCGCCGGAGCTGCTTCAACGACGGAACCACCCATCACAACAGAGCAGTACACTAGACACCGTCTACGGATGCCTCAGATCTTCTTCCACACTTCCGACAGACACCTCTGCGGTAACTTTTTCAGCGACGAACCCAATGATGGTGAGGTCGACATGGCTACGCCAAAGATATTGTACACTTGTTGCATCACTTGTTACTCTACAATCATGTCGATCCCTTAGGGCTATTTTGGTTCAAGGAAAAATTGAAGGAAAAACATAGCAAGAGGAAAATTTTCCCATCATACTTTGCTATTCAACTGGAGAAAAACATCCAACTGGACCTACTTTTCAAAATCCTAAGCATGAAAACAAGACTAAGTGCATTACTGGCAGAATAACATTCTAACTGTACACATTTTCATGTGTTTTGACTTTAATTTGGCCATGTTTCCTTGCATTTGTCTGCTCTTCCAATTTCTGTGAACCAAACATCCAAGTTGACAGAAATCCCGTGTTTACAAATGCTCTATTTCCCACGTGCATTCCTATCATATTTCGGTGTTTTTCCTATCCCTACATTTTTAGAATCCTGCAAGCCAAAGGAGCCCTTACAGAATTACTTCAGTTACAGATAGGTGTCGAAGAAAACTTTGTGTGGTTTGTCTTGCTCCTACCGCGCCGTCGTCCACCTCGCCTGAGCTACTCCATCAACAGAAGCGTCCACCATACCATACATCATGACTCATGACCGTCTTTCTCCGCCTCAGATCTCCTTCCCCGCAGCCGACAGCCATCGCAACGACATTACCATCATCGACTCAGCAGATGAACCTTAGGAGTACATGGGTCCACAAGAGAGGTCGCACTCTTTTGTTTCTGCTTACGTTATGCATTGCTTAATACTACCTGCTACTTTATCATCCTGTTCACCTCTTAGACTCCAAGTCAGGTCCAAATTAATGCTCAAACTTGAGTTATAAAATGCTTGTGGGGCACATATGGAGGCATCAATGAATTGCATGCCTGTCTATTATCAGGTTCACCTAGGGTATGTCTATGTTGTTCATCTTGGGTGGGAAACAAACAGTAAAACAATCATCATCTGTATTTTTTATTAAATTAAAGCTATAGCTATCATAAGTGTGCTATCACTATTTTTGGATCTATCCACTGGTTGTTACCATCACTCTAGATTTTTGCATGCTCTCCTTACATAATCTCACTATTTTATTTTTGTATGCATGTCAGTCATTGTACATAGTCATGCTGAGCAAGTAGAGAAAAAGAGAAGAGTTTTGTGTGGAAATACAATGTCATGCAGACATCGCTCCATGATGGGTGCAACGACAAACCCTCCCCCCTCCTCCAGATTGTAATCCATAGGAAGATAGATGTTCAGAGGTGGATTCAGAGGGAGACGACCAGTCCTATTTACCCGCCGAGGTGTTTGCTCTAACTTGCCATGATGATGTATGTTTGTCACATCATGCATATGTTGCCTTGCATTGCTTACTTTCAACATCATATATATCATCTGCTTAGTTTAGATATGTTATGTAACGCCACATGTTTAGTTTCCATATCATATATGTGAACTATGCAATCTCATATTTTTTATCCAGCCATAATATATGTGAAATATGGAATGCCATCCTGTTTAGACAGACATCATATATTTGAATTATATCTTGCCATTCCTATTTTTTTATTACATCTCCATTTGTCGACAATGTTTGTACATTCAACTACTCTTCTTGTGCATCGGCCATTTGAATGGGTGATGGAAAAATTGGGAGTGAAAACAAGGTCTTCAGAGCAGACCGTGCTACCTGTCAAAGCAGTTCTCTTGCTGGGTACAGATAGCTCCTCAGAGATGGATTCAGAGACAGATGACCAGTCCTATCCCCCCACCCCCCGAGGTGTATGCTCTAACTTGGCAGGGTTATACAGCTCATATCATGCACATGGTGTCTTGCATTGCATACTTTAGACATCATATAAACAATATTCAACACCATGTTCTTAGTTCTGCCATCATATATGTGAATGCCATCTATTTAGTATATAAATCACATATATGAATTATATCATGTCATCCTGATTACTTAGATAACATGTATTTGATATATGTCATGTGAACCTGTTTACAAAAGACATCATATAATTATCGCATGCCATCATGTTTTGTTAGTCATCATATCTTTGAATTATGTCATGCTATCCAATTTAGATACACATCATATATGTGAAATTATGTCATGCTATCCTTTTTAGTTAAACAATATATATGTGAACTATTTCATGCCCTCTTTTTTCCTCACTATCTATTGCATCTGTCTCTCATACAAGGTGTGTACATTCAACTACTTTTCTTGTTTATCAACCATTTGAATTGGAGCGGGTGATGGCAGTATCTAGTGGATTAAAAACATGGTCTTCAAATAAAATAGTGCTACCTGCTGATGGAGATAGCACCCAGATTGTACATGCACAAGAACCAACCCTACCACACACAACCCAGACTCTCGCAGATCGTACCCCTACTCCGATGGACAGGGAACTAGCTTCACCCAATCTTACCCCAACCCGAGCAGATAGTAACCCAGCTCCAGGTGACAAGGCACCATCTCCACCACAGAGCTCCCCAACAAGATTAGTTAGTAAGGCCGCTCCAGTGCCCGAAGCACCAGGTCCACCATGGCGAACCCAAACTCCACCAGTTAGTACACCTATTCCTGTTGACTAAGCACGACCAGTCATTCCTAGTTTAGCATCTATCGCATTTGATGTTGTTAAATCCTATGCGTGTATCTTCCCATCATGGAAATATCTATTATATATAAAAAGGGCTTGATGGGTTTACCAGAAAAAAGAGAAATAGTCTAGAAAATCCCGCAATAATTAGAAACATCCAACCATCTATTTAACAGAGTAAACATTTACAGCCATTAGATGTGTTTTTAGTGAAAAAAATTACCCACCATTGCCATTACTAAAAAAACATTTCGTGTCTAAAAAAGGGTAACGTGATATGGGTTGATTCCTACATATATGCACGCATGCATTAGCTTCCTAAAAAAAGGCTATCGTGATGTGACAGGCATGTATTAGTACAGAAGTTTCCTAAAAAAAGCAAATCTAACGTGACAGGGGCTGATTCCTTTGTTTATGCATGCATACATCTACTCTTCCTTTATATGTGCGCATGAGAAGAAAAAAAACTAAAAAAAAAATAGGCCCCACGTTAGGCACATCACTAAGGTTAGGTTGATGGTTGGATCTATAATTTATGACTAAGATTTACTGAGATATTAAATTTTTGTATTGTAGAGTCTGTGCCATATACGCATGTTAAAATTAAATCCAGTTTACACAGGTGTTTTTTATTTCCACTCCCCAACCACGTATTTGGTTGTTTTACAAGCATGTGGGTTAACAAACTTTTATGTTGTTTTTTCAGGAAAAAAACCATTAAGCCAGCTGCACGTACACTAGGTAGAGGTTATATATTATGTATGCAGATGCATAAATATAAATAATGAATAGATATAGAAATAATCAATATTATTTCTATGCATAAATATAAATAATGAATAGGTATAGAAAATCATCAAACATAAGTATTTTGTTGTTCTACACACTCATCGTTAACTAACTTTTACAGTGATTTACTGGGAAAAAGCGATTAAGGCAGCTGCACGTTACACTGGGTAGGGGTTATATATTATTTATATGTACGCATAAATATATATAATGAATAGGTATAGAAAGATCATCAAACATAATTTAATTTTTTAGTATAAAATATTATCATTTATTAATTTATAAATAATGAGTAGGTATAGAAAAATTATCAAACATAAGTATTTCATTATTGTACATGCACATGCATTAACTAACTTTACAATGATTTACAGGGAAAAAATGATTAAAGCCGCTGCACGTACACTAGGTAGGGGTTATATATTATTTATACGTAGACATAAATATATATAATGAATAGATATGGAAAGATCATGAAACATAATTTAAATTTTTTAATATGGAATATTATTATTTATTAATTTCTATTACTAATTAGAGCATAAAATACAAACTACATCGTGCATTGAAAAAACATTTACTAGATCGTTCCCCTTAAGTCTGACATGTATTGGTATGGACAAAAAAACAAAAATAATTAAAAACATTACAGATAAAAAAGTAATTGAAGTCAAAAAAATGAAATCATGAACATTTGCATTAATTGTTCGAGGATAAAGAAGAAGTCTACATAACGGATTTGCCGCGTCATATGTTTGAAAGAAAAATGCTTAGCTTATTGTCCGATGACAAATGCACATATACTACTCCCATAAAGACATACATATATAGTTATTGTTCCTAGAAGCCTGGCGCCTTCAAGCTAGGTTAGGTGCACGAAGATGGGTATGCCATTGTCGTAGATGACTCTGTTTTACTTTGAGACTAAGTAGTTATAAATTACCATATCAATTCCTTCTTGATAGAAAGAATAGATGGAAGACTCGTATATCATAAATGCGAGCACCAGAATTTCATATTTACTAGAAGGAGTAATGCCACCGCAACTCCATCATCGCACCAGAATTTCAACTTTGCTAGAAACATTTGCATCAATGGAAACAATAACTTTTAACCGTTAATCAGGTGAACTATTAGATCTTTGTAAGTAAATCTTGGAAAATTTAAGCCCGAAGATACTCGTATCTTAAATTAAAAATACACGACTCTTTAATTAATAGCCCAATTCAATGCTCAGAGGGGCACCATAGCAATTCCCAAACACAAAATAAAACATTTGGTCATCAATTCTGTGGACCATTGGATACCACATCTGACTAATTAGAATACCTACAAGTATCATAGTTGATTAATCATATACAAACATATGATCTGAGTACTAGATTATTAATTTGACTAGAAAGTATAGTATAAGATTTTACTCATAAGTTAAACCTATTACGCATGATGATACGGTCCATTGATATTTAGGCTAACCCGTGCACTGAAAAAGTTCAGCAACAACATAGCCTCCAGATAACTACCCGAAACATTAAAGGGGTAGCTCTTATATCCTTAAAATCACGACTTCACGACCAGCCCAAACAACTGGTGAATATGAACTTATTTCAACCAAACTATATTAAGTACTAGCCCGCGCGAAGAGCGGGCCACTTTGCTAGTTATACTAAAGATGAAGGGAAAAGCCAGTTGCAGGTGTTTGTCCAAGAGTTATGTGTAAGTAATGTTATTCATGGCAATTACTTTGCTTTGTCCCATACTTTCTACCTCCCTTCTGGTTATAATACAACAAATGTTCCCATTTTCTTTATAGAGAAGGATCGATTTGGAAACTCGGTATGAGGTAACCTATGCTAATACCTATGCTATCTTCAAGAATGCTTTGCGGTGGTATCGAAATTACCTGAAGAAAACATACTTCGTTGGCAAGGAAACTCATCAAATTCCCTTACTTTCTCCAAAGACACATTTACGGGACAATGATTGGGAATGTCTTGTTCTGCAATGGTCCAGAAACAAGAATCTAGTAGGGTCTATGAGATCATTTTTCATTTTGAAGTACTATATGCCCGTGTCTCACTATACTATTTTCTTGTAGAACAAGTGCTTAAACCTGAAGAACAACTGTTCTCAGGTAAGATTTCATTGGTATGGTGCACACTGCTTTTCTCTTGTGTCACTGTATTTACTCATACAAACTTAATTTTAAATTGAAGGATCCAATGGAAAGACCAGTGGCTCAACAGGTATGTTTAAACATGTTTCTTTAACTAGTTTGCTCTTCTAAATTGCTCTATGTTGATTTCACTTCAGTTGTGTACACGGTTATCTTCTCATATCATGCACATTACTAGCATCAAAATAGAGCCAATGGTGTTGTTGTACATGTATACCTATGGTACCCATCTGAAATCTTGTTCTATCGTGTAGTTTCCCACACTTGTATTCTTGCAATGCTGCTTTGAACTGATATGATTTGAATTGTCTCTATTTTAAATTGGCAAGACAATTCAGTGACCATAGCGCATAGATATATGTTTGTTTGATGCTTTTATTATATATGTACTACTTCGCAATAGAAGACTGCTTAATCCTGTCCACCTTACTACTGAGCCGGTCCACCGAAATCAGTTTCATATACTACATGCTAAACCTGTTATGTGTCTCCTTGTTTCTTCTTTTAGAATGCTGACAGAATATTGGAGAAGAGTACCTTATTAAGCAATGGTATACAAAGTAATGCAGATAAGGTTCAGGATAGTGAGACAGCCTTGTTGGTCTCCATCAAAGCTGATAAAACAGATAAGGAAAACTATCTAGAAGACAGTGAGACAACCCCAAAGTCTTGTCTTGATGTAGTGTCCGAGTTACTGGCCACTACCGCTGGCACAAGCTCTTCAAACTTGTTGTTTGAATCAATTCGGTTTCTTGAGTCTCAACTACAAGGTGAATGACATCGATCAGCTGTGCTACGACAAAAAGCCGAAGGACTAAGGAAGTCCTTGCAGAATTCAGATGCATACTTTCTGGGGCAACAGCAAGCGTTGGAGGATTTTAGCGCCAAACAAGAGGAAGTTAATAAGCTTGCTAAGCTTATTGCCAGCATGGTTGACACCCAGGATAACGTTTCTTGAGCTCTTCTGAAGTTGTTTTAGTCATGGACTTGTTTTGCTGCCGCGTTTGTTTGCACTGCTGGCCAATTTAGACGCCCAGTGTATGTAATATGTTGCTTTATTCCCTATATTTGCACTGGTGGCTAACTTTGATGCCCAGTGGATGTAATATTTGTAATAGTCGTAATAGCATAGCATAAGTTGCTTGCTTATTTATTTCATTATTGTCTTGTTTATTTGTTTGCTTGTAGTCACTGCAGTTCTTTTTTCGCTGTTTGCTAGTTGCCACATTTTTTAGAACTGGGCCCCAATAACAATGATCCACATATGGACCATTGTAACCATGGTCCTGCTACCTGCTATAATGACCATCGAGCTCACACTAGCCATCAATTTGTGCGCCTCTACGGCTCGTCGAGTTCATGGGCCTTCTACAGGTCGTCTAGTTCATGGGCCTTCTACAGGCCGCCGAGTTCATGGGCCCAACTGATAGACAAAACATGGGCCGTACAATTCGTGGACCTTTAACGGACCACAATATGGGCCATAAATAGGCTAAAACGGGAATTGTCCATTTGTGGGCCCAACCTTAACGCGCCGTTAACAAGCCGATATGTATCATGGGCTTAATTTTATCGACACGCATGATGGGTCATTAACAGGCCAGAATTGATGATGCTACGAAAACGGCCCAATAGTTTAACGAGCCGCAAACGGGTCAACTTTAACCACGGGCTGATTTTGGCCCATTAGTGGAACAGGCCACTAATGGATTATAAGTAACCGAGGGCTGGAAATGTGCCCATGAATAAATTGCCCCTTTGAAGGCTGAAAGATAACACGGGCTGAAATGGCCCAACTAAAAATGGATCGTTAATGGGTTTTAAGTCATATACTGTTCATTATGGGCCAGTTTCAACACGGGCCATTAATGGGCCAAGTGTTATAAACGGCCGCATATGGCTAAAATACGCCATGGGTGTAACGCCCTCGATGCGGCTATATCTCCCACGTGTCGAAGCACGACTTAGAGGCATAACCGCATTGAAAGCAATGTCGCAAGTGAGGTAATCTTCACACAACCCATGTAATACATAAGGGAAAGAGATACATAGTTGGCTTACAATCGCCACTTCACACAATTACATGAATAAAGCATTACATCATCCAGATACAATCAAGGTCCGACTACGGAACCAAAAGAAAAGAAGAACCCCAAATGTGACAAAAGGTCCCGATCGACCCCAAGCGGGCTCCACTCTTGATCAACTAGAGCGAAACAACACAAAGGCAAGATCTTCATCGAGCTCCTCCTTGAGCTTGGTTGCGTCCACCTTTCGGTAACATAGGCACACGCAAACTGGTTTTGGAAGTATCCGGTGAGCCACGAGGACTCAACAATCCCATTACCAAGGGTATCAAGACTAGCAAAGCTTAATGGGAAAGGAAGGGGTAAAGTGGTGAGGTTGCAGCAGCGACTAAGCATGATATGGTGGCTAACATACGCAAATGAGGCGAGAAGAGAAACAAGCGGAGCGGTCGTGAAGCTAGCAATGATCAAGAGGTGATCCTGAACACCTACTTACGTCAAACATAACCCGAAACCGTGTTCACTTCCGGACTCCGTCGAGAAGAGACCATCACGGCTACACACGCCGTTGATGCGTTTTAATTCGGATCGGTGTCAAGTTATCTACAACCGTACATTAACAAATTCCCATCGCCACATAACCGCGGCACGGCTCTCGAAAGTTTATACCTGCAGGGTGTCCCAACTTAGCCCATGACAAGCTCTCGCGATCATCGAAGAATAGACCTTCACCCGAGACACTCCGATCGACTCGGTATCCCGTACATCAAGACATTTCGACAATGGAAAAACAAGACCAGCAAAGCCGCCGATCGCCGACAATCCCGATAGGAGCTGCACATATCTCCTTCTCGAGCAACACGGATGAGACATCCTCTGAGTAAAACCAGACCTCGAGTTGCCCGAGGGGCCCCGATCTACTCGGTTCGAACCAGCACTTAGACAAGCAGCGGCCGGGGGGCTAAAATAAAGATGACCCTCGGGTTGGCCGACCCAAGGAAAGGGATAGGTGGTGGTGAGGCAAATGGTAAAACCAAGGTTGGGCCTTCTTTGGACAAGTTTTATTCAAAGCGAACTGTCGGGGGGTCCATAAATCACCCGACCGCGTTAGGAACGCAAAATCCGGGAACATAACACCGTATGACGGAAACTAGGCGGCAAGAGTGGAACAAAACACTGCATAAGGCCAAGCCTTCCACCCTTTACCAAATATATAGATGCATTAATAATATAAGAGATATTGTGATATCCCAACAAAACCCCATCCACCATGGAGAAATCTTCAACTTCACCGCAACTAGCAACGCTATAAGAGGGCTGAGCAAAGCGGTAACATAGCCAAACAACGGTTTGCATAGGAAAGGTGTCAAAGGTTAGGGGTTCATGGCAATATGGGATGGCTGGACAAGCAGTAATAGGTAGCACAAAGATAGCGAAAGAACGAGGCAACTAGCATAGCAATGATAGTAGTGAGATCGAGGTAGCGGTCATCTTGCCCGAAATCCCGCTAGGAAGAAGAACGAGTCCATGAAGAAGACAAACGGACGTGGTCGAACGAATCCTCACAATCGCAACATTACCGGAACTAAGAAGCAACACCGGAAAGAAACAAACAACATGGTAAACAACCATCACATAAGCATGGCATGATGCACAATCAAGTATGATGCATGTCCGGTTTAATGAGGCATGGCATGGCAAAGTGCAACAAACCGATACTACAAGTTAAGTGGAGCTCAATATGCAACGAGTTGCATATTGGCAAAACACCACATCGAGTTATTTAGTTCACTCCCGTTTAGGTACACAACAATGTTAAATGTTGTTAAACATGGCAAGGGGTGTAACAAAAGTAAACTAACTATTTAGGCAAGTTTAAATGAGGCCGGAAGAACAAACAACAATTCCGGAAAAACCTCATATGCAATTTATGAATTTGCTACTGTTCTTCCCTAAAACATATTTTAATGTTGTTAAACAGGAAAATAAAGTGGACCATGTTAATCTAGGCATTTTTCCACCCCATTTACATATAAAGAACATTTAAAACCGAGCTACGGTTATTTAGTTATGAATTAAATCATTTTAACATGGCATTTATGCAAATTTAATCAAACAACATTTTAAACATTTTTAACATGGATGAAAGTGGCATATTATTAAACTAGACGAAAAACTAAGCATTTTACATGTTTGAATCATTTTAAACCGATGCACCATTTGTGAGTTATTAAATGCATGATCATGAAGGGTTTTTCAGAAACAAGAATTCACGGATAATGTTAAAATCGCAGATGGCGAAAACAATGAACGGGCTGAAACTAGCTGGCTGTTAGTGCCTGTGGAATGGATCTGGGGCTTCTCACCCTTGGGCTCTTGGCCTGTCGGTGGAGAGGCCGAGCGAGGCCGCTTGGCTTGGGGCTGGGCCTTGCGATCTTTGGGTGGGCGTGGAGGCCGGCCGGGCTGCGGGCCCACGTGGCCGGTGGCGAGGGCGCCCTCGTCCTCCCACACGAAGCGGCAGAGGCGTGGCCATGGCCGCGACGGCGGCGGCAACGGCGGCGGCGTGGCGGCGGGCGGGGACCGCCGGTAGGGCCGAGATGGCGAGCCAGCGCCTGGGAGCCGGATCTGCGGATCCCGCGGATCCGGCGGCGATGAAGAGCTCCGGCGGCGACAAGGCACCTCCTGCCCACGATGCGAGGGAGAGCGAAGGGGGGTTAGAGAGAGGAGAGAAGGGAAGGAGAAGGAGGAGCAGGGCGACGGACTCGAGACCGACGGCGGTGGAAGCGATCCGGCGAGCTAGAGGCGACGCCGACGAGCTAGGCGGCGGGCGGAGCGAGGGCACGCGGCTGCGGCGGCGCTAGGTTTGATGGCAGACGCAGGGCGCGGAGCGAGCTCCTCGGCCCAGATGGGCTTAGGGGGCTCCTGGCTCGGGCGGGCGAACTGCGGCGGAGGCTGCTTTGGAGACGCGTGGGCGCTGGTTGGCTGGTTTCGGCGGCTGACGGCGGCGCGGCCAGTGGAGGCGTGCCACATGGCGAGAGGAGGCTGGGGGCCGCCGGATTCGGAGGGGGAAGGCGGCGGCGCGGCCCCCGAGGTGGGAGGAGGCAGGTGGCGTGCGGATTGAGGAGGGGGGATGGGCTGCTGCCAAAAATGGAAGGGAGGCTTCCATTTATAGGAAAGGGAGGCTAGGGTTAGGGGTTTTGCTCCGTTTCGGAGACGTTCGATCGCCATCGGACGGCTCCGGAGTGGAGAGGGTCTAGGTGAGTGGATAGTGGGCTGTGTAGAGGGCCTCGGGCTGAGAAGAGAGGGGAAGAAGTGCGGCCCGCACGGTTTTCGGAGACCGCGTCCGACGAAGATCTTGGCAATGCAGTACCGCTATATTTAACAGTTGGGCTATCAAATGGACTCGAATGCGTTTAAACTTGGCAGGCGGTCTGTCTACACTATAATAAGACCGCACGACAAGTTGCAACCCATTCCGAGAACATTTTTATGCCACTTATAAAATAATATTTCGGAGGTGCCGCGGGCGCGTGCGAGTGTGTCCGGACTCGGAACGGACAACGGAGAGAACCGGCGAAACCTGAACGGATGCAAGTTTTGAAAAACATGCAGAAGAAATGCAGATGATGACATGGCAAACTGCAACACGCAAGCAAATGACATGGCAACGACGGCGAATAACTGGCGGACACCTGGCGCATTGGATCCGGGGCGTTACAATGGGCCAGCCAAGTTAAAAAGGTGATCTTCCCAGTGTTGCAATCGTCTACGATATTCTAGCATCACAGAGTACATCATGTCCACATGAATACAAACGAGGTGAGAGGTGTAAGACGGAGATGGTCAGACCATGTATGCAGATAGCACTCAATTGTCTTGAAGTTCTAGCAGAATCATTCTGAGCTCGGAGCACAAAGCATCAAAAGATGAACCAGAGTCATATGGTGATATGATCAGCAATAGATTGCCCACTGGTCAAAATTCTCATCATCAGTGATGTCCACATAATTGACTGAGGATCTTGAATCACTCACTCTCAACTATGAGTGATACTGATTTGAGTGGGAGCGCACATATTAAATATGTTTAAACAAAAATGCAACATTAATTATGAATAAATTTCTAAATGAATTTGTGTCTATTGTTGTAGATCAATGGCTCATAATATGCTCAACTTAGCCCCTATGGTAGAGAAAGAAAGGCTAGCTGCTAATGGTGGAAACTGTGTGGATTGGATCCAGAACCTTAGATTTGTTCCCAAGAGTGCTAAGAAGGAGTACGTGCTGGATTAGCCCCTAGGTGATGCTCCTGCAAAGGATGCAACACTAGAAGAAGTTGTTGCTTAAACTTCTCATAGTGATGACTATGATTCAGTCCGGTGCCTCATGTTAACTTGCATGGATCTTGAACTACAGAAGCGTTTTGAACGATCTAATACTCAATTTATAATTGGGTCATTGGAAGTTCTGTACAAGAAGCAGGCAAGGACCGAGCGTTTTGAATTAACCAAGGCCTTGATGAAGGAAATATGCCCTAGAGGCAATAATAAAGTTATTATTTATTTCCTTATATTATGATAAATGTTTATTATTCATGCTAAGAATTGTATTAACCGGAAACATAATACATGTGTGAATACATAGACAAACATAGTGTCACTAGTATGCCTTTACTTGACTAGCTCGTTAATCAAAGATGGTTAAGTTTCCTAACCATAGACATGAGTTGTCATTTGATTAACGGGATCACATCATTAGGAGAATGATGTGATTGACTTGACCCATTCAGTTAGCTTAGCACTTGATCGTTTAGTATGTTGCTATTGCTTTCTTCATGACTTATACATGTTCCTATGACTATGAGATTATGCAACTCCCGTTTACCGGAGGAACACTTTGTGTGCTACCAAACATCACAACGTAACTGGGTGATTATAAAGGAGCTCTACAGGTGTCTCCGAAGGTACATGTTGGGTTGGCGTATTTCGAGATTAGGATTTGTCACTCCGATTGTCGGAGAGGTATCTCTGAGCCCTCTCGTTAATGCACATCACTATAAGCCTTGCAAGCAATGTAGCTAATGAGTTAGTTACGAAATGATGCATTACGTAACGAGTAAATTGACTTGCCGGTAATGAGATTGAACTAGGTATTGGATACCGATGATCGAATCTCGGATAAGTAACATACCGATGACAAAGGGAACAACGTATGTTGTTATGCGGTTTGACCGATAAAGATCTTCGTAGAATATGTAGGAGCCAATATGAGCATCCAGGTTCCGCTATTGGTTATTGACCGAGAATAGTTCTAGGTCATGTCTACATAGTTCTCGAACCCGTAGGGTCCGCACGCTTAACGTTACAATGATAGTTTTATTATGAGTTTATGAGTTTTGATGTACTGAAGGATTTCGGAGTCCCGGATGAGATCGAGGACATGACGAGGAGTCTCGAAATGGTCGAGATGTAAAGATCGATATATTGGACGACTATATTCGGACTTCGGAAAGATTCCGAGTGATTCGGGTATTTTTCGGAGTACCGGAGAGTTACGGGAATTCGCCGGGAGAAGTATTGGGCCTTATTGGGCCATACGGGTAAGAGAGAGGGGCTGCCTAGGGTAGGCTGCGCGCCCTCAAGGCCTAGTCCGACTGGACTAGGGGAGGGCTGCGCCCCCTCCTTCCTTCCCTTCTCTCTTCCCTTTCCTTCTCTCCTACTCCTACTACATGGAAGGGCTCCTAGTTCTACTAGGAAAGGGGGAATCTTACTCCCGGCGGGAGTAGGACTCCCCTTGGGCGCGTCATAGAGAGGGCCGGCCCTCCCCCTCCTCCACTCCTTTATATACGGGGGCAGGGGCACCCCATAGACACACAAGTTGATCTTCGTGATCGTTCCTTAGCCGTGTGCGGTGCCCCCTCCACCATATTCCACCTCGGTCATATCGTTGCGGTGCTTAGGCGAAGCCCTGCATCGGTAGAACATCATCATCATCACCATGCCGTCGTGCTGACGGAACTCATCCCCGAAACCCTGCTGGATCGGAGTCCGGGGATTGTCATGGAGCTGAACGTGTGCTAAACTCGGAGGTGCCGTACGTTTGGTGCTTGGATCGGTTGGATCGTGAAGACGTACGACTACATCAACCGCATTGTCATAACGCTTCCGCTTACGGTCTACGAGGGTACGTGGACTACACTCTCCCCTCTCGTTGCTATGCATCACCATGATCTTGCGTGTGCGTAGGAAATTTTTGAAATTACTACGTTCCCCAACAGTGGCATCCGGGCCTGGTTTTATGTGTAGATGTCATATGCACGAGTAGAACACAAGTGAGTCGTGGGCGATACAAGTCATACTTCTTACCAGCATGTCATACTTTGGTTCAGCGGTATTGTGAGATGAAGCGGCCCGAACCGACATTACGCGTACGCTTACGCGAGACTGGTTTCACCATTACGAGCACTCGTGCTTAAAGGTGACTGGCGGGTGTCTATCTCTTTCACTTTAGTTGAACCGAGTGTGGCTACGCCCGGTCCTTGCGAAGGTTAAAACAGCACTAACTTGATGAACTATCGTTGTGGTTTTGATGCGTAGGTAAGAACGGTTCTTGCTCAGCCCATAGCAGCCACGTAAAACTTGCAACAACAAAGTAGAGGACGTCTAACTTGTTTTTGCAGGGCATGTTGTGATGTGATATGGTCAAGACGTGATGCTATATTTTATTGTATGAGATGATCATGTTTTGTAACCGAAGTTATCGGCAACTGGCAGGAGCCATATGGTTGTCGCTTTATTGTATGAAATGCAACGCTTCTGTAATTGCTTTACTTTATCACTAAGCGGTAGCGATAGTCGTAGAAGCAATAGATGGCGAACGACAACGATGCTACGATGGAGATCAAGGTGTCGCGCCGGTGATTTATGGTGATCACGACGGTGCTTGAGATGGAGATCACAAGCATAAGATGATGATGGCCATATCATATCACTTATATTGATTGTGTGTGATGTTTATCCTTTATGCATCTTATCTTGCTTTGATTGACGGTAGCATTTTAAGATGATCTCTCACTAAATTATCAAGAAGTGTTCTCCCGAGTATGCACCGTTATGAAAGTTCTTCGTCTTTGAGACACCACGTGATGATCGGGTGTGATAGGCTCTACGTTCAAATACAACGGGTGCAAAACAGTTGCACACGCGGAATACTCATGTAAACTTGACGAGCCTAGCATATACAGATATGGCCTCGGAACACGGAGACCGAAAGGTCAAGCGTGAATCATATAGTAGATATGATCAACATAGTGATGTTCACCATTGAAAACTACTCCATCTCACGTGATGATCGGACATGGTTTAGTTGATTTGGATCACATGATCACTTAGATGACTAGAGAGATGTCTGTCTAAGTGGGAGTTCTTAAGTAATATGATTAATTGAACTTAAATTTATCATGAACTTAGTCCTGGTAGTATTTTGCAAATTATGTTGTAGATCAATAGCTCGCATTGTTGCTTTCATATGTTTATTTTGATATGTTCCTAGAGAAATTTGTGTTGAAAGATGTTAGTAGCAATGATGTGGATTGGATCCGTGGTCTAAGGTTTATCCTCATTGCTGCACAGAAGAATTATGTCCTTAATGCACCGCTAGGTGACAGACCTATTGCAGGAGCAGATCAGACGTTATGAATGTTTGACTAGCTCAATATGATGACTACTTGATAGTTTAGTGCACCATGCTTAACGGCTTAGAATCGGGACTTCAAAGACGTTTTGAATGTCATGGACCATATGAGATGTTCCAGGAATTGAAGTTAATATTTCAAGCAAATACCCGAGTTGAGAGATATGAATTCTCCAACAAGTTCTATAGCTAAAAGATGGAGGAGAATCGCTCAACTAGTGAGCATGTGCTCAGATTGTTTGGGTACTTCAATCGCTTGAATCAAGTGGGAGTTAATCTTCCGATAAGATAGTGATTGACGAATTTCTCTAATCACCATCACTAAGTTACTAGAACTTCGTGATGAACTATAGTATGCAAGGGATGACGAAAACGATTCTCGAGCTCTTCGTGATGTTGAAATCGACGAAGGTAGAAATCAAGAAAGAGCATCAAGTGTTGATGATTGAAAAGACCACTAGTTTTCAAAAGGGCAAAGGGAAACAAAGGGAAACTTCAAGTAGAATGACAAACAAGTTGTCACTCCCGTGAAGAAGACCAAAGCTGAACCAAAGCCTGAAACTGAGTGCTTACACTGCAAAGGAAATGGTCACTGGAAGAGGAAATGCCTTGAATATTTGGTGGATAAGAAGGATGGCAAAGTGAACAAGGGTATATTTAATATACATGTTATTGATGTGTGCCTTACTAGTGTTTATAGTAGCCCTTGAGTATTTGATACTTGTTCGGTTGCTAAGATTAGTAACTCGAAGCAGGAGTTACAGAATAAACAGAGACTAGTTGAAGGGGAAGTGACAATGAGTGTTGGAAGTAGTTCCAAGATTGATATGATCATCATCACACACTCCCTATATTTTTGAGATTAGTGTTAAACCTAAATAAATGTTATTTGGTGTTTGCGTTGAGCATAAATATGATAAGATCATGTTTATTGCGATACGATTATTCATCTAAGATAGAGAATAAATTGTTATTCTGTTTACATGAATAAAACCTTCTATGGGCATACACCCAATGGTGATGGTTTATTGAATCTTGATCATAGTGATACACATATTCATAATGTTGATGCCAAAAGATGCAAAGTTAATAATGATAGTGCAACTCATTTGTGGCACTACCGTTTGGGTCATATCGGTGTAAAGTGCATGAAGAAACTTCATAAAGATGGATTTTCGGAATCACTTGGTTATGAATCATTTGATGCTTGCGAACCGTGCCTTTTTGGCAAGATGACTAAAACTCCGTTCTCCGGAACAAAGGAACGAGCTACTAACTTGTTGGAAATAATACATACCGATGTATGCGGTCCAGTGAGTGTTGATGCTCGTGGTTGTTATTTTATGACCTTCACAGATGATTTGAGCAGATATGCGTATATCTACTTGATGAAACATAAGTTTGAAACATTTGAAAAGTTCAAAGAATTTCAGAATGAAGTGGAAAATCGTCATAACAAGAAAAATAAAGTTTCTACGATCTGATCGTGCAGACGAATATTTGAGTTACGAGTTTGGTCTTCATTTGAAACAATGTGAAATAGTTTCGCAACTCACACCACCTGGAACATCACTATGTAATGGTGTGTCCGAACGTCGTAATCGTACTTTACTAGATATGGTGCGATCTATGATGTCTCTTATCGGTTTACCACTATCGTTTTGGGGTTATGCATTAGAGACAGCTGCATTCACGTTTAATAGGGCACCATCTAAATCCGTTGAGACGACACCGTATGAACTATGGTTTAATAGTAAGCCTAAGCTGTCGTTTCTTAAAGTTTGGAGTTGCGATGCTTATATGAAAAAGGTTTTCAACTTGATAAGCTCGAACCCAAATCGGAGAAGTGCATCTTCACAGAATACCCAAAGGAAACTGTTGGGTACACCTTCTATCACAGATCCGAAGGCAAGATATTCGTTGCTCAAAATGGATCCTTTCTAGAGAAGGAGTTTCTCTCGAAAGAAGTGAGTGGGAGGAAAGTAGAACTTGATGAGGTAACTGTACCTTCTCCCGAATTGGAAAATAGTTCCTCACTGAAATCAGTTCCAGTGATTCCTACACCAATTAGTGAGGAAGCTAATGATGATGATCATGAAACTTTAGATCAAGTTACTACAGAACCTCGTAGGTCTTCCAGAGTACGGTCCGCACTGTGAGTGGTACGGTAATCCTGTTCGAAAGTCATGTTACTAGACCATGATAAACCTACGAACTATGAGGAAGCGATGATGAGCCCAGATTCATGCGAAATGGCTGGAGTCCATGAAATCGAGATAGGATCCATGTATGAGAACAAAGTGTGGACTTTGGTGGACTTGCCCGATGATCGGCAAGCCATAGAAAATAAATGGATCTTCAAGAGGAAGACGGACGTTGATAGTAGTGTTACTGTCTACATAGCTCGACTTGTCGCAAAAAGGTTTTTGACAAGTTCATGGTGTTGACTACAATGAGATTTTCTCAACTGTAGCGATGCTTAAGTCTGTCCGAATCATGTTAGCAATTGCCACATTTTATGAAATCTGGCAAATGGATGTCAAAACTGCATTCCTTAATGGTTTTCTTAAAGAAGAGTTGTATATGATACAACCAGAAGGTTTTGTCAATCCTAAAGGTGGTAACAAAATGTACAAGCTCCAGCGATCCATCTATGGACTGGTGCAAGCATCTCAGAGTTGCAATATACGCTTTGATAAGTTGATCAAAGCATATAGTTTTGTACAGACTTACGGTGAAGCCTGTATTTACAAGAAAGTGAGTGGGAGCACTACAAAGATTTCGATAAGTATATATGAATGACATATTGTTGATTGGAAATAATGTAGAATTATTCTGCAAAGCATAAAGGAGTGTTTGAAAGGAGTTCTTTAAAAGAAAGACCTCAGTAAAGCTACTTACATATTGAGCATCAAGATCTATTGAGATAGATCAAGACGCTTGATAAGATTTTCAATGAGTACATACCTTGACAAGATTTTTGAAGTAGTTCAAAATGGAACAGTCAAAGAAAGAGTTCTTGCCTGTGTTGCAAAGGTATGAAATTGAGTAAGACTCAAATCCCGACCACGGAAGAAAATAGAAACAGAATGAAAGTCATTCCCTATGCATCAGCCATAGGTTCTATAAAAGTATGCCATGCTATGGACCAGACCTATTGTATAGTCTGCCCTAGTTTGGCAAGGGAGTACAATAGTGATTTAGGAGTAGATCACTGGACATTGGTCAAAATTATCCTTAGTGGAATAACGAAATATTTCTCGATTATGGAGGTGATAAAAGAGCCCGTCGTAAAGAGTTACATCGGTGCAAGCTTTTACACCGATCCAGATGACTCTAAGTCTCAATCTGGATACATATTGAAAGTGGGAGCAATTAGCTAGAGTAGCTACGTGCAGAGCATTGTAGACATAGAATATTTGCAAAATACATACGTCTCTAAATGTGACAGACCCGTTGATTAAACTTCTCTCACGAGCAAAACATGATCATACCTTAGTACTCTTTGGGTGTTAATCACATAGCGATGTGAACTAGATTATTGACTCTAGTAAACCCTTTGGGTGTTGATCACATGACGATGTGAACTAGATTATTGACTCTAGTGCAAGTGGGAGACTGAAGGAAATATGCCCTAGCGGCAATAATAAAGTTATTATTTATTTCCTTATATCATGATAAATGTTTATTATTCATGCTAAGAATTGTATTAACCGGAAACATAATACATGTCTGAATACATAGACAAACATAGTGTCACTAGTATGCCTCTACTTGACTAGCTCGTTAATCAAAGATGGTTAAGTTTCCTAACCATAGACATGAGTTGTCATTTGATTAACGGGATCACATCATTAGGAGAATGATGTGATTGACTTGACCCATTCAGTTAGCTTAGCACTTGCTCGTTTAGTATGTTGCTATTGCTTTCTTCATGACTTATACATGTTCCTATGACTATGAGATTATGCAACTCCCGTTTACCGGAGGAACACTTTGTGTGCTACCAAACGTCACAACGTAACTGGGTGATTATAAAGGAGCTCTACAGGTGTCTCCGAAGGTACATGTTGGGTTGGCATATTTCGAGATTAGGATTTGTCACTCCGATTGTCGGAGAGGTATCTCTGGGCCCTCTCGGTAATGCACATCACTATAAGCCTTGCAAGCAATGTAGCTAATGAGTTAGCTACGGAATGATGCATTACGTAACGAGTAAAGAGACCTGCCGGTAACGAGATTGAACTAGGTATTGGATACCGACGATCGAATCTCGGGTAAGTAACATACCGATGACAAAAGGAACAACGTATGTTGTTATGCGGTTTGACCGATAAAGATCTTCGTAGAATTTGTAGGAGCCAATATGAGCATCCAGGTTCCGCTATTGGTTATTGACCGAGAATAGTTCTAGTTCATGTCTACATAGTTCTCGAACCCGTAGGGTCCGCACGCTTAACGTTACGATGACAGTTTTATTATGAGTTTATGAGTTTTGATGTACCGAAGGAGTTCGGAGTCCCGGATGAGATCGGGGACATGATGAGGAGTCTCGAAATGGTCGAGACGTAATATTGGACGACTATATTCGGACTTCAGAAAGGTTTCGAGTGATTCGGGTATTTTTCGGAGTACCGGAGAGTTACGGGAATTCGCCGGGAGAAGTATTGGGCCTTATTGGGCCATACGGGAAAGAGAGAGGGGCTGCCTAGGGTAGGCCGCGCCCCCCCCCCAAGGCCTAGTCCGAATTGGACTAGGGGAAGGGGCTGCGCCCCCTCCTTCCTTCCCTTCTCTCTTCCCTTTCTTCTCTCCTACTCCTACTACATGGAAGGGCTCCTAGTTCTACTAGGAAAGGGGGAATCCTACTCCCGGTGGGAGTAGGACTCCCCTAGGGCGCGCCATAGAGAGGGCCGGCCCTCCCCCTCCTCCACTCCTTTATATACGGGGGCAGGGGCACCCCATAGACACACAAGTTGATCTTCGTGATTGTTCCTTAGCCGTGTGCGGTGCCCCCCTCCACCATATTCCACCTCGATCATATCATTGCGGTGCTTAGGCGAAGCCCTGCGTTGGTAGAATATCATCATCATCAACACACCGTCGTGCTGACGGAACTCATCCCCGAAACCCTGCTGGATCGGAGTCCGGGGATTGTCATCAAGCTGAACGTGTGCTGAACTCGGAGGTGCCGTACGTTCGGTGCTTGGATCGGTCGGATCGTGAAGACGTACGACTACATCAACCGCGTTGTCATAATGCTTCCACTTACGGTCTACGAGGGTACATGGACTACACTCTCCCCTCTCGTTGCTATGCATCACCATGATCTTGCGTGTGCGTAGGAAATTTTTGAAATTACTACGTTACCTAACACTTGATTGAATGCAAGATGAAAGAGGGTTCCTCAATGAGTGAGCATATAATATTGCTTGTTGGCTATGTTGATAGACTGGCTTCTCTGGAATTTGGAATTCCTCCAACACTCGGTACAGATATTGTTCTTGCTTCACTCCCCCCATATTACGATGGTTTTATCATGAATTAGAACATGAATGGGATGGATAAAAGTGCAAACAAGTTGTTTTCTATGCTCAAAACTGCGGAAGCTGGAATGCAGAAGAACAAAACAGTGTCGATGGTCAATAAGACCACCAATTTAAACAAGAAGGGCAAATCCAAGAAGAAGAAATATATTGACACTAGTAAGACCAAGTCTCAAAAGAAGAACGAGGGAGGACCCTCTAAAGAGACTGAATGTTTGTACTGCAAACAGAAGGGACACTTGAAGCGTAACTGCAAGAAGTATTTGGCGGATAAGGAGAATGGTTGTTCCTATAAAGGTATAATCGTCATACAAAGTTAATGTTATTCTACTTGTAAATTTATGCATGTCATGAGTATTTGATACTGATCGATTGCTCTGGTTTTCCAAACTGATGTAGGGACTACAGAGAACTCACAAGGAGAGAAGAATTGAAGTCATGATACAAGTCAAAAATGGTGATGGGATCGCTGCTTGGAGATCGTTAAAGTCATGTCTTTAGTTTATCCTCAAGATTTATCTTAGAAAAAAAATAATGGTTATTTTCCTTCGAAGTTATGTAATGCATTATCCTATGGATTACGCGACGGATATTCTTATAATTAAGTTTTAAACAATAGTTGTTCGGATTATTATGAGAATATGTTTTTTATTAAACCTCAACTTTGTGATGGTTTATGACGAATCTTGAAGTTTGTGATCTATAACATTAGAGCTAAACGTCTTAAGAAGACTGATAAAACCACTTCTGTGTAGCACTTCTTGGTTATATCAGATGAATAATCTTCATAGAGATGAAGCATAAGAGTCTTTTATTTGAATTGACTGAATACATTGTGATGTATAAAAATCTATGGATATAACATGGCGTTGTGAATATTTATTCTTCATCAATGTTATGAGTAAATATGATTTACTTATAGATTGGAAACATTTTAAAATATTTCAAAGGAATTCAGGGTGAAGATATAATATCATTATGACAAAAGATAAACGAGGATTCTTCTTTCATGAAGAAATATGTCTAAGTCATAAGCTTAGCAAGAAACTGAAAAAATGTGGAATTATTATTACCTATCTACTCTTATTAAAGTTTGGGCATTTATAAATGAAACAACATAATATTCACTAAACAGATGCACCATCTAAAAGGTTTACATCAGAACTATAAAGAGTTATAGAATACTTTAGACCAAAGCTTCATTGTAGGTTTTGTGGTCTCACTTGATTCAAAGGAAAAAATGTTTGTCAAAGAAGAATATTTTTTGAGAATAAGGTTTTCTCGTTATAGTAGTAAGTGGGAGAATGATACAACTTATTGAGATTATTAATCTCTGGCTTAAGTTATAAGAAGACTAAACCCGAAATGTTCTTGAATAGAATTGGGATCTCACGGTATTTTACGCCATCGCACTGCACCCGAGGCATTCTTTCAACCAGATGAGTTACCATGGCTCCAAGCAAATTTAAAGTGCTAGTTCAATTGAGTGTCCTGTTATGGATATTTCTATTGTGTTATTACTAACTCATTGCAGGCACGTGGAGAAGTTTCAAATGTGAATGATTACAATATGCTAATTCTCGGGAAAAAAAATCAAACCTTGACGTCGGTTATTTGCCCAACTCACGGGTAATACTTTTGTTACACCTTGAATACCAGGCAAATTGTGCACAAGGAAATCGATATCATGTGTGGAGGAGTTATCACAATGTTGGCCAACTCGCCTGGCCTCAACTTCAACCATCTCCGTCCATTGTTGATAATAACCTTGCCAATAGTAGAGTTCTTTCTACTACTGGAATGGTAGTGGTTCACCGTGGTCATCATTGTATTTGAATTCATGAATTTGAGTGCCTGCTGCCCACTCCTATGCCTAACCGTTTCTCGATAGAGAATGGAATTTTGCATTGTGTGCCATAGGAAAGAGATGCAACATTCGAAGAACCCGGAACCAGAACAAGTTGATGAAGCGGAGCTCACCATCGATGAAGAAGAGGAGTGGTCCCAAGAAGAAGCACAACAGGAAGTGCCCTACACCACCTACTCAGACATCTATAGTCTTAAGGGCCCGATCAATGACATAAGCAACCACGTTGAGTCCCTTATAGACATGTTTGCATACATGAACAACAGCTTCTCTAAGTGGAGCCAAGAATTGGCTTCGAATCAACCGACGCCACAATGATCTCACCGATTTGGGCTTGCAAAAACTTAAGTTTGGGGGAGTTCACTACCACGTCTCCATCACGATGTGGTGGTGTTATTTTTAATAAGTTATAATCAGGTTGTACTTCAGCTTGCTAAGCTTCAAATGCTTGTGTTGGTTTGTTCCAACACTTTGCTTTTATTTTTTGTTTTTTGTTTTCATCGGCTACTATTTTTTGTTTGTAAAGTTAGCTTTGAGAAACCCCAAAAAATAAAATAAGTTTTTCTTTGCTCATTTCTTTTGCCCAGGAATGGGCTAACACGTGGAGCTTCAGCCCGCAGAATGAGGTAAAACTTCCGTCGCGGTTTGAAATGGCCCATGATCTGACGAGGAAGGTTGTATGGCAGGTGTGGGCTAGTCCACCCAAATTCAACATGGCAATGGGTGCCCGCAACCTGCGAACCTTCCTGGTAAAAACCCTATTAGGTTAAGGGTTTGCAAAATATAAATAACCATGGGTTTATAAATGGGAAAAAATTCATCGGGTAAGCCGGGTACGGATACGGGAAGGCAATACCCATGCCTTCCTACCCGCATACTCATATGCTAATTCCTTCTAACAGGTAGGACCCATGTGTCATTCACTAAATGATAAAAAAGTTAGTCACTTTAAACTAGGCTAACGCAACCGCTAGCCACGAGCCAAAATCCCCTCCCCTTACTCATGTGGATGATCTTGTTTAAATGCGCTGACCTTGCTTTGTGAACGGATTATTTTATCTCTGATTTTGCTGACCTTATGATACAGTCTCCTTCATTTGATCATTTCAAATTAGGGGTTGCAGAAGTATCTTCGATAAAATAGAAAGAGAGAAAATTGTGTCCCTCTTGTTTCTCTTGTAATTGGAAAAAGAAGAAAGAACATATGTGAATGTTTCTCTAAAAAGTTCACTTACATGCTACTCATCCTTGAACGTTATTGGACATTGTTTAGTGCCATCTAGTTCATGCTTATTGCTATCCACTTCTGAAAATTAAGATCATCCTTTTAATTCTATAGCACAACAAATCATGATATATATGTGATGAACTGCTAAAATGTAGTATATATGTTCTGAAATGTCGAAGTATACATGCTGAAATGTTGTGTATATATGTGGAAATGCTAAAAAATACATGGTGAAGTGAATTGGGTAAGGTGGCCGAGATGAGTATTTTTACCTGTGGGTATTACCCGCACCCAGCCGGGCATAGGCATGGAAACGGTTTGAAACCCGAGGTGCAGGTAGGGTTTGGGCAAAAAATGTGAGACAGGGACGGGTTTGGGCGACCATTACCCGCAACTGAACCCATCGGGTGCCATGTTGGCGGATGTGTGGTTTAAGAGCAAAAAGCGGCGCGAGGCCGGAAGCCATGAGCACACAAGTCGAAAGCCACATCAACACAAGAGGGAAGCTACAAGGATGCAAGCCGAAAGCCACGAAGACTAGGGGCGGTAACCGCAAGGGTGCAAACAAGAGGCCGTGAAGAAGGGTCGCCATGATGCCAAGCATCAAGATGAAGGTCGTGAGGCCTCAAAATCCACGATGTAGGGAGCTTGTGACATTTGGGGGACTAAGGTTGCAGACTTGACAAACCTAAGGATTTATGAAGCTAGACCCGGCAGGCCAGACTACGCCTGTCACTGATCCAAGGAGATCTCGCCTAGGTTTCGTTCCCATAGACGCAAGACTCCAATTCCAAACACGCCCGAGGGCTATTGATGGTGCAATACACCGGGGTCGTCGACCGGCCAGGATGCCCGGTATTCGCCCGACCCAGGGGCTTGGCAATAGCACGGTCCAAGGAAGCCCGACTCAACACAAGGCGACCATCTTGGTGTACAAGCAAACAAATCCTCCATGCGAGGTCGGTTAGGGACCCTATAAACTCTTGCTCTTATACCCTATATAAAGCGAGGCTAGGGGTAGCCTTTCCCATCTATTCCATAGACCATACTCTCGATAGTCATATCCTTGTAACACCCTCACACGAGGTGCTCCCACATCAATACCAAACAAAGCAGGACGTAGTGTGTTACCGCGGCATGAGGGACCAAACCTCGGTAACCCCCTTGTGCGAACTCCCTTCTGGTAGTTTCGGCCATGTTCGCCACCCTACTGATGGTACTTGCGGTGTTTCGTACCGTGAGTGTGCGCCCGAGTGGTTGTGTGTAGATACGTCTAAACATGTCCAGGGCCATTTGCGGAGGTCCATTTGGTGATTGTGATTTTGAGATGCCATTAGCGCTTGCCTATACAGCGATCTAACAGGGCCGACCATAGTAGCAGAGTAATGTAAATTGTTTCCTAAAGATTTTTAGGTGGTTTTCTGCTTCGTCCTTTTTATTTGATTTTTATTATTTCCTTCCGATTTTGTCTTTTTATTCCTTATTCTTAATATTTTTTGTATGTTTTCTTGTTCTTTCCATGTTTTTTCCATGAACATTTTATCAATACATTTTTTTTGGTAATACAATTTGAACACTTTTGAATTCTAGTTTATATTTTTCTTTTCTTTACCTAGTTCATTTTTTCTTTTACTTTATCCTTTCCCCTTTTGTTTCTTTTTTCTCTTCTTTTAAAAATCTGCATGTTAATTTTTCAAAAATGTTCCTCGGAATTTTAATATATCGATCATGTATTTAAAATTTTCATCATGTTTTTAAGTATTGACATAATGTATTTATTTTATTAAGATGTCAACTGTTTTCTGAAAAGGTTCATCATATAAACAAATAATTGTTTACGGTGTATTTAAATATATTTATCTTGTTTCTTTTCAATCATAATATATTTTATAAAATGATCATTTCTTACCTAGAAAAGACTCAGAATGTATTTAAAATATGTTCATGCGTAGGTTTTCCGGGCCTGTACCATTACGGCCTTCGGTCCGCTTAGAATTCACTGAAATACTTTTTTTTATTGAGAACCGCTCCATCGACATACTAGTAAGAGAGACAGAGGGCAACCTCACGTCAGGGGACCTCCATATGGGCCGGTCCAGCCACGCAGAACTAAATATACATATATATTACAAAAAACACTCTATAAAAAATATGAAAAATGTTGACCAATTATTTGAAAAATGTTAAAAGTGTTTAGATAAAATGTTCATCATGTAAACAAAAATGTATAAAAAAATTAATCATCTACTCAAGAAATGTTAATCAAGTACTTGAAAATATGTTGAAAGTATTAGAAAATTTTTAATTAAGTATTTAAAAATGTTAAAAGTGTATAGGAAAAATGTTGAACATGTATTGAAAAATGTTTAATGTTTTTATCATGTATTTAAAGATGTTAATCAAGCATTTGAAAAATAATAAATGTGGAAAAAATGCTGAATGTGTATTTAAAAAATGATGAATTTTTTACCACGTATATAAAAATGTTAATCAAGCATTTGAAAAATCCTAAATGTGTATACAAAACATGTTGACGATGTATTAAAAAATTGCTGAATTTTTTTATCATGTATGTAAAAATGTTAAACAGCATTTGAAAAAATATTGAACAAGTTGTTTAAAAATGTTAATCAATCATTTGAAAAATGTTAAATGTGTATAGAAAGAATGTCAACCATGCATTACTAGTACATTGGCATGTGCAAAGCACGTCAAAAATTTATAAAAGCACACCGTGAAACCATAAATTGAGAGGTGGCAAGTTTTGACAGACTCAGAATGGGGCCTTGCACCATTGATGCGTGCGCTCTCTCACAGACCAGCTTCCGGTGCATGTGCAGTGAGAGGAGCCGTTGGTCAGAATAGCTACCCGCACAGATAGCCGGTAGCAGCGAAGCAGCTGAACTTTTCTTTCAACACAAGTATGTGATCTTTCTAGAAAACCACAGTAACTTCATTGCACTGTAGCAGGTACTGTAGCAGCGAATCCCACCGATTTTGACCATTGGATAACTTCTATCAATGGTTCAGATTGCTTCTCAGTTTTGTGATTCAAAAGTTCAAAACTAATACACTATATAGTAGTATAGAAAAATGACGAATTTTTTATGATGTATCTAAAAATTAATTAAGCATATGAAAAATAATTAACAAGTATTTGAAAAATCTCAATCTAGCATTCGGAAAATAATGAATTTTTTATTATGTATAAAAAATGTTGTCAATGTATTTAAAACATGATGCGTTTTTATTATGTATATAAAATTTTTACAGAAGAATTTGAAAAATATTGAACATGTATTTCCAGGATGTTAATCAAGTATTTGGAAATTGTTAAATGTGTATAAGAATGTTGACAACGTATTAAAAAATATCAAATTTGTATTGAAAAAATATTAAACGTGTAAAAAAATAAATGTTGCTGACATATACAAAAAATGTAGTGTGAAAATCAAAAGAAACAAAGGAAACCAAAAAGGGAAAAATAAGACAAAGGAATTAGAAAATAAAAAGAACAAATAAACAAATGCAGAAATAATGAAAAAACCAGAGAAGAAATAAGAAAAGGAAAAGAAAAAGAAAAGATTAAAAAAAGAAAGAAAAACAACGAAAAATGAAAGAAAAACCCAATGAAACAAGAGAAAATAAAAAAATGGAAAAAATGGAGAAGAAACAGTGGAATACCCAGCTCGTTTCGATTTAAGAAGCACCGCCCTAGTAATCCATCAAGAAATCAATGCGAACCTACTCCCTCCGTTCCGAATTACTTGTCACAGGTATGGATGTATCTAGATGTATTTTAATTTTAGATACATCCATTTCTGCGATGAGTAATTTGGAACGGAGGGAGTAGTTGAGATGCACTTGTAGTCAATCAGGAGACCTGGGTACGAGTCCCCTCCGTATCCCATTTTCTTCTCTCTTGTTTCCATTATTAACTGTGCGTGAATGGGCTGGCCCAAGTACTGTAGATCCCTTCAGTGAGACATTCTATCGTCTCGCTTAATGCGAGACATAGTTACCACGAGGCATTATTGGGTTGAGATGCTCTCAGGACTATTGGCCATGTCAATGAAGCTCCAATTACAGGTCTGGTAATGTGCATTGTGTGTATTATTCTTGTGGAATCCAATTTTGCACATAGGAAAGCAATGAAATCACTAGTTAGAGGGTGCCCCTTAGAGGCCACTCCCACCACATCTTGTGGTGACAAATGGCACATTGCATGTGTGATACTTGTCGCAAATTGAGAGTTTTGTGCTTTTTTTATTCATTCACTTTTTCCAAATATTTTATCTTAGAATGGTATGTCCAGATCATGGTCCGTTTTCACCCTTCCATGTCTCGCATCGTGATATTCCACACTAGATCTCATGTTAATAGACTTTTTCCTCTGAAAAATTAGGAAAAACTTGGAATAAAATAAAATAGAAACAAAAAACCAAAAAAGGAAACAAAAATAGAGGAAGCTAAAAAATGGAAAACGGAAAACCACCAGAAACCAGAAGCACAACTGCGCTTTTCATTTTTTTGAAAGCACATCTGTGTTTTTCACTTTCCGTGAAAGTACAACGTGCTTTTACTTTTCAAGAAACACAATTGTCCTTTTCACCTCTTGAAAGAACACATATGTGCTTCAAGCCGAAGCACAACTCTGTTTATTCGTCATGCACAACTATGCTTTTTCACTTTTTTACAACCGTGCTACCCCAAAACTATAGTTGTGCCTTTTTATGCGAGGAAACAAAAAAAGAAGTAAAAACGGTTCATTTACACGATAACAAAAAAATAAAATCCAGAAAATCCCAATACACGTGTAGAATAAAACATGTCCCACGAGGTGCGTCCAACAGCATGGGGAGCACTCATGAGTGACCACTGCAAGTCCCTGCGAAGGGGTACTTTAGTTAGTCACTCCGGTCGGTCGATAGCCACCTAATGTGTCCCCACCCCTTCCTAGCAACTTTCTTTTTGGGGTGTTTTATTTTGTTTTTTCTTTCCCTTTCTCTTTTCTTTTTTATTTTTATCAATCCACATTTCGGGAATATTTGTCCAATTCATTTATCCGTTTACAACTTCATGTACATTTTTTAATTCATGAGATTTTCTATAATTCACGAATACTTTTTCATTTTTGAATAGTTTTGAATTAGAAAATTATTTTTTGATTTTGCAAAGAATTTATTTAAATCAATAACATGTTCCAAATTCACAGACATTTTTTCAACCAGCTAACATTTTTGGATTCATGAACATTTTTTGAATTCGCAAATGTTATTTGGATTTGTGTATATTTTTTGAGGTCCTATTTTGTATCATTTTGCTTTTTTGTATTCATGAGCCCTTTTAAAATTTTCGAAACGTTTTTTTTTGTTTTGTGTTTTTTATTTGTTAACGTCTTGTGAAATCAGAAACTTGTTTTAATTCACGAAAAACATTTAAACTTACAAAGATCTTTAATTATTAGAAACTATTATAATTGAAAACCAACCAATTTTTAAAAAAATTGACCCGAAAAATCAGTCTGTTTTATGTTTAGAATCAAAATCACTCTGATAAAATCTGAGAATCTTATCGGCTAGCAGTTCATCGTAATTGGGCCGGCCCACTGATGCCGGCGTGTGCGCGTTTTCCCGCCTCCCCTCGCCTTACGCGTTGATTAGGAGGTACCATTATTTTGGGGAGCTCCTATATGATGCAGCACGCGACAGGGAGTGGACGTGCGCGCACCCCCACGCTGCCCCAATGCCAATTTTGGCCCGGGCTATGAGCGGTAGTGGGAAGCCCCCTATTTTTCTTGTTTCGTTTTTTTTCATTTTAAAGTAATTTGGGATTTCAAAAACTTTCCAAATTTTAAACAAAATGAATTTCAGAAAAGTTCATGGAGCCTAAAAAGTCCCTGAATTCTAATAATATTCACGAATTTGAAATAATGTTCATGAATTTGGATATTGATGAACATTTGTTTACCAGATGAAATTTGCCTCAATTTTATGAACAATTTTTTGAACTTGATGAAAAGATTCTCAATTCAAAACATTTTCTGAAAAAATCAGATATGTTTTTGAAAAATGGATGCACATCTTTGGAATTTGATGAATATATATAGAAATTCTGGTAGACAAATTTTGAATACAATATTTTTTTGAATTAGATGAACATTTTTCATTTTTTGAACTTGATGAAAAGTTCTTACTTCAAGAATATATTTTTTAAAGTGGATAAACATTTTGAAAACTGAATAAATATTTTTTTAATTTGCTGAATATTTTTTAGAATTATGGTGAGCAAATTTTGAACACGACGAACAAGTTTTGAATTTCATGACCATTGTTTGAATTAGATGAACATTTTTTGAATTCAGTGAACGAAAATAAAGTTCACGGTTGAAAACAATGTTCACAAAAACGAGAAAAGAAAGAAAAACATAGAAAAAAAAGCAGAAATGAAGAAGAAATTAAAAATCAAAAAATAAAAAACAAAATAAAAAAGCGAAGAACATAAAAACAAAATTGAAAAAGGAGAAAAAGGGAAAAGAACGAAAACCCGATTTGGAAAGGTTCTAGAACTTTCCCAAAACCACGGACATGAACTACGTGGGCCAACCCTCTTATACGCAATGGGGCGTGCAGGGGTACATGCCAGGTCACTTCGCAGGGACCTACGCGCCATGTAGGAACCGCCATTATTTGGGTAATATGGGCCTGTTTGGATCACTACCAAAGCCGACCCTGCCAATAAATTGGTTTGCCTGTGCAATTTGGTAGCTGTTTGGATCGACACCAAAAGAATGTCGTCCGCGGTGAGCACTAGGCATGACTCACCTGCAGGGAACCAGCATAGAGCCGACCCACTAATCACGTGGACATCACCCATGTTTTTTTGTTTTATTTTTTTCTTCACATTTTGTTTTTTCTTTATTTTATCTTTTGTTATATTTCCAAATATTATTAATGTATTTGTTACAAAAGCACTTTACATAAATATTCTCAAAAATGTACATCATGTATTCGAAAAGTGTTAAACATGTGTACAGAAGATGTTTATGACATCTTCAAAAGTCACCTGTTTCAGAAAAATGCACGTGACAATTTTATGAAAAATAAGCATTGTAAAACATTGTTTTATTTCAAAAAAATAATACAGTCAAAAAGATTACATATAGAAAATTTTAGCTAGTTTGATAAATGTATTCGTAACATATCAATTTTTTTGCATGAGGTACAAAAATCTTTGCATATTTCAAAAAATATTAATCATATAAAAATATATCCCAAAGTGTATTTGAATTTCCTTTAACATGTATTCCATTTTTAAAGCTTTGTTTTGTAAAGAAAAATTGATTATTTAAAAATATTAAAGCATGTATAAGAATGTTTTAGATGTATACAAAAATGTACAGCATTTTTGAAAAAACTAGACAATAAAACATATATACAAAAAATTGTTAACTTGTATTTTGAAAATCTTAACTGTGTATAATTCTTTTAGAACATACATGAAAAATTAGACACCAAAACATGTACTTGGAATTTTTAATTATGTGTTGTAAAAATGTTAAATGAGTATGAAAATAATCTTGATGTAAATTGAAAAATGTACACCATGTATTAAAAAAGTAAACATATATTGATAAAATTAATCATGTAATAAATTAATGTGCATTAAGAAATGTCTCTTATGTATATGAAAATATACATTGTGCGCAAAAAAAGTAGGCATGTGTTAGAAACAAAAAATCAATAAACACTTGAAATATATATAGAAAACAACCCGATATAAACTTGAAAGAAAAAAGGAAAACCACCATAAGAACAATGAAAACCACGAAGAAATAGGAGAAAGAAAAAGAAAAACAAGGAAAAAAACCCCCAAGTAAACGCAAGAAAAACTTGCTACAGCAGGTGAAAAAAAATTAACGCTATAGTGTTGGGCCGGTCCGATTTTGCCGAGCGGTAGACAATTTCTAACATGAGTACGTGTTTCTTTCAACAGAGAGCTAGCACGCACCGTCAAAAAAATAGAATCAAGAAACTTGCGCGAGCAGATGGCTCGCTCATGTTGGATGTTGGTGAGATGGAAAACTTGGTGGACTCCTTTTAGAAGGACTTGTGCATGGCCTGGGGGGTGACGGGTATGTCAGAGGTGCTCAATGCGGTGCCAACTAAAGTCCGGACCATCATGAACCAGCAGCTCCTAGCTCCCTTTACAAATGAAGAGGTGAAAAAGGCCTTGTTTCAAATGTTCCTCGCTAAAGCCCTGTCTCTCAATGGCTATCCAGCTCACTCTTTCCAGAGACACTGGGATCTGGTAGGGGAAGAGGTCACTGCTATGGTTGTGAGAATCCTGCGAGGCCATGAGAGTGCTAAAGTTTTTAGTGAAACAATCCTAGTCCTTGTACAAAAGGTGGCTAGCCCAAATTTGCTATCTCAATTCCGTCCAATAAGCATATGCAACGTCCTCCACAAAATAACATCAAAAGTTGTCTCTAACCACTTAAAGCTGGTTGTGCCTGACATTATATCTGATGATGAATCTACTTTTGTCCCTGGATGTCTCATCGCGGATAATATAATTTCAGAAGATGAGTGTCTACATTTTATGAAGAGGAACAAGGCAAAGAAAAATATGTATTGTGCACTAAAATTTGACATGACAAAAGCGTAAAACATAGTCGAGTGGGACTACTTAAAGGCTGTCATGGGAAAGTTGGGTTTGCACCAGCTTGGATTGCAATGATTATTGGCTTGCTAAGCTCTGTGAACTTCTCAGTTTATTTAATGGCAACAAACTTGAGAGCTTTAAACTTTCCCATGGTCTCCGTCAGAGGGACCCTATTTCTCTTTACTTGTTCTTGTTAGCGGAGGGCCTTTGGTGCCTCTTAAAAAACAACAACTAGTCATCGCACCTCAGTGGCATCAAAGTGTTGGAGAACGTAGTAGAAAACAAAAATAGTCATCCTACGATCAAACTAGGAACACTATGAAGATGCATTAATGGTTTAGATCGAATCGTTACCAACTTCGAGTTGCAGCGGAAGAAGAGTTGGTGTACACCATACTTGAAGTCTCTTGAACCATTCATGAACTGGCCCTCAAACCCAATACAAAAACACGACCTCTCACTGGTACGCGTCGGTGCTATATAAACGGTTTTAAACCCCTTTCCGTGACGGCATTTGGAACTGTCACCTAGTGAGTGTGGGCGATTAGGGGGTCCTTCCACACGACCCAAAAACCATCGGGGATAGGCCCTCCTGGGACACCAAATGAGTTCGTGTGCGATCGGATGACCTACGGAAACCCAATCATTTTCATAGGTATGTACATCCCACACGGTGAATCCTAGAAAACATTTCTGTAGGTATGTACATCCCACACGGTGAATCCCAGAAAAACATTTCCGTAGGTATGTATATCACACACAGTCAAATCCACGGAATACGTTTCCGTTCTTATGTACATCCCACACAGTCAATCCAGAGAAATTGTTTCCGTTCGTATGTACATCCCACACAGGTTTATGTATAGGCTCATGTGTGATACATGTAACTATCACACATGCACTGCCTTGGTTAACCGTTTGCTTTTACCAACTACATCACACACGATTTGATGAAGAAAACTGTGTGGCATTGGGCTATCCATCACAAGCGTTTTTACTGCTAGAACCGTTTGCAAAGTTCCATGACCCATGTAACAAGTTTATTAGTTTACAATTAATAATTCCAGCATTACACCATTCACATTTCATATCGAACAGCTGTTTGCCAATTTCATATCAGGCACATAAATATATTTTAACATCACAGTACGATAGCTACCGGAAAACAACAAAGTACAACATATAGATAGTTCAACTTCAGAAGAACAATATTAGAACAATATATTCACTTCCTTAATCAAGATCATCCAGGCTCGCCTTATCCACCTGTGCTTTCAGTTTAATAAGAACTTGTTTTGCACTGGCCAACTAAGAAAGTGCCTCCTCCTTCGCCAACACCATCATAGCAAAGTCTGATTTAAAAAATCCGAGCTCCTTCTCCACCTTCCTCTTTTTATCCCGCATCTTCAAATATTCTTCAGCGTTGACAACACTATCTCTAAGCCTACCTCTGTTCTCTTCCTGATACATGCTCCAGAGCTTTGCTAGGCACATCTTCAAAGACCGTGGCCACTCTCGATCAATCCACTTCAAGTAAGAACAATTTCATTCATCCTATAATATTTAAAACTAGATTAGTAACAATTGTAGGGAAAATGGGTTTATAGCAACATAGAAAATCACCAATACTTATTTTAAAAAACTAAAGAAACAGATTAATTATGACATATCTTCTCAAAAAGATCAATGTGCAAATGAATTAACTGCTACTTACACAACAACCAAATTCTGAAACATCAGAACCTATAATTAACTACAGCAACGCTACAAGTTCTTACTCATGTACTATAAATAACAAATTGAACATTTTAAAAGGAAGGTAAATATAACTGCAACAGCATAGTGACAGTGTTTGGATGACAACAAATTGATACTAACAGGTGTGTACATGCACAAATTTAGTAACATAGAAATAATAGCACTAAGGCGTCCACTATGTATGCCAAAACCGGTGTAAAGACAACTGTTGCTACATCTCGCACCGATGCCCTGCACTGGCGAGCCGATGCAGCGGAAAAAAATCAGGGACCCGAACTCCGGAGCACCTAGTTGCTCCGACGCCCAGTTCCTTCATGGCATAAAGATTTAGTATTTTACTGCTTGGCTGCTCGGATGTGTGGATAAGTTGGCTCCACAAACTGCTGAAGTGGTGCCAAATAATTTTCTAATGGCACCGCTGATGAGATGGCAACATTTTTAGATATTAGGTACAAACTGTGACACTGTCTTAGGATGCATTTGGTTGAAGGTGTGGTATGAAAGGGTTGGGACCGTGACAGTGTCTGAATCAAAACTAACAAATGATTTGTAACAACGAAAGAGGACCTAACCTTCTCTGCACATGCCAGAAACTTCCTTCCACTGTCCACAGATTCAAACGCAACTAGCTTCACGCATGGAGATTGATGGTGACAACAAGCAGACAGATCTTCAGCCATCCCGCTCCATTTGTTGCAACTGAAGGTCCTAGGGAACTACAAGAGGAAGAAATGGCTCAAATAGACCGTCGGGTAAAAATCCTTCATTCAAAGTCATAGCCCGTGAGAGAGAAGAGAGGCATACCCCGGTGGTGGAGTCGCCGGAGGAGGAACCACTGGAGAGGTCTTTGAAGATGACCATGGCGACCCCGGCGGTAGGATGCGAGACGCCGAGAGCGAGGAAGCGGCTATAGCTTAGGAAGGAAGGAAGGGGGAAACAGGGGAAATGTGACTTGTGGTCGGGGAGAAAAGGGGATGGGAAGGGGGGAGGGTAGATATTCCGGCGGTAGGCCAAAATTTTTGAAATGTGGAGGGAAACTTTGCGCACGGTGCCGCCGGACACCATTCACTTTGAACGAGAGTGTGCATCGCAAACGATTCTTCTACTTAAGGCACATGGGATGAGTTTGAAAATTGAAATTTTTGTGAATATTTCCCCGCGTACGTCATTGCATAATTTAACATCGGCTACTAATTTGGGCACACAAAAGAGCGTACAGCACACGGACCAGACTTATTGAACCGAGCAATTTTAGTAATTAAATAGAGACAGTTCACCTAAACATTGCTCTAACAAAAGACCAGCATTAAAAACAAAGCCTAAGTATGAATAATTTTAACAAATCCGCCGTCGCGCCGGTCTATGCATCGCCGGTGTGAGATGAGATTTCGATGATTTGTCCTGGCGACATGCTGCCGTTGGTGGACTCCGCGTCCCCCTGCTGAAGTCGACCGCGTCCTCGTCCTCGTCCTCGGCACCTTCCTCAAGGTTGTAGTACTCGTAGTAGTGGCTACGCCAGAGCTCGCGTTGGTACTCCCTGCGCTCCTCGATCTCCTTGCGCTCCTCGATCTCCCTCGCGTTGGTACTCCCTGCGCTCAACGGACAGACTCTTCTCTATCTCGACCTGGGCCACGCACAACTCCTCCTCCCTGCGCTCCTCGATCTCCACCGCCTCCTACATCTCCAGCTCCCGCTCGATGACCTCATGAGGAAGCAGGTGCTCCATGGCCACCGCCGCCTTTTCGGGCGTGGGTTTCATGCTAGATTCCGAGGTGGCTTGGAATATATTGGCGTGCATGGCCTCGACCCGGGCGAGGGCGACATCGGCGGCACGGATGGCAGCTCGAGCGCTCTTGGCGTTTGTAGCCGCCATCGCAGCAGCAGCTGCAGCCGTCTCGACTGCTGCAGCTGCCCTGTCGGCTACCGCAGTCGCCCTCTCGACGGAAGCGACCACGCTTAATGCGGATGCGGCTACACTCTCGGTGTAGGTAGCCGCGCTCTCGGCGCAGGCGGCGGCGCTCGGGGAGGACGCGGCCATCACACGGGCCTTCATGAAGCGTTTCCACGGTGTCATCTTTGCAAGAAGGGGGTGCGAGATTGGGGATCGGGATTTGTGGATTCGGGGGTTGCCGGAACTAGAGTAGACAAGCCGGCGAAGCTTAAGGAGGAAGACTTAAATAGACCCAGCTTTTTTTTATCGCGAACGATTCCTATAAAACAACCGTGTGTGATGTTGTAGATATTTTTTATTAGTTGTGAAAGACGAATTTGGAGTAAAGTGGCAACGGATGGTGGTTATAATGTACGAGAAAATTTGTAGTACTAATACAACTGTCATGTTAAATTTTGGAAAATTTTAGGGTTCATTTGACCTTTTAAGACATATAAGTGATTTTTTAGCCATTTAATGACCGTAATTTAAAATTTGAACTACATGTACATGCAGCAGTTAACCAAAATGGTTTGAAAAGTCATATTTTATGTACTTGTGTGCGTTTTAATTCCACGTGCAGTAATTTGGAAGGAATTTTCAAACAAATTGGTTTAACGGCTATGACACAATTAAGCATGGAGTGCCATGGCATTTAAATTCCAAAAAATAAAAACATAAAACCTTGCTTGAGGTAATGTCATACCACCAATGACGTGGTACAAAAATTTGCCTGTTTGACTAAAATTTGGACACTCATCCCTCACAAACCGGAGCAACTCACTAGAAGGCTCGTGGTTCCAAGAGGGAACAATGCATGTTTCTGACGAGCGGCAAATAGCTTCCTCTTACGGCCTTCAAAATTTTTCTACGTGTAATGTGCATGATACTAACTGTCATATGAATTTCAGGGGTCATTTGACCTTTTAAAGAGATTTAAGTGATGTCCTAGCCATTTAATGACCGTAATTCAAATTTGAACTAGATGTACATGCAACGGTTAACCATAACGGTTTGATAAATCATATTTGTGTACTTGTGTGCGAGTTAATTCCATGTGCAGTAAATTAGAAGGAATTTTCAAACATATTGATCTCACGACATGGACACATGCATATACATGCATGGAGTGCCATGGCATTGTTATTCCAAAAAAATAAAAAATGATCAAAAAAACATGAAACCTTGCTTGATGTAATGTCATGCCACCAAGATGATGTGGTACAAAAATTGGCTTGCTTGAAAAAAGTTTGGACACACACCCCTCACAAACCGGAGCAACTCACTAGAAGGCTCGTGGTTCCGAGAGGGAACAATGCATGTTTGATGACGAACGACGGATAGCTTCCTCTTACGGCCTTCAAAATTATGTTACGTGTAATGTGCACTGTACTAACTGTTATATGAAAATTTGGAAATTTTCAGGGGTCTTTCAACCTTTTAAAGAGATTTAAGTGATTTCCTAGCCATTTAATGACCGTACGTAATTCAAATTTGAACTAGATGTACATGCAACGGCTAACCATAATGGTTTGTAAAATCATATTTGTGTACTTGTATGCAAGTTAATTTCATGTGCAATAAATTAGAAGGAATTTTTCAAACATATTGGTCTCACTATATGGACACATGCATGGAGTGCCATGGCATTGTTATTCCAAAAAATTAAAAAATGATCAGAAAAACATGAAAGCTTGCTTGATGTAATGTCATGCCACCAAGATGATGTGGTATAAAAATTGGCTTGCTTGATGAAAGTTTGGACACACACCCTCACAAACCGGAGCAGCTCACTAGAAGGCTCATGGTTCCGAGAGGGAACAATGCATGTTTGATGACGAACGGCAGATAGCTTCCTTTTACGGCCTTCAAAAAAATTCTATGTGTAGTGTGCACTGATACTAACTGTCATGTGAAAATTTGGAAAATTTCAGGGGTCATTTGACCTTTTGAAGACATTTAAGTGATTTCCTAGCCATTTAATGATCGTAATTCAAATTTGAACTAGATGTACATGCAATGGCTAATCATAACGGTTTGAAAAATCATATTTGTGCACTTGTGTGCGAGTTAATTCGATGTGCAGTAAAGTAGAAGGAATTTTTAAACATATTGGTCTCACGGCATGGACACATGTACATGCATGGAGTGTCGTAGCATTTTTATTCCAAAAAATTAAAAAAATGATCAGAAAAACATGTAACCTTGCTTGATGTAATGTCATGCCACCAAGATGATGTGATACAAAAATTGGCTTGCTTGACCAAAGTTTGGACACACACCCTCACAAACCGGAGCAACTCATTAGAAGGCTCATGGTTCCGAGAGAGAACAATGCATGTTTGATGACGAACGGCAGATAGTTTCCTCTTACAGCCTTCAACTTTTTTCTACTTGTAATGTGCACTGATACTAACTGTCATGTGAAAATTTGTAAAAGTTTAGGGGTCATTTGACCTTTTGAAGACATTTAAGTGATTTCCTAGCCATTTAATGACCATAATTCAAATTTGAACTACATCTACATGCAACGGCTAACCATAACGATTTGAAAAATCATATTTGTGTACTTGTGTGCGAGTTCAAAAATCATCAGACGATGTAAATATCTGGTGTTCAAAAAAAAATCTAAAATCTGGCAACCGACCCCACACGATTAGCACTCTATTTCGTGGCTCGAGTTTTGGAAGACGGGTGGTGGGCATTATTAATTAGACACGGTTCTGCATTGGGAATCGTCAGCTATTATGTTCACACACAGATTTTGCTACGGAAATCGTATGTAATTCACACTACAGTACTCGTAAATTCCGCCGAGTGACGCTTGTACTGTTCCCGGCGATCTAGATTCCGACCGCCAATAAATACTACCTTGCTCACGTCGTCCCGCCTGCATTCTCATCTAGATCCTCCCTTGCTCGCCCTCTCTCTCTCTCTATCTATCACAAATCTCTGCCATGGCGCCGCCGGTCTGCCCACGCGCCGACGAGGAGTCGCCACCCCCCGAGGAGGCTCACTCGAAGAGCAGCGACGAGGACACCTATGCGCCGCCGAACGAGGTTGCACCGGACCCCCCAACTTTGGATTGGTTTTGGGGCCATTATGATCTTTATCTTTGGAAGTCACTGCCGCCGGCTGAGAAAGCCAGGCAAGTGGCTTTCGAGAAGGAGATGGCGGAGGAGGATGCCAGGTACCAGGCGGCCTGTGAAGCCCGTGATGCCGCCTGGAAAAAGGAGGCGGCAGAGCTTTGGGGGCGGGCGCGTCGTCGTGTAGAGGAGGTGTATGAAGACGGGTACTTCACGAGGAAGGCCAGAGGCGCTAGGTGCCTGGTCGCTGCGTGGAGCTGGGCCGATAAGCTCCAGCGTGCCACCGACGAGGAGCTTCGGTGGGCGCCAACGAAATGGCAATATCGTTCACGCGCGTCCGCCTGCAAGAGGCAGATTGGCACGCCAAGCGCTGCGAGGCGGAGGAGGCGGAGTACTGCCTCCGCTCTAGGAAGACGCTGCGCACCAAGGAGATGCTGGCGAGGGGCTGCCGGAATACTGGCCCCAGGAGGGATTATTTGTTTTAGTATTGTTCGTTTTTAGTTTTATGCATTGTACCTAGTAGTTACATATCATCACATATATGTGATGATATTATATATATTCTATGATGAAATAATAAACAATTAATATTATATATATTATTATACTAATTTGAATCTATTTGTTATCATCCACATATACAGAATGGAAAGCGTATAAACACACAATGAAACAGAACATATAAGAACGGAAAACAGAGTACACACATTGAAACAGAGCAATAAACAGAGCAATAGTATGATTGCTGTGAATACATAGTTATCCACGTCGAAACGACTCAACAAAATAAAACGCGTCCATGAGACCATGACCAGCAGCCCTTGCCTATAGTAGCTCTTGGCTCTGCCTGAACTCGTGCAGGCGTTCATCCAAGTGGTCGACACGCTCGCGGTACATCTGGAGCATGATCTCGAGCTCCAAGTTGGCTATTTCATCGGAGATCACCACCTCGAGGACGCAATGGCCATGTTCCTCTACTGCGCCCAGGTGGACACCTGGGCCAAGGAGGCGGTCGAGCCTACTGACCAGCGCGTTGGCATCAAACGGGCCACGCACAAGGCGAACGGCGCGACCCATGCGAATGGCCCGGCAGGCGTCCGGTGCAAGTACGGCGCGGCCGTCCTTTGATGCAAGTATGGTTCAGAGGGCCTGTGCCCACTCCTGGCAAGGAATGGGGGTACTGACGGGACGTGTACCAGCTGCGACGCCCTGTCGACAGCAGGCAAGCGCCGATGGATCCGCTCTTGATGTGCGGCGTGCCGCGCCTCTTGCTCTGCGGTGCTCCAACACTCTCGTCATGCGGTGAGCTGCAGCCTATCGGCGCGGACGCGCCTAGCTTGCTCCGCGGCGCGCCATCGATCATGTTATGCGGCGAGCTGCAGCCTCTCGGCACTGACATGCCTATTCTTGATCCGCGGCGCTTTGGTGTGTTGGCATGCTTGAAAAAGGTGGACATGCTACAGGCTGCGCTTGTTGCCTCCGTGCGTCGCGCCGCGCCTAGGTATATGTGCAATATCGCTGGGTGGCGGGAAACAAGTGAGGAAATGGCGGGAAATGATGGATGTTCATAGAATGCCATCAATTAAAGGAAACTTACAATATAAAAGGAACATCGAGCTAGCACAAGAAGTAGATAATGGTGAGATGAACAGACCACACTAGGGAACCCGTCGGTGATGAATTCATCAATCACAAATAGTTATACACTAGCAAGCGTTTTCCCACAACACACACGGCTTATTCCATCACAAACAGGTCGGATGGATCAACTGTATGCCATGTATATACATTGTCAAAAAGTAATACGGTAGACCTTCTTTAACATATGTTAAAAAATAAAATAAAAATAAAAAACAAGGATCTCGAGGTTAACTTAGCTGAGGGAATGGGTCATTTTGGTCATTTGACCAATATGACCCCGTTGACGCTCAAAAGTGGCACATTTATAAAGAGTGGCTTGAAGCTATGTCAAGATTATTTCAAACTTACTATTGGAAGTTACCATGAGATGGTTCTCTTCGAGAAGATGAAGATGAATATGAAGATGGTCTAAAACGGAGCTCGGATGTAAAAGTTATGACAAGTTCAGAGATACTCATGTCGGCACCAGATTAAAGAATGACTAGAAACCCAATTAATATTGCTTCAAATGGAGAAAGTTTCAACATAAAGTTGTGCGCCTCGTCGAAACGATCGATTTTGATATAAAGATCATCTCAGTCCGAGGTCGTATGCAAAAATTAAAGCCCGCACAGCACGACCCTCCAGTGAGCAAAATATGATGCCCGGAACCAGACACATATGTGGGTATGTCTGATGAGCTGCGTGAATAATTAGCTGTTTTGTGCGAGCGATTTGACACTTAAGACGACATCTGATGAAAAAACGTTCAACATGAAAGTTGTTCGTCTCGTCGAACTGGTCAAGATTTCTTTTGGACTCGTTTCCATCCGACGTTGTTTACCACCACAAAAAAGACCCGCAAGGTGCAGCCAGTTTTAGACCGAACAGTTTTGGAAAATTCGGATAAAACCAATCCGAATTTGACTAGGGATTTGGACGTGAATCCAAACCTTTTCCTTGCACAGGAAGTCTAGCTGCCTCTTATATACCTAAGGGGTAACGGCCGATTGAACAACACCAATCAAACCAATCAATCTATTACACTTTTGTGTTCATCTATCTTTATTCGCTATCCTTGTATCTTTCTTTCTCGTTCTTCGTTCATTCTTCACGTGGAGGGCAGCGATCCACGAGGCTCTAGGGGCGAGCGAATCGACCTAGCACAGCCCATAGCCGCCGCACTCCCTGACGGGGTCCCTCCTGGGCGTGTGGGGTTTCGGTTCTGCAAAAACACCCGCCGACTGTCTTGCGTATCGCGCTGTCAGTCGGGTCTCCTTCGATGTGAGCTGCGGTGCATCACCCCTGGCGTCGAGGGTACACGTGATGTGTTCGTGTGTCAACACACTTTTTGGCGACTCCGTTGGGGATCAAGCTTTGAACAGTCTCCAGCATGTTCTTGCTACGAGGAGAGCGTCATCAAGCGGCTGCATTCTACAACGATAACATGTATCATCAATATCCTTACATAGATGTAGATAGCCATTATGTTGATGTTGCTAGATATTTCAATGGACATGTCATGTCGGCTAGCCCTAACGAGCAAAGGCCGACTAGTTATTCCATTGGAGAAACTTGGAATTTACAGAATCGCGACATGCAACTTATGATTCTGAACTTTCGTGCATCGGCAACATCTTTCAGTATGCCGGTGAATAACACGATTCGTTCGAGTGATAAATATATGACACCTCATGTACAGGAGGGCGTCTCACAGTTTAATCCATTGGCAGCGGACTCGCAATATGCGGGTTCATCCCCAAACATGCCGATGGACGGGGGAATCAGCCATGCTTCCTGTCGGTGTCAAAACCGGCGGATCTCGGGTAGGGGGTCCCGAACTGTGCGTCTAGGCGGATGGTAACAGGAGACGAGGGACACAATGTTTTTATCCAGGTTCAGGCCCTCTCGATGGAGGTAATACCCTACGTCCTGCTTGATTAATATTGATGATATGGGTAGTACAAGAGTAGATCTACCACGAGATCAATGAGGCTAAACCCTAGAAGCTAGCCTATGGTATGATTGCTGAGATGTAATGTTGTGTCCTACGGACTACAGCCCTCTGGTTTATATAGACACCGGAGAGGCTAGGGTTACACAGAGTCGGTTACAATGGTAGGAGATATACATATCCGTATTGCCAAGCTTGCCTTCCACGCCAAGTAAAGTACCTTCCGGACATGAGCCGGAGTCTTCAATCTTCTATCTTCGTAGTCTGGGAGTCCGGCGGATATTGATAGTCCGGCTATCCGGACACCCCCTAGTCCAGGACTCCCTCACTTCCATTAGCTATTTGTCCGGTTATCCTCAAACATCATATACTACACCTCGTGATATAATTGTTCAGTGGCATATGAAACTAAAAATATTCATTACTCGGATCACCTTGGCCGAGTGAATGGAGATTCTGCAGGAGCATATGTGCCTAATATTGCAGGAGATGAGGTGGCTTTGGCTGCATTAAAAAGTTTAGCCCAAAATAAGAAGATTAGTGCTATTTGCCTTGAGCAGCACAAAAAGGGATTGGTTCCTGATTATGAGGCAATAAGAGCTGGGGTTTTGAAAGAAGACGAAGTGTTGCCGATTGATCAAATTGGCATGAGAAAATATTCAACAACAGTGCACATGTCTTCACCTATCATTGCAGCATGTTATACACCCCCTATACAATCGCAAAATTTCGGCAACATCAATTCATTGCCGATTGGGGGGCAAGCCGATCCAAGCAGGGCTGAGTTTAAAGAAAACTATGTGGCCCAAGTGGACAAGAACAAGCCAGAGCTCACAGGGAATAGCGTTAATGAATTTACTACACCTACCCTTGAGGAATTACCAGCTGAATATCGACAGGCTTATGAAACACTCAAGAAGAAGCTTGGAGAGGAAGATTTGCAAGAGTACATCAAGTGCCTTTCTCCATGTAGCAACCATGTTGGCCCTTCTACACTCTTAAGGCATGATAAAAAAGAAGCTTTGCAAGCAAATCAGCAAAAAATGATTCACTCGGGTAATACAGTGGATTCGGTTGAAACCAGATTGAGCACTAAGATAGCTAATGCCGAGTGCATCAAGCCATTTATTACCAAGTGTACCAAAATAGAAGATGCAAGCTTCGCTGAGCAAAGGAATGACAGATGCAGCAAATCGGATGTCCTCGATTTTTCTAGATGTAAGGGAGCTTACATACTACCCTATGAGTTTCGTGCCAAAAATATTGATGAGCATCAAGAACAAAGTAATATGGCCGAACACAGTTCCGTTAATGATGAACATCAAGAACAAGAAAATGCAGCTGAGCAAAGTTCAACTGACAAAGAGCATCCGAGTGAAATCCACTCGGGCAATCCGACTGAAATATACTCGGGCAATCCGAGTGAAATCTACTTAGACAATCCGAGTGATGAAGCACAAGATCCAGAAAAAGAGGATGAGGTGTTGGAGAATTATTCAGAAGTGGAGCAAGGTATTGTTCCAGTGGTGCAACCATCTCTTCCTTCCAACGTCTTCACAAAGGTACACCTAGCAGATAGTTTATTCAATTTTTGATTCGGTCAAAATCATGTTGTTGATGCACCTGTTAATAAGATTCTAATTAATTTTGAAAGACCAATCGAAATGAGTAATCTGTTTGTTAGGGATGATCTTGTCACTAATCATGACAGTCAACACATGGTATCATTCATAGAGACTGGTAGTGATAACTCATCGCAACCAAAGCTTTTCCCATTATGCCGACTTAAAATTATGTTCATATGGGTAGCTTTGCTTGTTTCATGCCTAGCTAACATTTGGTCTCAAATGAGACATATATTCTGTAATTGTTTTGGTTGCGGAAACATAAAGCCGGGTCCAAAGTCCTTCGAGATAGCCGATTCAAGAGCATCGGGAAAACAAGATGAAAATCAATGTATAGCCGAGTCAGATGACGCTAAGCCATCACTACTCGGTTATTTTGTTTTAGAACCAGTATCACAGTATCGGTTAATGGACGGATAGTGTACCTTCAGTCCGGGCATGGGTAATCACATCGTTGGTGCATCGTCGACAAATCCTATTATAATTGATCATGATGTCGAGCCATCAGGACAAGAACAAATGCAATGTTTGTTTGAAGAGAATATCAAAGACAACAATGTGATTCATCAAGCCGCACAATCGGGCAACATAGGACGATTGGAGTTTGTTGAGGCACGAGCATATGGCCAGTCGTATTAGATTGGTCTTGATGGTGATCAAATGTTGACTCGGCTATCTCAAGCCGATTCATCTAAAGGTCAACAGGTATACCGATGATGACGGGGTCAAGTCTTCGAGCAAGGATATGGTTAAAAAATGCATCAACAACAATCTTGAAGATGATAATTCCATCAAAGCTATAATAGCGACATCTAGCACTGGGGGGCAACGAGAAAATTCAAAGACTGATGCACGCACAACTAAACAAAGCAAAGGCATGGTAAGCACAAAGGTAAAAAGACGAAAGTCACTTTCGCACAGTTATTAGAAAAATATCAGAATATAAGTGAGGCAAAGAGTGCTTATCGGCCAAGTGAAACAAAAGCATCGAAGTCACCCCAAGGCATAAATTTGAAGACCGGGATTGGCGAAGGAAGAAGTTGAGCAAACAGACTCCATATCCTCCTTTTGGGCCACCAATGCCGATGTCATGGATACCCCCCTATGCTGACTATTATTCAGATCAATCATGGAACAAGTATAAATCAAGGGCACACTGTCCATCATATTCTAAACCGCCTCACCAAAATTATGCAGCTCCGAGAGGATCATCATTTGTTCAACAACCGCATGTTAAAGACCGTTTCAATCATAAGGAATCAGTCCAAAACTCAAGGAATAAGAAAGAGGTGGTCAAACAAGTTTACTGTGTTAAAAGAGATGGTCATAAGAGTGCAACTTTTGATTTGATCTCAAATGAAAAAGAGCCAGTTAAAGTGTTGACATTGGCTACTAAAGGCAATGACACGAAGCAACCAATTATTGCGAATCAAAGTGCCAAATCTGAAGAAAAGAAGTTGAGAGTGCACAAGGCCAAAATGGAATTGCCATTGGTCAAAACAGAATCACAGTGGAGCTGCCCACTCGGCTTATTGTATTGGAAAAAGAGGGAATTACACAAACTTAGTGCACAAGAACTTGAATAAAGGAACATGGCATGGGTTCCCAAAGGAAGTGCTCAAAATAAGAATTATGTGCGAGCCTCCATTACAAGAAGTGCGACAAAGGTGAAGAAGGAAAAGAGTGAAAACTATGAAGGACCAAGATTAAGGTTTCAGCATCTTTGGTCTACACATTGTCCATATTCTTCAACTATGCCATTAACGCCTATGCCATGGAATTCATCATCAGGTATGATTCGTAACCCTAAATGGGCTTATTTTAATCCATGGATGCAATATAATTTCTTACATCATGAAAGGGTATTACCAAGTCACTATACATTTGATTAGCTACAAGTTTGTTGCTGATCCAAAGGGCCGAAATACTTGATTTGTCATTTCATTTGTTTATTTCGGCTATATGTGCTTTGAATGAAGTTTACATGGTAATGGTCGATATTTATCTATCGTCCTAAGAGTATGTCAATGCATGGCCGGTGCAATATTATAACATCGTCCTTAGTTTGATTGGAGAGCGAGACAAGGTACGTGCTCATGGAAATTTATATTTATATTTGAATGGGGTTGAGACATGATGACCGATGTCATTGAATACATGATGCATAGACCAATTCATAGTTACAGAATTGGCTAGGGGGCTTATACTTTGTTTGGATATGTTTTGGCTTATGCGTCTTTGAGATCTATAAGAGGCCAAATCATAGCTGATTATCACTGAACATCAGATTAATGACATGCATAATATTGATACTAGCCTTATCTGTTTAGTACTATGGAGATTATGTTTTGATGGTTCAATTCGTAGCAATGGCCAAAGTGTTGGTGTTGTTTATATATCTCCTGATGGTACTATTTTTGAAGCCTCGTGCCGCTTAGAATATTTTTATGCACGATTAATCAATGCCACTGTTATTCGGATTGACTCTTTTACTTGCTATAGGTGCTATACATATTGAGGCTTTCGGTGATTCGTTATGAGTAGTGCAACAAATATCCAAGGGTTATCAATGTTTTGACAAATCACTTATAGTATATCTTGGGGTATGGCTAGATGCAAAATTTACCTTGGGTTGCATTAAAATTGTTCATATATTTAGACATGACAATTGGAGAGAGTTGGCATAGCAAGCATCTGGCTACCATGTCCATCATGTTGTATTGCATTTCTCTCAATAGCCGATGCTTAGTCTCGTCAACATAGGTAAGGCCGAACCGAAGTCCAAAGCTTCGGCCACTAATGAAATTTTTATGCGGGCGAAAGTAAGGATTGGAGAAAGTTTATTGTTGATTATCTACAAAATCCTAGCAAAAGGGTGAACAATATGGTTCGGAGGATGACCTTGAGATACATATTTATGGAACTTTATCACCGGATTGTTAATGAAGCTGAGAAGGTTTCACCCAAGTTTGCATCAGAAAGTTCACACAAGACATGGCCAATATGTACTTATCGTCCTAAGAACATATAAATGGCCGATGGAGTGTTGACATCGTCCTTAGAACAAACTTGGTACAAGTTATTTTTCGGCACGCCAGCTTTGTTGAAAAATAGGGGGCATGTGTTGACGCTCAAAAGTGGCACGTTTATAAAGAGTGGATTGAAGCTATGTCAAGATTAATTCAAAATTACTATTGAAAGTTACCATGAGATGGCTGAGGGAGTCCTGGACTAGGGGGTGTCCGGATAGCCGGACTATCATCATCGGCCGGACTCCAAGACTATGAAGATACAAGATTGAAGACTTCGTCCCCCGGATGGGACTATCTTTGGCGTGGAAGGCAAGCTTGGCGATACGGATATGTAGATCTCCTACCATTGTAACCGACTCTGTTGTAGGATCGGAAGTATGTCTAGAGGGGGGGGGTGATTAGACTACTTGACAATTTAAAAGTTTAGCCTTTGATTAGGACAAGTTTTTAGCAAGTTCACAATGATGAGCAAGTCAAGTATCACCCTACACATGCAATTCTAGAGTAGTGGCAGCGGAAAGTAAATTGCACATGTAGTAAATAGAGGTGGAGAAGAGCAAACGCAGTTTGGAGACACGGAGATTTTTCTCGTGGTTCCGATAGGTGGTGCTATCGTCAATCCACGTTGATGGAGACTTCAACCCACGGAGGGTAACGGCTGCGAGAGTCCACGGAGGGCTCCACCCACGAAGGGTCCACGAAGAAGCAACCTTGTCTATGCCATCATGGCTTACGCCCACGGAGGACTAGCCTTACTCGGGTAGATCTTCACGAAGTAGGCGATCTCCTTGCCCTTACAAACTTCTTGGTTCAACTCCACATCTTGACGGAGGCTCCCAAGCGACACCTAACCAATCTAGGAGGCACCACCTCCAAAAGGTAATAGATGGTGTTGGTGATGATGAACTCCTTGCTCTTGTGCTTCAAATGATAATCTCCCCAACACTCAACTCTCCTCACTGATTTGGCTGTGGTGGAGGAAGGGATTGAGTGGAAAGCAACTTGGGAAGGCTAGAAATCAAGTTTCATATGGTGGGAGTGGAGCAACTTGATCTCAACACAAGGGTAGGTAGTTTTCTTCTCGAAATGTAAGGTAGGAGTGGTAGTTCTTTCGATGGCTCTCTCCACGAATGAAGAGGAGGTGGAGGGTATTTATAGCCTCCACACAAAATCCAACCGTTACACACATTTGACCAATCTCGGTCGGACCGAAGTTGACAACTCGGTGAGACCGAAAGTTCAAATCTTGTGAACGTTGGGATTTTCGTGGGACCAAAATAAAATCTCGGTTAGTCCGATTCTTCCAAAGTCTAGGGTTTGCCAATCTCGGTGGGACCGACTTTCTCATCTCGGTGACACCGATTTGAGTACGTATGTTCTGAAGCTTGGCAACACCAATTTCGTAAGACCGAGTTTGGAATCGGAAAATCCAAATTACTAGGGTTTGGCTATATGGTGAGGTGGTTCATCTCGGTGTGGTGAGTTTATGGAATCGGTGGGACCGAGATTACTTATGAGTTTATGTTGGAATGAAAGATTGCTGATAGTTTGAGAGATAAATCACTAAGCACTTTGAGCAACCAGATCATCATCATAACCTCATCCCTTTAATAGTATTGGCTTTCCTATGGACTCAATGTGATCTTGGATCACTAAACCAAAAATAGAGTCTTGAGCTTTTGCCAATGTTTTCCTTAGCATTTTGAGGGTCCACATCATCGGTCATTGTCATACCCATATCACCGAACTTTCTCAAATATCCTCAAGAAACAATTAGTTCAATGATATATATGTTGTTATTAATTACCAAAACCACCCGGGATTAGTTGCACTTTCAATCTCCCCTTTTGGTAATTGATGACAACATATAGATCAAAGCTCGACAAATGATATAATCAATGAATAACATCGTCGCTTTGAGAAGTATGTGATAAGCAAGAGCTCCCCCTAAATTTGTGCATTATTTAAGATTTGCGTTTGAATGTAAATGCACAATCGATTAGGATCATGGGTTACTCTTCCATGTCACATACATCTTGGTGGAGCGCACAAAATGATAAGAATGAATAGCATGCACCCAATCACCAAGACATGAGTAAATGATCATACAAGATATGAATAGAATATGATAAGCATTAAGCACACATTAAGCATAGTATGATCAAGCACTCATCAAAGATAGAGCAAACGTAGTATCAAACACACGAAATGTCTCGAAGAACTCAAAAGTATCTCAAGGAAAGCCGCAAACGAAAGAGCAAAAACGAGCACTCTCTCTCTCGAAGTCCTATGATCTATACAATTTCTCCCCCTTTGGCAACAAGTTACCAAAAGTTCGAAGGTATAGAGCTAACCGTCACTAGGGACTCTGCCGGCGGCTCTGTCTGCGTCGATGGAGTGGAGATAGCTGCATCTGCAAAAGCTTCATGAAGTCTGTGGAGCTGGAGGAGTAGACATCGAGCTGGTCTTTGAACCGACGGAGCTGTAGGAGGTGCTGATGTAGTAGCCACAGGGTCTGCATCCTTTGGAATTGCAAATGATCTGGGCTTTGTGGGCACCTGCAGCAGGCTGCTCATAGTCATCTGGACTAGATCATCTTCCATCTCCTTCATGAGCTCTGCCTTCTCCCTCTTGGCTTCCTCAATGTCCGCCTCAAGCTTGTTGACGGTGACTGCACTTGATCGACTTGACATCCGAGCATGGAACTTATCTTCAACTATCCTCTCAAGACTCTCCCGAGACGCACTATGCTGGCAAAGCGTAGTTCAATTCTCTGAGTGGCTTCAAGAAGTTGTTCTCCAACGCTCTTGGGCTTTGCTGCTTCTTCCTTCTCAGCTTTAGCTTGTTTGGCAGCTTCGGACTTAGCGTGTCCTTCAACGGATGTGGGAGCATCCTCGGTCATCACAACTTCATTATCTTCATGTTCAGGCTGCGGTGGCAAGTGGGGTCTATCCAACGGTAGGTGTCCGTGCCAAACTTGGCATTGATGAGCATCTGAATGTGCGGAGCAAACCCACATGACCTCTTACAGTCTGCTGTCCTCTCTTGATAGTCTCTACTATCGTGTCCATCACCTTAAAAGGTGTCTTCGATCCGAATGTGCAGCATGTTGATAGAATAGCCTCTTATCATGCGGTGGTCTCTGACTTGGGCATCAAAGTATGCCTCAGAATGGTGTTAGTGGTTGGGAGACCTGCCTGAAGATGATAAACTGATCCAAGCTTCCATATCTCAACATCCTTGTCTGGTACCTCATTGTACATGTTCTTCATAGACTCGTGATTCTTCTTTGGAATGCCATAAACATCTACATCATCATCTCTTGATACTGGAGCATTCAGCAACGCTCTCCATTCTTCAACAGTTGAAGAGAATCTACGCCTTCATCATCCATACAATTCGCCATCCGGATAGAAATGTCTTTGGCATAGAACGCATGATCATTTCATCATTCCAAGCGGTCAATTTCGACCCTACAAACTCAGCACTTCACATGCCGTGAAGCTCTCATGCACATGTGGGAAGTAGTCTCTGTGCTCTTCACTGTCGATGTATTTCCAGTCAACGTATCTGGTGTCAGCAACAATTGGTTTCTTGTCCATGAGCACTGTCTCATAGAAATCTTGTTGCTCTCGGGTGTGGAACCTTGAGTCAACAGCTGTCCTTCTCCTGGTGGCATATGGATCAACTTGCCTCCATAGCCTGAGACCTTTGTCCTTTCTTTCCTTCATATTTTCAGCTCGAGGATGAGCATCATTATGAACTGGCAGTTTCGGTCTAAGTTTCAGCAAAACATGTGCCTCTTCATCAGATTCAGCAGGTGGCACATTGTCCTTCTTCTTCTCTGAAGCAGGAATATTTCTTACTGTTTTCTTAGGCTTGGCAGCAGGTTTGGCTTGGGCTGCCGTTGCTGGAGCTGATGGCTTAGATTTTGTGGGTGCTCCTGCCCTGATGGCATCTCCCATCAACTTTTGCTTCTGAGGAGGCTGGGGTGCTTCCTCATCAGAGTCATCATTAGCTTCATCATGAACTAGCCTCTTCCTCTTGGAAGTTTTCTTGATCTTGCTGGAGGTTTCTTCTTCCATGGTCAGCTTCTTTGCAACTGTGGATTTCTTCTCTTTGCTGGTGCCTTTCTTTGTTTGTTGCCCTTGATAGCCCTTGGCAACCACTTTCCTCTTAGGCTTGGAAGTAATCTCCTCATCAGCAACAAAGTCAGAGTCTTCCTCATCAGAATTCCTCTTCTTCCTGGCCCTGGTGGCAGCAGCAGGCAAACCACTTGGGGTGCTTCTTTCTCCATCATCAGAAAAACTGCTTGCTTCAGGACTTGTGACTGCCTCTGGAATCTCAACTGGTGATTCAGACCTGTTCTGGCTGTCACTTGCATCAGACATGACTGACAACCTGTGAATAGAATAGGTATAGGCAGAATAGAAGAGTTATCACAAACTGCAGAGGATTTTGCAAAATAAATGAGTTCAAACTTCAGTTTTAGGTTTTCACAGAATGCATTTCGGTCTGACCGAGTCTAAAATTCGGTGAATCCGAAGTGTCTAAACAGAACCTATCACACCACTTTCGTTGGACGAAATGGGTTTCGGTCTAGCCGAGAGCACTAGGGTTTCACTAAGTCCTCATTTCGGTCTTACCGATTTGCACAACCGGTTTAACCGAAAAGTGCGGTCAATGGCCAGAGGCCAAATCGGTCGATCCGAGAATGTAGAATCGGTCACACCGAGATGTGTTCGTGGAAACCTAACCCTAAAATTTTCACTCAATTTTGTTCTAAGATCTAATCTGCTGGATAGGAAGATTTCAAACTAGGCAAGAAACTAGGCAAAACCTATCGTGCATTGAATCGAGGTTGAAGCACGAGAGGATGAAACTCACCCAACTTGGTGAAGTTTCACTACGGCGCAACGGCGATGAGATTGACCGCTGACGGCGATGGAGACCAGCGGCGAGGGCGCCTGAGCGACGGCGGAGACGATCCGGAGACCACGGCGACGGCAAAAAGGGTTTGGGGCGAGACGTTTTGAAGGAATAATCAACACGCTGCCCTCGGGTATATATACCCTTCATTGTCGGTGGGACCGAGTTGGAAAACTTCGGTGGCACCGAGATGGTTAATCGCAAGCGATTACACACATCGTCACGCCGAGATTTGCAACTCGGTTTCACCGAGGTGAAAACCTAGATCAATCCAAGTGATTTGATCCGTCCGATTTGAGTATATTGGTTTGACCGAAAGTACTTAGAAGGTTTTGGAATTTAGGCTTTTGACGGATCGGTGGCTCAAGTGCTCCTCACTCGGTCTGTCCAAAAAGTCTTGTTCAAAGTTTGTGATATAAGCATGAATAGAGTTTGAGACAAGAAAGCATAGATAGCTAGGGAGGAACTTAGGCACTCTTGTCCATCCATTTGGTCAAAAAGAAAAATCCAAAAGACCAAAGCAACAAATGGATGTCCTCGAATGGATTAAATCATGCATCCAACATGCTCACACAATAAGATAGCAAATGAAATATGTGTCAAACATGCACAAACAAAACTCTAGCAACTAGCACACAATTTGGCGATGACTAGGTCATCTATATATGAGTATATTGACTTAGGAGTCAAATGAGAACATTTGATCATAGGTCATACTCATCGTTTAAGCACAAGTGGGGTTACCACTTTTCCATAAAGCATTAATGTGTTCACATCATTTGAAGATGCTTTAGCTCAATTCTTTAGAGCAAAGCTCCCCCTTGATGTGAGGACCCCTTTTAAAGGGTCAAACTAACCTTGGGTTGTCGTTGAAGACTTCATGTAGATGTTGAAGATGTGGATGCTCAATGTTGATGAAGATCATCAAGAGTTGGGAGCAATCCTTTGGATTCGGCAC